>JALIGW010000014.1:9027211-9057211 GCA_023053685.1 Diadophis punctatus similis | reverse complement strand
CAGGGAAAAGATCTATTTCGCCTCTGATGAGAGTAATTCTTATCTAACACACTCGGTATCTAAAAGGTTCGCCATCACTGGTATAGGATCTCCTGCCTTGAGTAGAGGGCTGGACTAGAAGACCTCTGCCAGGGTTCCAAGTAATGCACCCATTGAAAGCAGAACTCAGAGGCAGGTAGATTCCTCAAAGAACAAATTGGGTTTCCAGCCCTACAATTCTATGATTCTACAATGAAATGAATCCATTTCAGCTGAATTGGGGAAGGCCCTTTTGTGATTGAGATCCTGGTAGTGTTGATATTCGGGGGGGGGGGGGAATTCAGTGTGTTGGAAGAATCAAGGTTGGCTCTCCGTTAAGCCAGAGGTATATATCTGGCTTTGTTTAGTTCTACAGAGTTCACAGAATCTTTGTTTCCAGTAGAACAGTGGTTCCCAACCTGTGGTACGTGTACCACTAGTGGTACGCGAGGGCCTTCCAGGTGGTACGCGAACACTTTCGGGGTCATGAACGATTTTTAGTTAGTTATTTTTTACTTCACAAAAATGTTTACTGCCTAACACAAGATAATCTGGCAACGATTTGCAACTGTTGCCACACGCCACCCAGCTGGTCCCAGCGGCCCGAGAATCCAGTTGCTGGATGCGCAGGGCCAAAAAAGGAACGGTACAATTATGGAAATAAAGTGATATCTGATCGAATTTAGTTTCTCTGGAACCAGGTGGTACGCGGCGACTGTACGGGACCTCCAAGTGGTACTCGATCACAAAAAGGTTGGGAACCACTGCAGTAGAACTACAAAACCCTAAAACAGCTTGCTCTGAGTAGCTAGGGAAGGGGGGGGGGACAATTTACACTTTGAAAAAGGACTCAGAAAACAGGCAGCTTTGAGAGTTTGGGCCTTAACAACTCTTCCACATCTTTGCCAAGGAGATGCCACTGCTGATATAATCCCGAAGAAATACGACTCTTGGAATATTAGTTTCTTTTGAGTGAAGACTGTCACTGTGTGAATATTGTCAGTTGTATGTCTATGCAGGGTGATACACCCCTATCTAATATTATGGTACATTCCAATATAGGCAGAACACGTGATATGATCTTCTACGCATGTGTGCATTCCTAAACCACCATTAATCTTCTTCTGCCTTTAGCTCTTGACCCAGACAGTCGCATTTCTTAGCAAAGATGTAATTAATCAGGATTTATTGCTTTTGTACCCGAAATAAATATTTTCTATTAGACCTTTAATCTGGGTTTTATTTCTATCTGTCTGAATTCCAAGTAAAAGATCCATATCGACTCTATGAGATTTATTCTCATTCTAACAAAGACGATGGACTCCCCAGAGTTGAAGCTTCTTCAGAGTCAGTTGAAGAAGATGCAGATCAGGCGGTCGGTTCAAACAACAGCCAAGCCACCCCCTCCCTGATGCATAATGAAAGGCTCTGAAGAGGGTGATCAGGGAAGCAGAAGGGAGGAAAATGCCTAAAAATAGGAATCAATCATTCACATTCTTCTCCTTTCCCTCCCTATCCTCGGAGCAACATATGGATTTGCATTGTTCAAAACCAGATAATTAAGAAAGACTGTTGAGGGGGAAGGAATCCGAGCCAGTCCATTCAGAAACGAGCAGTTGGCTTCGGATTTTGCTTCGGAGGCTGGAACTCACGCAAAAGGAACACAAGTGCGTAGAACAGCAGAAGAGCCAAAAGTTAGCAAAGAGAGTTCAGATTTTGCCCCCTGGGCCTTAGCTTCTCTTTCTGCTGTTGACAGTTAACTGGTGTTGGAAGAAATATCCATCTGGTTCAGTTCCAAGCTGGGAGAAACATGGAGGCTGATTGGAAAGAGGGTTTAATGGTGAACAGAACCACCAAGCACGTGTGATTCTGGGCAGCTGACCACCTGGAGTTGAGAGAGAGGGATTTTTATACCTTCTCTTGGGCTTTGCACTTGAGCTTCCTGTTCCTGTGCAAGAACATGTATTCTATTGGCTGTTGTAGGGAGTCATAGCCAGTGGTGAGATTCAATTTTTTTTTACTACCGGTTCTGTGGGCGTGGCTTAGTGGGTGTGGCAGAGGAAAGTTACTGCAAGGTGGGCAAGGCGTGGTGTGGCTTGGTGGGCGTGGCTTAGTGGATGTGGCAGGGGAAAGTTACTGCAAAATCCCCATTTCCCCGAGTCCCAGCCGAGTCAGCTGGGACTCGGGAGGCAGAGAATAGATGGGGGCGGGGCCAGTCAGAGGTGGTATTTACCGGTTCTCCAAACTTCTCAAAATTTCTGCTACCGGTTCTCCGAACTACTCTAAATTTTCACTACCGATTCTCCGAACTACTCAAAATTTCCACTACTGGTTCTCTAGAACTACTCAAAATTTCCACTACCGGTTCTCCGAGCTACTCAAAATTTTTGCTACTGGTTCTCCAGATCTGGTCAGAACTTACTAAAACCCACCTCTGGTCATAGCTAACTTTGTAGGTTGTCTGAGTTCAGTTTGGTTGAGGTCTGGAGGGTGTGGTGCAACTGAGTTGATGCAGTGAAGGAGCTTGTGTTCTGAAAGGGTGTTGGGCAATTCCTACTATGGCTGAGGGCTAATCCCACCTTTGTTCAGAGCCAGACTTTCCTGCAGGCAATAATGGATTACCAAATCTGCATTTCTAAAGCAGCAGTTAGAGAGCAGTACTGCAGGCCACTTTAGCTGACTATGATCCAAAGGTCAGCGGTTCAAATCTCACCGGCTCAAGGTTGACTCAGCCTTCCATCCTTCCGAGGTAGGTAAAAATAAGGATCCAGATTGTTGGGGGCAATATAAATATACATTGCTTACTGGTGTAAACCACTTAGAGAGTGCTTGCACTGTGAGGCGTATATAAATCTCACTAATAAATAAATTTCTAAAGCTGCCCCAGATCAGTATTTGCTTGGAAGGAGGGGGGGGGCAGGGAGTTGAGGCTCTGAGTTTCTGTCTCCCTTAAGATTTTTATTTTTCCTCTAGGGCAGTGATGGCGAACCTTTTTTGGTTCGCGTGCCAAAAGGGGGGGAATGTGGGGGATCACATGTGTGCGTGCCCACACTTATAATTCCATGCACCCCCGCACATGCACACATGACCCCCATGCTCCCAGCATGCAATGGCACGCCCATTTTTCGCTCTCCCCAGGCTCCAGAGCCTTTCTAGGAGCCTGGGGAGGGCGAAAATGGCCTTCCCCACCCCTTCTGGAGGCTGGAAACAGCCTGTTTCCCGACTCCCAGTGGGCCCAGAAGGCCCGAAAATCAGCCAGCTGGTGCACACATGCACGCCGGACCTGAGCTTGCGTGCCCACCGATATGGCTCCGCGTGCCACTTGTGGCACCCGTGCCATAGGTTCGCCATAACGGCTCTAGGGGAAATATTTTACCTTGCTTTTTTAATATTTCTCAAAATATTTCATTGTTCTAGGAGAGGGGTGGGTGCTAACTTTCTACACTGGATTGCAGAACAATGCATACTTGATAAGAAAGCTCTGGGCAGCTTCGACCCTTGGACACAAGAGTGTATAGAATGCACACCTTCAGATTTCCACAGGAAACAGGAAGAGGAGCATATAAAACTGCAAATGTGTGTTCTTGCTGTCAGTTAACCACAGCAAATGGTAGGTTGGTACCCAATGCCTGTAAGTCAAGATAGTGAGGCTGTGGTTTTCATTGCGATGCCTGTTGCAACTCAAGTGGTCTCCCATAATTGACTTTTTTCCTTTTTTTCACTGCGCTGAATTATGTAGACATTTTAGTCTACATTATTTGTAGACTACAAATAGTCTACATTTAGCCTACATTTATAGTAGACGAAATAGTCCACATTTAGACTATTTGTCAAACTAAATACACTGTTGGATAAAAGCCCACAAAAACAGAGGATGTAGAATCTAAAAAGCCCGGAAAGTATTTATTGGTGATTCAATGTGGTTTGATTACAGAGGATTAGAGGTGACATGATAGCAGTCTTCCAATATCTCAGGGGCTGCCATAAAGAAGAGGGAGTCAAGCTATTCTCCAAAGCACCTGAAGGCAGAACAAGAAGCAATGGACGGAAACTAATCTTTCTAAACTAATATTTCACAAGAAGAGTCCTCCACTCCACTGCTCGCAACAGAATACTTTATTCCACCAGACTTGAAATTTTGGGCTTAGACAATTTAGAACTATGTCGCCTCCGATCTGATCTAAATGTAGTTCATAAAATCATATACCAAAATGTCCTTCCTGTCAATGACTACTTCAGCTTCAACCGCAACAATACACGAGCACGTAATAGATTCAAACTTAATGTAAACCGCTCCAAACTCGACTGCAGAAAATCCGACTTCAGCAACAGAGTGATCAATGCCTGGAATGCACTACCTGACTCTGCGGTTTCTTCCCCAAACCCCAAAAACTTTAATCTTAGACTGTCTACAGTCGACCTCACCCCATTCCTAAGAGGTCTGTAAGGGGCGTGCATAAGCGCACCATCGTGCCTACCGTCCCTGTCTTACTGTCCTATTGTCCTCATTTATCTGTACTTACTTTGCTTCTGTTTATGTTTATACCTATACCTGCCATCTTGTACATGTCTGACAAACAAATAAATAAAATAAATAAATGACAAAAAAATAATAATCAAGGAGAGAAGCAACCTAGAACTAAGGAGAAATTTCCTGACAGTGAGAACAATTAACCAATGGAACGGCTTGCCTCCAGAAATTGTGAATGCTCCAACACTGGAAGTTTTAAAGAAGAGATTTGAAATGGTAAAGGATTTCCTGCCTGAGCAGGGGGTTGGTCTAGAAGACCTCCAAGGGTCCTTCCAAATCTGTTATTCTGTTTTGTCCCTAGTTTTACACTCTTTTATCTTTCTCATAACTAAGATAAATTCCAGATACCTACATAGAACTTGAATAAAGAATACAAAAAATTCTCCTCCCCCCCTTTGTACAAAAGACAAGATTTTCTTGTTAGGAATCAGAACTAATTTCTTGCAATGGGCTTTTGAAATTTGACTAAAGGTCTCTTGTGCTTAAATACATCTTTTGATTGTCTAGGTTTTGGTGGAAATCGGAGACTGATTATTTCTTGCTCGGTTTGAAACGGGATCCTTGATCTAAGCAACTTGTTGACTCGGGATTCTAAGTGACCAATTTCCAAGCTTCTAAACAGATTGTATATTTAATTCTAAAAAACTCGGCCCATCCCAAACCACCTTTGCGATTAATTGCAGCCCGTGCGAAACCGGAGAGCGCTGAAAAAGACTCGTTTTGAGAAGAAACCACACAATGATTTCAAAATAAACACAGGATTTTTCTATGCAAGCTGGGTCCATTCTGATAAATGACAAATTTGCACGCCAATCTGACTGATTAGTCATCCCCAGGCAGAAGCCACATAAAGAAAATAATGGAAAAAAATTGAATATTATAAGCAGCTGCTTTTCAAAGCGTGCGCCTCGTTTGAAATCTTGAATGCTTACCTAATTGTACACTTCGCTACACAAGATGCTCTTTTCAGTTTGTCAGAAAGCAGCTTAAAATGAAAGGCGGTGCTCCCAAAAAGGACTGAAACTGCCAACTCTTCTATTCAAAGCATTTAGAGTTCAGGCTAATTATCCCACGTTCACTCCGTGAAGAATAGGGCCAAAGGAAGAGAGAATTCTTAACGGGCTGGCAAGTGGCAACAATAAAGCACAGAACTTGCTTACATTGTTTGCGGCAACATCTGCCAAAGCATCTGCATTATGCCTCCGCAGAAATGCTCCGAAGAAGCAATTCCAAAGAGCTCAGGGAGAAAACAACAGCAACATCAAGACATCGACATCATTTGAAGAAAGCTGGCTCCACACTGGACAGCATTCAGAGGAGGTTGGGCGGTTTGGACTTCATCCTCTTGTGACTATGTAGAGATGCTAAACATATGCCCTGCTTGACTCCTCTCCCGGCTCTGCCAGTCCCTCTCCTGCAAGTGTCAGTATAGTCACGGGTGTCAAACTCGCGGCATCATGTTGCTGTCATGAGACGTTTCATGACTTTTTCCCCTTTGCGGAGCTGGGGTGGATGTGGGAATGCGTGTGACGCATTTGGCCCGTGGGCTGCTAGTTTGACAACCCTGGTATAGGTATAGGCTTAAGTGGCCTTTTATTCTATTGCTTGGGATTCACAGATAGGTCAAGGATGGTCCAGTATGGTGAGTGGTCGGAGTGACAAGGGCTGTGTGAAAAGCCAGGGCCCCCATGTCATCTTTGTCAACCAGACCACTCACCATACCGGACCATCCCTGACTTGCCTGTGAACCCCTAGACAATAGAATAAAAGATCACTTAAGCTATTCCATCCCTACTGAACTTGTTGGAGAGAGACTGGCAGAGCCAGGGGAGGAGTCAAACGAGGCATAGGTTTAGCATCTCTACATACAATGGCACTGAAAAAAGTGACTTAGGATTGTTCTTCAAAGTTAAAAACTTTGCAGCCAGTAGTGGGTTCTAAAACCCTTTACTATCGGTTTGCGCGCGTGCTTGCGCACATCCACATCCGGGTGGGTGGGCGGAGCCCCCTGCTGGCGGCGCTACCGATTCTAAGAACCGGGCCAAAGCGGGAGCAACCCACCGCTGTTTGCAGCATCCCCATGATCGTGTGATCAAAATTCAAATGCTTGACAACCTTCATATTTATGACCGTTGCTCTGTCCCAAGGTCATGTGATCACCTTTTACGACCTTTTGACAAGCAAAGTCAATGGGGAAGCCATTCACTTAACAATCGGTTACTAAATTATCACCTGCAGTGATTCATTCACTTAATGATTGTGGCAAGGAAGGTCGTAAAATGGGGCAAAACTAGCTTAACAAATGCCTCGCTTAACAACATAAATTTTGGGCTCAGTTGTGGTTGTAAATTGAGGATTGCCTGTACTTTTGAAAAAAATTGCGCTACTCAAAATTAGCAAGAGCTATATTCGAGAGAACTTACATTAGATGAATTTGAATTAAAAAAAAACATTACATGGAAGAAATCTTCATGTTAAAGAAGAAAAGCCGGATGATTTTCCACCTCTGGGAAATTTTCTTCAGCAAATTATAATAAACAGTTCCACAACTTAATGGAAGACACATCAAAGCCTTTGAACTTTAGAAAGGTAAATAATTAATATACTGTATGTATATATATATATATATATATATATATATATATATATATATATATATATATATATATATATATATATATATATATATATATATATATATATATATATATATATATATATGTAACATTTTTTGCTGATAAATGAAAATAAAGGGAGACTATTATAGATCTATTTCGAGCTATTTTGCTCTCGTCAGATAGCCATACCCGTAGTGGGAATTGAACCTGGGCAGTCTGCTTGAAAGTCAGAAGATTAACCTCTGAGCCACAAGGTTCTGTTCCCAATCAGCTCTTCACCAGGAAAGGGTTATATGTTTATTCTGTCGAGTGTATATATATATATATATATATTCCCAGAAAACTTTACCAGATTGGAATATTGCCTTATTAATGTACTCAGTAAAAATACACCATGTTATGTTGATTCACACATCTCTAATAAACCGTAGTCTACCAATTTATTTATTTTTGCTAAGAAATAAATCTGTCCTCACAATGTTTTCTAGTTTGAGTGATGAGTGTCAAATCACTGGGAAAACTGACAAGCAGAAGAGAGTGTGTCTTAAAATGGTCTTGAATTTAATTCAGTGTTATTAATGCCTGACAAAAGCCATCCAACTTGGGCTTTCTAATATTTATTTATTTATTTATTTATTTATTTATTTATTTATTTATTTATTTATTTATTTATTTATTTATTTATTATTTATTTATTTATTATTTATTTATTATTTATTATTAGGTTCTTCTGTGCCGCCCTACTCCCTAAGGACTCAGGGCGGCGTACAACATTTTAATAAGTTGTCAATAACTGTCAAAGTTATTGCAGATTTGTAATGGTTGCTCTCTATCTTGCTTTTTTTCTCCTTGGTGACCATATTTTGCATGCACTCATTTCCACTGGAAGGACTGAAAAGGTGCCCTTCGAGGTTTGGAGAATTGGAAAACTATATATTTGAAAGGAGCCCCAAAAGTAATCAAGCCTCATCGGGCAGTGTTAGGCTTCAAAGTTTAGTGACCACGGTCTAGATCCTGAAGACTATGTCTAAAATCTGAAGCCCAATAGATACTGGTCATGGAAGTCTACACCAGTGTAATGTAGACCTGCTTAATGTTTTTTTTTTTTTAAATTTATCCTGCCTTTATTACTTTTATAAATAACTCACAACTCAATGTGGTGAGCATAGGTCAACCTTCTTCCTCCACACCTGTGAAGTGATTTGGGTTGAGAAAGTGTGACTAACTCAAGGTCACTCATGCCTAAGATGGAACTAGAGCTCACAGTCTCCTGGTCTGTAGCCTGATGCCCAGGGGTGGGTTCCTACCGGTGCGGACCACTACATGCGCACCGGTAGTGGCCCGCTGGTGATGTAATTTTTTGGCGATTTTTTCGGGTTTGGATGGCTTCTCCTCGTCCTCTGCTTTGAAAAAAAGCCCTCCTGCCCGCCCCCGGGTTAATACCGACCTTTATTTCTTCATCCGAAGCACAGCTGAGCAGCTCCTCAGCTGTGTTTCGGGCTGAAACGTCCTTCTGAGCATGCACGGAAGTGAAATCGCGCAATGGGATGCTTGCGCGCACAAGCGAAATGTTGCGATGCGCACCAGTAGCAAAGGTAACTGGAACCCTCCTCAGCTGACGCCTTAACCACTAGATCCAACTGGCTCTCCATAGATATAACAGTGTATCTTTTGTGTTCCTTCTGATACCGAAGATATAATACTGTTCCAACGCTGACTTCTGTCAAAATGTAGCTAAGAAGATATATCCACCTGGGTAGATTGCTTCCACCCATCATCTATCTCAGTGTTGGTGAACCTTTTCGGCACCTAGTGCTGAAATGGGAGCGTATGTGTGTGTGTGTGTGCTGGAAACCGGAAGAGCAGCCACCTGGTGCGCATGCGTCTTCCGGTTCCTGGCGTGCATGCGCAAGCAAAGACCAGCTGGCTTGTGCACATGCGCGCGTCAGAAATCAGAAGAGCAGCCGCCCGGCGCGCGCATGCTGGTTTCCAGTTCTCCCACACGCTTGAAGACCAGCTGGCTGATGCGCCGGAACTCAGAAGAGAAACAGGCGACGGCTTGCGTGCCCGGAGAGATGGCTCTGCATGCCACTTCCGGCACGCGTGCGATAGGTTCGCCAGCATGGATCTATCTCAAGAACCTTTTCCTAAAGTTTACTCAAAACCTTTCTTCTTGCAAATTTAATCTAATCATTTGGGTCATGCCCTCTTCAGAAACAGAGAGCCATTAAGAAAGCCCTATTAAATTACGGATTCAGAACATCATTCCTTCCCTTGCTAAACACCTGTGACAAATCTGAGAGAACACCTGCAAACCCAACCTCCCCTTTAAAAATGGATGAAAAATGGATCAAATCTTGTGAGAGCACCAAATCACGTTAACATTTTTCAACAAGAATGTTGAAATCTTGTGAGGACTGAGATTGCTGACATCTAATGAGAGCTGACCCTTCCATTGCACAAGATTGCATGCTGGTACCCGGCATCTGAAAAGATGGCTGGCCTCATTATTTAAACAAGATCTTACTTTATTTCTTCACTGTCTTTACCTAGGACTAAGAATACCAAATTGTTTCCCTGCAGGACCGAATCTCTAGGCCAGGGGTGTCAAACTTATTTATTTATTATTTATTTATTTATTAGTTGCATTTGTATGCCGCCCACTCTACAGAGACTCTGGGCGGCTCACAACAGTAAAAATTCACATGCAACAACAAATATAAAAAGCATTAAAAACAATAGATATTAGAACATTAAAAAACATTAAAAACCACAATTTAAAAACCCATACAATAAATCATTCATGGGGCCAAGAGTGATCGGTGTTCTATTAAAATCATTGGCCCCAGGCCTGTCGACAAAACCATGTTTTTACTGCTTTTCTGAAGGCTGGCAGGTTGGGAATAATGCGGATCTCGGGGAGGTAGTGTATTCCAGAGAGCCGGTGCTACCACAGAGAAGGCCCTCGTTCGTAGGCCCGCCAGCCGACATTGTTTGGCTGACGGGACCACCAGCAGACCAACTCTGTGGGCTCTAATCGGTCTTAGGGAGGTATGTACTTGATTTCATTGAAGGCTGCATCAGGGTTGTTTTTGACCTTGGGGGGCCGGGGTGGGCATGGCCAGCCCTACATCACTCGTGTCAGGGGCGCCTGTGGTGGGCCGAGTGCTCTGCCAGTGAAAACTGACTCCTGAGCTCTGTTTTCGGCTGCGACGGCCTCCTGCAACCCTTTGCCGATCTCCGTTTTCGCTGGTAGAGGCACCGTGGGCCGGTCCTTTGCTGTTTCCAGGGCGGTCCCATGGGCCAGATCTGAGTTTGATATCCCTGCTCTAGGCCCTTCACCATCATTATTCTGTTTATCAAAATTGGGCCATATTTCTAGATCTATCTCTGATCTCTAGTTTGACAGTTATGGAGAAGCTGAGCATTCTTTTAAAATGTTACTGCACATACAGCTGCATTGAAAGCCAGGCAGAATTGCCAGACTGACTCATTCATTGAAAAACCCAGAGATAACCATGCAGTGGGTCATAGCAGTAAATTGTTTCTCTAAAGAAAGCAGGGTAAGTTTTGGGGGAATTTACCTTTCTCATAGCTGTACCTCCTTGGCGCTCAGCAGCAGAGCTGACATACCTGCAAAGAGATCACGGAAGAAAAGATTTCAAAAACACAAACTGAATGAATAATAAATGCCATTTATACTGGTTACAGTGACAGGTTGCAGAAATACCTTCTGGCTCTATGAACTATGCTGCCTGGCATCTCTCTCTCTCTCTCTCTTTTTTTTAATTAAAATTTTCTTTTATTTAAACAAACATTAAAATCATTGGACACAGTGTGACCAGTGGTGGGTTCCTACCGGTGCGGTCCACTCTATAGCACCGGTAGTGGCCCGCTGGTGACGTCACAGTGCCGGTGGAGTCGGTTGCAGGTGCCTGGGTGCCGCCATTAAAAAATTTTTTTTTTATTATTTTTATTTTTTAAATCTTCTGCGCATGCCCAGAAGCCGAGCTTCCGGCATTGCGCATGCGCTGCCTTCCTACCCCACAGTGAGTCCAAGCAGGGGAGGATGGCTGAGGGAGCGCGTGAGACGCTGAAAGAATGGGCGGCAGGAACTATCTCCATTCCCCTCCCTTCAGCAGTCAGAGAAGCCACGAACGCGCGGTGATGATCCTAGGCATTTTCGCACGTTTGAGGCTTCTCGAGCTGCTGAGGGGAGAGGGAATGGGCGGCAGGATCTATCTCAGTTCCCCTCCCTTCAGCAGTCTGAGAAGCCATGCCCACCCAGTCACATGACCGGCAAGCCACACCCACAAAATAAGCCACACCCACAGAGTGGTAGTAAAAAAATTAGGAACCCGCCCCTGTTCCACGCCTTGTGTTATTTATAAAAATAATAAAGGCAGGATAAAAATAAATAAATAGTGCTCAATTCTAACACTGCTTTGTCGACTGTAAAACATGAAGACCTCTATAGAGCCTCTGTTTGTTCATCTTTTTATTTCCTCTTGTGGTCAACCAAACACTAATGTCACAAAGAGGATATAGGCAATAGCACTTTCCCAACCTTGTGACTTAATAACGGGCGTCCAGAGCATGTTGTTGAGATCTTAGGTTCATAATATACACACACTGTGATTATCTTCTGATATCTTCATCTCTCAGAATTTCCAGGTCCTCCTTAAAGTCGCCCAACCTGTCTACCACTACGTTATCTGCTCTAGAAATACACATTTTGTCTGGATTGCCTACAAATCAATTTCTGGATTCTATTTATAACACGAATCATTTTAGGAACCTCCATCAGGTTTTCTTTTACTTGCTTTTTATTTCCTTCTTGAAACGAGAAGGAGAATCTTTGAGGCGCCCAATTATTTAAAGAAAGTTCTTTATTTTTGATTTCCAATGATTTAGGGAATGCTTAAAGTGTGTTGAACTTCTGAGGCCCAGGATGAATTTTATGTCATATATATCTAAGTGTCTGTCTCTATCTGCAACGCTGAAAATTAATGATTTTGCTGTCAAATTTTGGCAGACTAATCATGAATAAAGGAGCCGCAAAGCGTGAACTTTGTCCACTTTGTATCTCTGAAAGTTGCTGAGATTTTTCATACCCTCCAGGCTTGGTGCGGTGGGTTTCTTCTAATTCTATGCATTGCTCTAACTAATCTGAAAGTTGTCAGTTCCAATGCTCCTCCTCATTTTTTATGATCAGTGCCCATCTGGACAAAATCCTGCTGAGGCAAAAGGTTGATCCTGTGTTGTGAAACCAGAATACAGAACTGAATTCTTGCAAGAGAATCACGTTCCTATCGAGAAATCCCTGTTTAGATTGTCAGTTGACCTAATCAACTGTTAACTATAGAATGTGTCCACAAATCATTTCAGACATCATGCTTTTCCCACATGGGGAGCAGATCAGCATATGGAAACTACAGGTCTTAAACAAACTTGAGGAACTACACTGGGTTTATACTATGTGACAATGTAGTTAATTTTGGCTATTTCGTGGTTAAGTCGTAGAGAAAACTCAGCTGTTGTCTTATATCAGTGATGGCGAACCTATGGCACGGGTGCCACAGGTGGCACGCGGAGCCATATCTGCCGGCACGCGAGCCATTGCCCTAGCTCAACTCCAGTGCGCATGTGCATGCCCACCAGCTGATTTTTGGCTCGCGCAGAGGCTCTGGGAGGGCGATTTTGGCCTCCGGAGGGCCTCCTGGGTGGCGGGAGAAAGCCTCTAGAGCCTGGGGAGGGCGAAAAATGGGCCTACCGGGCCCACTGGAAGTCGGGAAATTGGAGAGTGGGGGGGGGTCACGCATGCATGCGCAGGGGGGGGTGGGGCGAGTGGGGGGCTTTGAATTATGGGTGTGGCACACACATGCGAGCGATAGCGCGCGCGCCCACTATTTCGGCACCCAAGGAAAAAAAGGTTCGCCATCACTGTCTTATATGGTATGAAGCAGACCGTCTTGATGTCTATGGAGATTTTCAAGCATCCGGGTCATGGTTTATTTATTTATTTATTTGTGAGATTTATATACCGCCTCACAGTGCAAGCACTCTCTAAGCGGTTTACACCATTAAGCAATGTATATATTTATATTGCCCCCAACAATCTGGGTCCTCATTTTACCTACCTCGGAAGGATGGAAGGCTGAGTCAACCTTGAGCCGGTGAAATTTGAACCGCTGACCTGCGGATCACAGTCAGCTAAAGTGGCCTGCAGTACTGCACTCTAACCGCTGCGCCACCTCGGCTCCCAAAGGTGCTTTTTTTCAAAAGGCAGCTGGACTTCCTTCCTTCCTTCCTTCCTTCCTTCCTTCCTATCTTTCTTTCTTTCTTTCTTTCTTTCTTTCTTTCTTTCTTTCTTTCTTTCTTTCTTTCTTTCTTTCTTTCTTTCTTTCTTTCTTTCTTTCTTTCTTTCTTTCTTTCTTTCTTTCCTTCTTTCCTTCCTTCCTTCCTTCCTTCCTTCTTCCTTCCTTTCCTTCCTTCCTTTGTTCCTTCCCTCCCTCCCTCCCTCCCTCCCTCCCTCCCTCTCTTTTCCTGACAGTTAGAATAATCAATCAGTGGAACGACTTGCCTCCAGAGGTTGTGGGAGCACTAGAGGTTTTTAAGAAAAGATTGCACAACTATTTGTCTGAAACGATATCGCATTTTCTGTTTGAGCAGGGGGTTGGACTAGAAGACCTCCAAGGTCCCTTCCAACTCTGTTACCCTGCTAACCATGCTTGTGAGAAGAAAGACGATGGAGATTTATAAAGCTATATACATGATAGGGTCAGAGTGGATGTAGGAAAGCTTTTGTTTCCCTCTGTAATGCTGTTACTCAAGGTCATCCCTTGAAATTGTGTGATAAGAGGTAAAGTAACAGCTTGCACAGCCCAGTGATGGGATTCCCTTTAAGTTCTCAGTGCGCGTGAACTTAATACTCTGCGATCCAGCTCCTGCGCTCTTCATTTCACAGCTCCTGCAGGGATCCACACGTCCTGCGTAAACAGCAGAAGTCATTTCAGGACCTGTATCAAATCTGGAAAGCTGCTGGACTTTGACTTATCATTTCAGTGCAGGGCACTGCTGTATGCTGAGCCAGAAGGGTCCAAAAACCCCCAACCCTCTCTCTGTTTTTTTTTTTTTGCGGGCATTATTGGCCTAAGCAGCAGGAGAGCCAGCTCGCTGTGGATTTGGCTACAGCCACGCATTCTTTCAGCAGTTCGAAACGTCTGTGGAAGAAAACCTTCAGCTGTGACTGAAAGGCCTCTCTCGGCTTCCTGTGGCTTTTGGACTGAGCCCCGCCGAGCAAAAAGGCCAAAGCAGCAGCTGAACAAAAAAAGGAAGAGATCGGGTTTGCATCAAGCCGATTTAGAAACTCACGCTGGTCTGCTGACTCAAGAAACAAAGATAGATTTCAACCCAAAAGGGAGAACTTTTAAGAGTAGGCAGCATGGTATGGCTGGTGTGGCAAACTCGCTCAAGGTGGCATGTGAAAATCACCTTGGATTTTCTTGTGGGGGGGTTTTTTTGGGGGGAAACACTTTGCTTCTCATTCAAGAAATTTCTTCAGAGATTGACTTTCTTAGCCAATGTGCGTTCGTATCTTTAATATTTTCAGAGACCAGTGGTACTTACAAATAAAGATAAGTCATGTGCACTTACCCCATTGTGATATTTTTATTTATTTGTATTGGCTAGCTAAGCAAATTAGGCCCCTAAAGTCAAATGCAGTAATGTATACATGCATTCTATATATGTTATGAATATATTCATGATTTTCATTTCACTGTTACCTAAAAATCTACAATAGATCTATCTGGCTTACCTCCTTGCAACCAAGAGAGGGCACTTTTATGTTTAACAGTCTAACCTGGTTCATACCTTATGCTATGGTGGACTTACTATGGAGTATTGAATAAACCATGACTGTTTTGTCTATGGAGATTCTTCGCCACCCAGGTCATGGTTGTCCCAAAGATGCTTTTTTCAAGAGGCAACTAGACTTTCTGGTTTTTTTCTTTGAAGACGTTTCGCTTCTCATCCAAGAGGCTTCTTCAGCTCTGACTGGATGGTGGGGAATGGAAGGATTTATGCTCCTTGCAGACAGCTGGTCATTTGCATCCTTTTAGAGAGTTGTTGAGGCTACTTGGAGGCTGTGTCTTCAGGGTCACCTGAGTGGTGCAAATGAGTGTGGAGCCTTCTTGGAACTGTTGAAAGGACTGTGTTTTAGACTGGAGATAGATGTTGTCGTATCCCTCCCCCTCTGTTGAGAGAGGCCTGTTCAATTTTGACACAGATGGCCTCTATTGCCCCTCTTTCAAACCAGCAATCCTCTCTGTCCAAAATATGGACTTTGTTGTCTTCAAAAGGGTGGCCTGTGTCTTTGAATCTAGTCCCAGTGTATTTGTTATAACTGTTTTGGCTTTTGCCAAAGGTATGCCAAGGTATAAATTGGATTGCAAGCAATTGATGGAATTGTCGGATTATAAGCAATGGATGGGCTTGTAACATCCATCGCTCCCCACATCAAAGCTGAGAGCGAGATGTTGAGCCAATTTGTATATACCATAAATTGGTCCCTTTCACAGCTCCCCTCCCCCCAATAGCATCAACTGATCCGTTTGCAGGCAGACCGGTGCAATCAATATTCTTTGGCACTTCTCCACCAGCCTCAGAGCTGCGTGCCGTTATAATTAGCCCCACAAATGTGGAGCCACATGCTGCTATGGGAATTTATCAGTAATTGCGCTGCAGGGTAACTGCTCATCACAGATCTCCACACTGTGGTTGGCGTTCCCAGCAGATATGTCTACAGTATAGAACTTCAACGAAACAGATGTCCCATCAGAGGGAACGCAGCTGGGAAGAAGGTTCTTCCAACCGGGAATTGACTCTGAGCCAGCTCTTCCTTTGACCGAAGAAGGTGACGGTCAGAGTTATCCCACCACGACAAGGGAAAGATAACTAATGGAGTAGGAAAAACTGGGCAACTATATCTAGGCTGCTATTTGGTTGATGACTGTACATTTTAATAAGCTACATCTGACCTGCAAAACTCCAGGAACCTTAAAATAGCAGTAGAGAGGTGTAGAACTACTGTATTTTTCGGAGTATAAGACGCACCTTTCCCTCCCAAAAGAGGCTGAAAATTTGGGTGCATCTTATACTCCGAATGTAGCTTTTTTGAAGTTTCCCCCCCAGCCCTAACGAGGTGCTAACGATCTTCCCGGCTCTTACCACTTGCAGGATTTTTTCATTGCTACTCCCTCCAAAGAAGTTTTTTTCCAGCCCTAAGTCTTTGCAGGCTTGTTTTCATTGCTACTCCCTCCAAAAAAGGTTTTTTCAACCCTAACGAGGTGCTAACGATCTTCCTGGCTCTTCCCGGCTTGGAGGATTTTTTCATTGCTACTCCCTCCGAAGAAGGTTTTTTTTGCCCTAACCAGGGGATAAAATAATGTGCTAAAGCTGACCAGACTAAGGACACTAGCTAGATGAATACCTGGTAGGCAGATTCCCCCCCCCTGTTTTCCTCCCCCAAAACTAAGGTGCGTCTTATACTCTGGTGCATCTTATACTCTGAAAAATACGGTATCTCTTTGCTTTTATCTAATGGTCAGTTTGGTGTAACGGTTCAGGCATAGGCTAGAAACTGGAAGATTGTGAGTTCTAGTCCTGTCTTGGGCACAAAGCCAGCTGGGTGACCTTGGGCCAGTCACCTTTTCTCAGCCCTAGGAAGGAGGCAATGGCAAACCACGTTTGAAAAACTTTGCTAAGGAAACTGCAGGGACTTGCCCTCTGAGAATCAGACAGGATTGATCATCTAGATTTTTGTAGACCAGATATTATAGCCAGAGAATCCAAAATTCTAGGAAATTCCTGGAAGTTTGGCGTTCACATAAATCAGCCATCAACAGACATGCAGAGACAAATCACATTTACAGCCTATACAGAAGAAACAATAAAAAAAAAACATAGGAAAGAAGCAAAAAGACTACACCACATACTCTCCAGCAACCAACACTCAAATAAGCAGGGATCAATACCAGACAAATAATTAGACAGAAAACAACAATAAAGAAACTATCAAGGAGAGAGAGAGACACACACCACTACTAAAACTGGAAGGGCAACCTACAATACTATAAATAAAAGCAAGCAACAAACCTTACTCCCACTCCCACTGAGGCTGTTATCTAGTTAGGTAATGAAATGTTTGCAAGTAAACAGCCAAGCTCTGAAAGCACTGAGCCATAGAGAGTCTCTTCTATAGGAAATACCCTGCCTGGTCCAATGGAAAAGGTTCTAGCAGGGCTATGATGGATGAAAGTATTAGGCCAGGGGTGTCAAACTCGATTTCATTGAGGGCCGCATCAGGGTTGTGCTTGACCTCAGAGGGATGGGGTGGGCGTGGCCAGGGAGGGCGTGGCCAGCATGATGTCACTCGTGTTGGGGGGCGCCTGTGGTGGCCCGAGTACTCTGCCAGCGAAAACGGGCTGCCGAGCTCCGTTTTCGACTGCGATGGTATCCTGCAACCTTCTGGCAATGAAAACAGAACTCAAGGGGGCCACGCATGGCCCTTGTGAGCTTTATTTTCAGCTGGAATGGTGTTCTGTAACCCTCTGCCAGTGAAAACAGAGCTTGCGATGGCCGAACGCGGCCCTCCCAAGCTCCGTTTTTGCTGGCAGCGGCACTGCAGGCCGGGCCTTTGCTGTTTCCAGGAGCCCCACGAGCCAGATCTAAGCATCCCGCGGGCCAGATCCGGCCCCTGGAACTTGAGTTTGACACTCCTGTATTAGACTCTCTACCTCTATTTATACTGCAATGATTCAGTTCAGGGGTGGGTTTCACTTACCTTTGCCACCGGTTCGGGTCGCGATGTTTCGTGCGCGATTTCACTTCCGTGCATGCTTAGAAGGTGGATTCAGCCCGAAACACAGCTGAGGAGCTCATCAGCTGTGCTTCGGGCGAAGAAATAAAGGTCAGTATTAACCCGGGGGTGGGCGGGAGGGCTTTTTTCACAGCACAAAACGCTGTGAAGCCTTCCGAAGTCAGAAAAATCAGCCGAAAATTTTTTAAAAAAGATGGCGGCGAGCATGGACCGGCAGAGACAGAACCGGATCCGTGATACCCAACTTCTGTGGCCAAGAGGTGGAGCTCTTGCCTCACAATCAGGAGGTTGTGAGTTCTATCCTAGGTAGAGGCAGATGTAGGGTCTCCTGCTTGGGCAGGGGGTTGGACTAGATGACCTGCAAGGTCCCTTCCAACTCTGTTAATATGTTAAAGATACAGAATAATAACATCAAAATTACATCACCAACGGGTCACTAATGGTTCGGGCGATCTGGTCCGAACAGGGAGGAACCCACCCCTGATTCAGTTGCATTAAAATGAAAGACCAAACGAGGGATGTTGCTGACAGCAAGAAACTCTTGGGAGGTGAGTGAGTTGTGTGAATCAGGTAGATTTACAAGGTGTGCTTACAAACCTAACAATGATCTGACTGCTATGTTCAAAGTGGGCAACCGTTGCTCATTCATTGGAGCACCTACCCAGCGACAATCCAACCCAGACGCCAGTCCTTTCAAATAAATGCATCAAGGCATCAGTAAAGGTAAACATTTCCATAATTACTATGCCTGGTTTTTTCCATTTGCACAATTCTAATTAGGGGTGGAAATGAAAGAATAAAATGACTTGTTTCATTTAAATAACACAGCGGGGGGCCCCCTCGGCTTCATTCATAATCCCAGGCTGAGGTTGTTTTGTCTCCACAGCTCCTTGAGAAGGTAATTTACAATTCCCATTAAAGAAATAACACAAGACTGTAGGAAGTCAAGAGCAAGATAGCCAGAAATGTTTGTCACCACTCAAGGGGAAGCAAACCTGACTGAAAGGAACACGCAGGTGCTTTGATCACAAAGATTATACTAAAATGGCAAGAAAATTGCTCCAGGATTGGTGTTGTGGCGGCGCTGCAGTGACTCAGACGCTTGGAGTAGCAGATTGAGATAGGTAGCAAAGGGGAGACAAGCTGCCATTTCAGTGGTGAAATCCAGTGGTGGGTTCCTACCGGTGCGGTTCACTCTATAGTACCGGTAGCAGCCCGCTGGTGGTGTCACAGTACCGGTGCGGTCGGTTGCCAATGCCTGGGCGCTGCCATTAAAAAAAAATTTTTTTTACATTTTTTTTAAATTTTCTTCTGCGCATGCCCAGAAGCCGAGCTTCCGGCACTGCGCATGCGCTGCCTTCCTATCCCACAGTGAGTCCAAGCAGGGGAGGATGGCTGAGGGAGCACGTGAGACGCTGAAAGAATGGGTGGCAGGAGCTATCTCCATTCCCCTCCCTTCAGCAATCAGAGAAGCCACGAACGTGCGGTGATGATCCCAGGCATTTTCGCACGTTCGAGGCTTCTCGAGCTGCTGGGGGGGGGGGGGAAACGGGCGGCAGGAGCCTAGGATCATCGAATGGGGAGAAGCATTCAGGCTGGACGGAGCCTCCTAGAAAAACCACTGCTGCAGTCTTGCTGCTCCTGCTGTGGGGGGCTGCGTTGCGGGTGGGTAATGCCCCCCACTTCTCGGGCCGCTGCCAAGCTCCCGAGGCCCACGCCCACCCAGTCACATGGCTGGCAAGGCACACCCGCAAAATAAGCCACGCCCACAGAGTGGTAGTAAAAAAATTAGGAACCCGCTCCTGGTGAAATCCAAATTTTTTCACTATCGGTTCTGTGGGCATGGCTTGGTGGGCGTGGTGTGTCTTGGTGGGCGTGTCTTGGTGGGTGTGGTAGGGGGAAGGATACTGCAAAATCCCCATTCCCGCCCCACTCCTGGGGGAAGGATATTGCAAAATCTCCATTCCCTCCCCACTCCTGGGGCCAGCCAGAAGTGGTATTTGCCAGTTCTCTGAACTACTCAAAATTTCTGCTGCCGGTTCTCCAGAACCTGTCAGAACCTGCTGGATTTCACCCCTGTGCCATTTGCAACTAGTGGGGTGGGAGTCAGGCTCCGAGAACTGAAAATCTCATGTTGAGATTACTTCCTAGCAGTTTCTTTTGTTGTTCCTCACCTATAGACAGAAATTTTGCCAATGCTAAAGCAACTCTTTGCATCATTAAATATGTACTCTGGGAACCATTAAGAAGGAGCCATCTTCACCGTCTTTCTCTCACACAAACTGAATAAGCTTCGCTGTCTCTTGTTTCTCTACCTTTTGGGAATTCAGACTGCATTCACCACAATGGATGGGCATTGAAAGATCTCAAGAAGGAATACAAAGATGAGAGATTTTTTAAATTATTATTGTATCACCCTATACTGAAAAGTATATTGTATTTTTCGGACTGTAAGACACACCGGAGTATAAGACGCGCCTTAGTTTTTGGAGAGGAAAATAGGGGAAAAAAATCTACCTACCAGGTATTCATCTGGCTAGAGTCCTTAGTCTGGTCAGCTTCAGCACATTATTTTATCCCCTGGGTAGGGCTGAAAAAAAACCTTTTTCGGAGGGAATAGCAATGAAAACAAGCCTGCAAAGACTTAGGGCTGGAAGAACACTTCTTCGGAGGGAGTAGGAATGAAAAAATCCTGCAAGCTGGGAAGATGGTTAGCACCGCGTTAGGGCTGAAAAAACCTTTTTCTGAGGGAATAGCAATGAAAACAAGCCAGGAAGATTGTTAGCACCTCGTTAGGACTGGGGGAAAAAGCTTTGAAAAAGCTACATTCGGAATATAAGACACACCCAAATTTTCAACCTCTTTTAGGGGGGAAAAAGGTGCGTCTTATATTCTGAAAAATACGGTAATAACAAAGAGTAATGTTAGGTCATAGAATCCTAGAGTTGGAAGGGACTTAAGAGGACATGAAGGCTTACATTTAGTGACCGTTCATTCAGTGACCATTCAAAGTTACAACAGCACTGAAAACAGTGACTTATGACCTTTCTTCACACTTCCAACTATTGCAACATCTCCATGATCACATGATCAAAGTTTGAATGCTTGGCAACTGGTTTCTATTTATGACGGTTGCCGTGTTCCGCAATCACATGATCCCCTTTTGCGACCTTCTGACAAGCAAAGTCAATGGGGAAGCCAGATTCATTTTACCACCATGTTACTAATTGAAATGATTCACTTCAGCTGCCAAAAAAGCCAACACAGTTCTAGGCTGCACAAACAGAGGGATAGAATCAAGATCACGTGAAGTGTTAATACCACTTTATAATGCCTTGGTAAGGCCACACTTGGAATACTGCATCCAGTTTTGGTCGCCACGATGTAAAAAGGATGCTGAGACTCTAGAAAGAGTGCAGAGAAGACCAACAGAGATGATTAGGGGACTGGAGGCTAAAACATATAAAGAACGGTTGCAGGAACTGGGTATATCTAGTTTAATGAAAAGAAGGACCAGGGGAGACATGATAGCAGTGTTCCAATATCTCAGGGGTTGCCACAAAGAAGAGGGAGTCAAGCTATTCTCCAAAGCACCTGAGGGCAGGACAAGAAGCAATGGGTGGAAACTAATCAAAAAGAGAAGCAATTTAGAACTAAGGAGAAATTTCCTGACAGTTAGAACAATTAATCAGTGGAACAACTTGCCTCCAGAAGTTGTAAACGCTCCAACACTGAAGTGGTGTAGGGTTTCCTGCCTAAGCAGGGGGTTGGACTAGAACAGGGGTCGGCAACCTTAAACACTCAAAGAGCCATTTGGACCCATTTCCCACAGAAAAGAAAACACCGGGAGCCACAAAACTCTTCCCGTGCCTATTTCCTGAGCGGCCACAAAACTGGCATATATAGTTGAATTAAAGATTCTGTTTTCTTCTGAAACTTTTCTTTTCTTGGATTTATCCATGGTTGGCCTGCCGGGAGTCAAAAAGCTCAGTAAACTGCGTGCCAGCAGGTGTCGCACATTGGCAGTTGTGACGCATATTTTGAGCGACAGAGAGCCGCAGCAGAGGGATGAAAGAGCCACATGCGGCTCCAGAACCGTGGGTTGCTGACTCCTGGACTAGAAGATCTCCAAGGTCCCTTCCAACTCTGTTATTCTATTCTATTCTACTTAACAACTGTGGCAAGAAAAGAAAAGTCGTAAAATGGGGCGAAACTCCCTGAACAACTCTCTTGCTTAGCCACATAAATTTTGGGCTCAATCGTGGCCATAAGTCAAGGACTACTTGTACTTGTTGAGAGATGAGAATAAATCTCATAGAGGCGATTTGGATCTTTGCTTGGAATTCAGACAGTTAGAAATAAAGCCGAGATTAAAAGTCTAATAGAAATATTTATTTCGGTACAAAAACAATAAATCCTGAATAATTACATCTTTGCTAAGAAAAACCCGACCGTTCAGGTCAGAGTCAAGTCAAAAAGTGATTAATGGTGGTTTAGGAATGTGGACACACGTACAAGATCATATCACGTGTTCTGCCTGTATTGGAATGTACCATAATATTAGATAGGGGGTGCATCACCCTGCATAGACATACAACTGACAATATTCACACCGTGACAGTACTATCACTTCGCCTTCCTGTAGGGGTTCTGAGAAGGTTATTATGGGTTATTAGGTTATGTGATCAGATAGTAGCTTATCTAGCCTCTTTCCTTTCCTACTGAAGCTAAATTCAGACTTCGCTATCTGATTGCCTTCATTTCTGTTCCCTTCGGCTATTCCCTCGGAGAATTTAAAACTGCCCAGAAATTGGATATAGCCATAAAAGCTAAAACTTGGCCTGACAAACTATCCATCATGGCCTATTTTCCCCCTTCTTTTCATCTTCTGACACCGAGAATAAGAAGCAACATCCTGCCGACAGCATTCGATCCCAGATATTTTTCTTTCTGCGTTAATGGATCAAGGATTTTCACTGCATTTCATTTAAAGGGAACGACACGGCTGGGTTTTATAAAGGACAAGCCAACAGTCCAAACCCTCAAATTTCATTTTTCACGTCTTGTCGTGACGGAAGGTGAGCAGTAAATGAAATATCCCGCAGAAATAAATAAATTACAACTACGCCACCTCCGATCTGATCTAAATGTAGTTCATAAAATCATATATCAAAAAGTCCTTCCTATCAATGATTACTTCAGCTTCAACCACAACAATACACGAGCACATAATAGATTCAAACTTAATGTAAACCGCTCCAAACTCGACTGCAGAAAATACGACTTCAGCAACAGAGTGATCAATGCCTGGAATGCACTACCTGACTCTGTGGTTTCTTCCCCAAACCCCAAAAACTTTAACCTTAGACTGTCTACAGTCGACCTCTCCCCGTTTCTAAGAGGTCTGTAAGGGGCGTGCATAAGCGCACCACTGTGCCTACCGTCCCTGTCCTACTGTCCTATTGTCCTCATTTATCTGTACTTACTTTGCTTATGTTTATGCTTATACAAAGAACTACTATCCTGTACATCTTTGACAAATAAAGAAAATGAATAAAATAAATAAATAAATAACTGGACGAAAAAAAGAAAAAAAAGAAAAAGTCCTCTCGGCTCCCTGGGCATGTCCATGGGGAAATGGCGAAGCTACAGGGAATGTGTTTGCCAATCTCGAAAAGATAAAAGATTTCTTTTACAACGTATAGAAAGCTGGAATTAATCAGGTGTATCAATACAACCAGAGGGAATTGGCTCGATTTCTTATTGCTCAGCGTTAAATTTGACTTGATCTTATTTGTGGCTTCTGAACATGAGAACTTGCACACACGTTTCCTAATACATGCCTTGATGCGGTTTAGCATAACATACACAGCATTGTACCATAGCAATAGCAATAGTATTTAGACTTATTAGATTAATTAGATTAGATTAGATTACCACTAGTGGTAGAACAAGTTTTTTTTTTTGGCCTAACGTGTTCTATAAAATTACTTCCATCATCTATGGAATAAATGATAGACTTTATCCATCAATTCATTTTATTCAAGATGCCCAGGATTTACTGAGAGCAAGATTTCTTTCCTACTAAAGGTGTTAAAGAAACATATTAAGCTGAAAGTTTTATATGATCTGAAGTGAAACCAGAGTAACTCATTCCATCTTGTTGGACTCCAAAATAGCCCTAGCACTACCAACAGCACTTAGACTTACAGTATATACCTCTTCATAGTGCTTTACAGCCCTCTCTAAGCGGTTTACAGAGTCAGCCTCTTGCTCCCAACAATCTGGGTCCTCCTCCCCCTCCTCCTCCCTCCCTCCACTCCAGGGGCGGGTTCCTATTTTTTTAACTACCACTCTGTGGGCGTGGCTTATTTTGTGGGTATGGTTTGCCAGTCATGTGACTGGGTGGGCGTGGCTTCTCAGACTGCTGAAGGGAGGGGAACTGAGATAGGTCCTGCTGCCCATTCCCTCTCCCCTCAGCAGCTCGAGATGCCTCAAATGTGCGAAAATGCCTAAGATCATCACCGCGCATTCGTGGCTTCTTGGACTGCTGAAGGGAGGGAAATGGAGATAGCTCCTGCCGCCCGTTCTTTCAGCGTCTCACACGCTCCCTCAGCCATCCTCCCCTGCTTGGACTCACCGTGGGTTAGGAAGGCAGCACATGCGCAGTGCCGGAAGCTCGGCTTCTGGGCATGCACAGAAGACATTTTTTTTAAAAAAATTATAAAATATTTTTTTAAAAAATGGCGGCGCCCAGGTATTGGCAACCGACCGCACCGGTCCTGTGACATCACCAGCGGGCCGCTACCGGTGCTATAGATTGGACCGCACCTGTAGGAACCCACCACTGCTCCCCTCCCTCCCTCCCTCCCTCCCTCCCTCCCTCCCTCCCTCTCTCTCTCTCTCTCTCTCTCTCCAACAGGCAGCCACGGAAATCAACATTGCTAACACACTAAACAAATAGATTTCTATAACAAATAGAATTAGAAATTATTTTGCATGGTTCTACAGTAGTGGAACACACCAAAAAAGGTTTTCTACATGTTTCTTGTTTTCTGGAAATTAATACCTCTCCCTTACAGGGTGTTTGTGTGTGTGTGTGTATTATAAATAAATTGTGAATGAATTGACTTACTATAATAGATGCTAACATGGTCATATACTGGATATACAGGCTGGTATATATTGTATTATACTTTTCTTAATGGAGCCATTTAAAAAAAACACTTAAAATTAGCAAATTGGACAAAGGTGAATGCTGATGGACAGCATTTTGGTTTGAGTGATAATTCTGGAACTCTGCACTAGACGGGTTCCAGCTAAAATGCACATTGAACTGTTTCTTTCTCACAAAAGTCTCTGAAATATTTATGATCCCTAATGTAGCTCAAGCTTTTACAAGGCCAGTAGTTTTGTTCTTGCTAGGAAGAAGAAAAAAATCACTGCTGAATGTTTTACTTGTCTTTAAGGATCAGTCCATATGAAAGAGAACACCAATAACTAAGATCAGGAGAAGGTGTTGGCGCGGCTTGATGATTGTTAGCGTTCCACTTGCTGGAATGGAAAACAAACTAGTGACCGGCACTGTTATTTTTTGATGCGAAAATGGATATTTTTCCCATTTCAGAAAATGCTCCCTTACCACCCAGTGTTCATTTCAGCACATTTCTCCTAGTTCGCGTCGAAAGCAAGAGAGCTTTGCCTAAGTATCTATTGGGGATTCTCAGTGATGCAGGTCATGGTTGTCCCAAAGGCGTTTCCCCCCCCCCCAAAAAGCAACTGGACTGGGTTTCCTGCCCCCCCGAAACATTTTGCTTCTCATCCAAGAAGTTTCTTCAGTTCTGAATCAGTTTGGTCAGAACTGAAGAAGCTTCTTGGATGTGAAGTGAAACGTCTTCAAGGAAAAAACAAGAAAGTCCAGTTGTCTTTTGAAAAAGCACCTTTGGGACAGCTTTACATTAATTTTTCTGATCTTCGGAAAACTTTAGTTACAAATCCCAAATCAATCCTGAAAGAAGGTGAGACATTACAGACTAGATATCTAACTTCTGATATATAAACTGATATATATGTTACATAATAGAAACAACATCTGATATATATATATATATATATATATATATATATATATATATATATATATATATATATATATATATATATATATATATATATATATATATATATATATATTATATATATATATATATATATATATATATATATATATATATATATATATATATATATATATATATATATATATATATATATATGTTACATAATAGAAACCATAATGTCTCTCTCTCTCTCTTTCCATGTATGAATAGAATAGAATAGAATAACAGAGTTGGAAGGGACCTTGGAGGTCTTCTAGTCCAACCCCCTGCTTAGGCAGTATGTGTGTATGTAAAAGTTTTACAGAAAGCTTGTGGGCATTCTGTGCATCAAGATTTTTCTCCCCTGACTATTGGGAACATGGTTAACCTGACCAAAACATTAGGATGAAAAAAAAAGAAATAAGATATAATAATATTTGCACGGAGTTCTATTTCAAGAGTTTAAATTTGTTTATTTACTAGATCTATAAGGCCTAACTCAAATACCATGTCTCTGAAGGGTATAAAACAGAAAAACAAATAATAAACCAGAAAAAAATAGCCTAAAACAAATACTTTATATAAATATTAAAATACAGTACAAAATATAAAACATCAGAGTACAGTACTAAAAGCAACTGAAGTGTGTGGATTGCTTGAATGAAATGCTCTAGCCGAGATTTTTAGAATATTATAAGAAAATCCATGTAGACTTTGGATCCAAAGTCAGTTAGTCAACAGTTGTTCCCACGGAGAACAAATCATGATTTAAACTTGCCATAGATTTCAATTGGTGCAAAACATTTCTAATCTAGTCATCTAACCAATCCAATCCAATCCAATCCAATCCAATCCAATCCAATCCAATCCAATCCAGTAATCCAAATGTTTGCCTGGGATACAGATTTTATTAGATCGAAGTCGATGACAGTAACAAGAAATTCAAGTCCCAGTTAAGGCATTGGAACTTGTTTTAGTTATCCCACTGAAAACAGAAACAGTTAACAAATGTCAAGAGAAAATGAAAATGAATCTTCATTTACTTTGCAATTGCAGATTTTGGTTCTGTCTTGAAATTATGTTCCCATTTACATGGCTTTCTATAACGACTTCTCTCTTGCCATTTTTTTGTTTTCATGTTTTGTTTCCCCAAATCCGGAGAGATCATAAAAGCCACTCATTATTTCCTAGTTATGATTTGGCAAACGAGGTCAGATTCACAAGTACTAAAGTTCTCAAGGGCTCAAATCGAGGGCCAGATTTTCAAAGTCTTAATTAGCATTGCTGTCTGAAAATGAGAAATAAAAAAAATGAAAAGAGTTGCTTACCTTTCAGAATCTCCGGCAGAGTCTGCTGTTCTCTGCAGAAAGGAAGAAAGGAAAGAAGAAGAAAAAAGAAGTGACGCTTAGCATGTGGGGTTTAAGATGACAACGTACAGGAAAGCAAAATTTCCCAACGCGATTAACACTGAAAAACAGACAAACCGCCCTGAGCAGCAACAAAGGGGATGATAATGCTTGCACCCACTTTAGATAATGGTGCTAAAAGTTAAAAAGCTGTTCTGAGTTTGCAAGCATGGAATGCATTGATGGGACAAAGATCAAAATTCTTGTTTTCCCCAAAGAAAATAGTTTGGAAGTCCTTTAGAACAGCACCATCTCTTCTTAATTTTTAATCCTGCATAGAGCAGTAAAATGCAACAGGCTGAAAAACAAGTTCAGGAAATCTGAATATAGGCTTTCTTGGAGTTTATATTTATTTTATAGCTGCGAGGTTGATGTTTGCTTAGGAAGAGAAATAGCTAGAAACAACTGCAGGAAGTCCTCGACTTATGACCACAATTGAGTCAAATCCAATCCAATCCAATCCAGTTTATTACAGTCAAAGACCAGAGACCAGAACAAATAAAAAAAAAAACAATCAAGGAATATCCAGTTTAAAATGCTAGTATAAAATAACAAACTACGGATAAAATCTATATTGATTTGATTTGGATTGAATTGAGTTCAAAATGTCTGTTGCTTAATGGAGTTTCGCCCCATTTTGCGACCTTTCTTGCCACAGTTGTTAAGTGAATCTGTCTTGACTTGGCTTGGCAGAAGGTCTCAAAAGGGGATCAGGTGAACCCCGGGACGCTGCAACCGTCATAAATAGGAACCGGTTGCTAAGCGATTAAAAGTTTGATCACGTGATCATGGGAATGTTGCAATGGTCATAAGTGTGGGGAAAAAAACAGTCGTAAGACACTTTTTCAATGCCGCTGGAACGTTTAATTAAATTTAATTAATTTAATTTAATTTAATTAAATTTAATAGATTTGTATGCCGCCCAACTCCCGGGGGACTCTTGAACTGTCACTAAATGAACTGTTGTAAGTTGAGGACTACCTCAACTACTATCAGTCCACTCGTATTGGGAGAAAAAGATCAATATTACACCAGATTGTTTACCAACATAGCAGTAAACATAACTGAAGATAGAAACTCAATATTAACACTGTTTTCTTCCTGTTTTTTGGAAGGAGGGGGAGAAATTGCCTGGGTCCCCCCTGGGTTCTAATGTTGCCGCACAATGTTCACAGCAGGCCAATTACAGAGGAAAAAGGGTAATTTACCAAACGGAGACAATATATCCCATTGGCTTAAGAAAGTCACCCCATTATTTTAACAGGACCTGGTGGCGCGTCTGAATATTTTTGTACCTCCCCGGCACATTTATAGATGGATGAGCTTTTGTGTGTATCAATGTCCTTTCTGGGATTTGCATGCGTGTTTCTATAGCGCTAATGAGAGAGCATTTTTTTTCCTGTGACGGATGAAATCGGGGGGCAGAAAAATTGGCCAGAGAAAACACTTTGATAGGCCGTGAAGTTTTCTGTAGCTGGTTTAGAATGTGAGACTTCCAAAGGAAGGCGCTTGCTTGTTCTTTGCGAGTTCAGCAGGCAGGAAAATGGCGTAGCTTTGAAGCCAACCAAACAGCTTGAAGCCCCAGCCGATATGCTCTGAAATTTGTCATACCATTTGTCTATTTGCAAACATTGCTAAAAAAAAACCCGTGTGAACGATTTGAGATCCGCAGTCTGGAACTTTGGCACGTCAGTCATTAGCAAATGACAACAGCATGCGAGAAGAGACCTCGATGCTTTCATATTGTAAACTTCACATTTGTTATCTCTGTTGCAATTATTTTTTTCCCCCTCTCTCTCTAATTTGGGGCATATGGCTGCTAAGTACATTCAGTAAAGTGTTAGGCCCTATCTTGGAAATATCTTTTTTTTTGTCTTAGGCCTAAAGATATTTGCCCATGTAGTAGGCTGTATTAATATGATCCTTCTCATCTTTCCTAATACATTCTCCTATTGGTATTGATGACTTATCATTTGTAACTGTAACTTATGAATAATAATTGTAACTATGTTTGTACAGTGTACATACAAACTTTGTTGTTTGTATGTACACTGAGAGCTTATGCACAGGAGACAAATTCTTTGTGTCTAATCACACTTGGCCAATAAAGAATCCTATCCCATCCCATCCCATCCCATCCCATCCCATCCCATCCCATCCCATCCCATCCCATCCCATCCCATCCCATCCCATCGCCAAAATCTCATGTGCGAGCTTTTGCTTCCACACATGCGCAGGAAGCAAAAAAAAGCCCAAAAATTCTGAAAAAAAGATGGCGACACACGACAGACCGGTGAAGACGACGGACCGGTGTCGCGCGCAAATTGCGTAATCGGCCAGCCGCTACCGGTGCGGTAGAGTGGTCCGCACCGGTAGAACCCACCACTGATCCCATCCCATCCCATGGCTCCAGACTGTTATTCTATTCTATTCTATTCTATTCTAT
>JALIGW010000014.1:8879711-9022211 GCA_023053685.1 Diadophis punctatus similis | reverse complement strand
AGATACTTACTTGTTACAAATGCAAAATGGAGTTAACTGAATAATAGAGTTGGTAGGGACCTTGGAGGTCGTCTAGCCCAACCCCATGTTCAAACATGTGACCCTATACCAGTGATGGCGAACCTATGGCACACGTGCCACAGGTGTCATGTGGAGCTATATCTGAGGGCACATGAGGCATTGACCTATGTCAGCTCCAGCGCGCATGCGCATGCTGGCCACCTGATTTTCGGCCTTTTTTTTGGCCGTTTTCGCTCTCCCCAGGCTTCAGGAAAGCCTCCTGAAGCCTGAGGACGGGGAAAAACGCCCTAACGCCCCAACCGGAAGTTCGGAAACTACTGGAAGTCCGGAAGCTTCAGTGAAACCTGTGCACATGCACGGGGGGGGCAGCATGGGGAGGTTGTGTGCATGCATGGGGGGGGCAGTGTGAGGGTTGTGCGCATGCATGGGTGGCATTGCATTATGGGTGTGGGCACGTGTGCACATGCTATCACGCACGCGCGCCCCTTTTTGGCACCCGAGCCAAGAAAGGTTCGCCATCACTGCCCTATACTGTTCTGGACAAATGGCTGTCCAATCTCTTCTTAGAAACCTCCAGTGATGGAGCACCCACAACTTCTGAAGGCAACTTTCCTTTGAAACAGGCAAGATTTCAATTCAGCAGTAAGATTCAATGATATTTTTCACCAATTTCTAAATTAACACATTTCTTTTTAATCTCAGATAAATGTTGGCCTGTGGCAGAAAAAAACTGATGACCGTAAGCTCATTTATATTCATTTATATAGACTATAGACTAGGTGATTTCCTAGTCTATATCTGTAGGGCAGAAAGACAACAAGAAAAAGTGAGGTCAGCGAAGCAGTGAAACATGAAAGGGACAAATAACAATCATGATCACCAAATTCTTAACAGTGGCCCTGCACAAAGATGGTTATTATATATAGGAATTCATGTTATTATATATAGGAATTCATGTTATTGTATCTACAGTATCTGAGCTGTGTGCCAACCCTCCTTATTCATATTCCTAGTTTGTTCTTTTACCTTGGTAGATCCGAAAGATTTCTCTAGGGAGCTATTCTATATGGTAGTATTAACGTCTCCATTTTCCTTAATTATTCTTCTTGTCATGTCTCTAGTACATCTGCGAGGACAGAAACATACATCTAGTCTCTTCTGACAAGCAAAAACTGTCCCGAGAATATGTTTTCCATCAGTACCGTGTAATTATGCAAGCTTCGTGGGTTGCATTGCAACTTTGCAATAGTTGCAATAGTTGCAATATTGCAAATATTGTTAATATTTATCATCCAATACGTTTCCAAATTCTTACCCAGCGGTAGCTGATTTTAATCATTTGGCATGTTAATGGTCACAAAACCCACCAAGGTCACTGACTCTCAAAGGATTTCTCTCTTTCTGCAGGGAAATTTATCCTCTGCATGATTGGAGAACAGTCGAGGGATCAAAGGGATTAGGTAATCTTTTCTTAGTTGACACATTTGCTACCAAGACTTGTCACTGTTTGCAATTGCACCAAAACACCTTCCGGTAGACCAGGGGTATCAAGTTCGATTTCGTTGAGGCCCACGTCAGGGTTGTCTTTGACCGTTTGACAAATGGGGCCAGAATTTCTGTTGCTAAGCGAGGCTTGTTAAGCGAGTCATGCCGAAAGTCATGACCTTTTTGCATGCTTGTTGAGTGGATCACTGCCGTTGTTAAGGAAATCTGGTTTCCCCCGTTGACTTTGGTTGTCGAAAACTGGCTTGCAAAGTTGCAAACGGTGATCACATGATTCCAGGAACACTGCAAGCATTGCAAATATGTAGTATGTTGGTTGCCAAATGCCTAGATTTTGATCATGTGACTGTGGGGATGGTGCGATAGTTGTAAAGGCGTGGACTGGTCATACGTAGCTTTTTACTGTGCTGTGCAAATTCATGTGGTCGCTAAACGAATGGTTGTAAGTCGAACACTACCGGTATTAGAATCATCAGTGGTAAGTCAATGTATTGACTCATTGAATTTAGAATAGAATAGAGCTGGAAGGGACCTTGGAGGTCTTCTAGTCCAGCCCCCTGCTCAAGCAGGAGATCCTATACCATTTCAGACAAATAGTTGTCCAATCTCTTCTTAAAAACCTCTAGTGATGGAGCATCCACAACTTCTGGTGGCAAGCTGTTCCACTGGTTAATTGTCCTCACTGTTAGGAAGTTTCTCCTTAATTCCAGGTTGCTCCTCTCTCTGATTAGTTTCCATCCATAGTTTCTTGTCCTGCCCTCTGGTACTTTGGAGAATCATTTGACCACCCTCTTCTTTGTGGCAGCCCCTCAAATACTGAAATACTACTATCATATCACTCCTAATTCTTTTTTTCTTTAGACTGGCGAAACCCAAAACCTGCAGCCGTTCTTCATATGGTTTAGTCTCCACGCGTTGATCAGCTTAGTTGCTCTTCTCTGGAACTTATTCCAAAGTCTCAACATCTTTTTTGTAGTATGGTGACCAAAATTAGTTGCAGTATTCCAGGCCTTACTAGTTTTTTTTTAATAAAGCGGCACTAATACTTCACATGACATATCATTGTGTCAGGTCTTCATGGCTTGGAGGGATAACAACAGAGGTGGGTTCCTCCCGCTTTGGACTTGGCGGCCTGGGTTGCTAGAACCGGTACTGACCCAGGCCTGCCACGCCCCTGAGCCGGTTCTCCTGGCGGCACCGTAGGCGCCACCATCTTTGTTAGATGGAGGATAAATCTCCATAGAGGCGATGTTTGATCTTTCTCTCGGAGCTCAGACATTTAGAAATAAAACCGAAGTTAAAAGGTCTAATAAAATATTTATTTCGGTACAAAAACAATAAATTCTGAATAATTACATTCTTGCTAATTAAATGCGACCACTCCCGGTCAGAGCCAAACCACAAGACGAATAATGGAGAATCAGGAATGCACACATGCGCATAAGATCACATCACGTGTTCTGCTTGTAATGGAATGTACCATAATATTAGAATAGGGATGCATCACCCTGCATATACATACAACTGACAATATTCACTACGTGACAATCTTGTTTTTTGCTTCTGTACATGGGCAAAACCTTTTTTTAAAGTAATGTGTATGCACGCGCGCACCCTCACGGCGCATCACTGAGCGAACCGGCAGCGAAGAAAACCGGAACCCACCCCTGGATAGCAAAATATAAATGCTGCAACAAAGATACAGCAGAGATCTTGCTGTACTGTTGCACTGCAAAGTACAGAGCTGGTAGCCCTCCAGATTTTACCAAACTAAAACTTTCAGCCTCAACCAACGTGGCCAAAGTGAGAGATGCTGGCAGAGGCAATTTAGCAGCGTTTGAGCGCTTCAGGCCCTTCTCCTCATTGCATGGAATACAGAGGAAATTCTTGCAAAACAGGTGCCAGCTGGAACAGGAAGGACCCACGTGGATGTACGTTCCTTGACGTAGCAGCACGGGATGAGTCAGAGATGCATTGCTCACCACATTTTCAAGATAATGTCAAAGCTCTGTAGGTTCAGCTTCATTGTTTGCAGCCAGCATTTCATGCCGCTGCTCCAGCACGATCAGTCTGCAAATATAGTTTGTTTAACTGAGGAGCATTTCCTTCCACTGATACTTGACCAACTTGCAGAAGAGAATTGGTGACAAAAAGGGGGCAATAAGTCTGGGTTTTGCTTTTCTTGAAATCTACTTTTCACCCCGTCAGTGAATTTTGACTTCCCCTGCTTTGCAAACGCATAGGCTGATATCATACTTGATATTTAAGCTGATGTAGTGGAATGTGGTCTGGATTCCCAGGAAGGGGGAAGCTGCTCTCCAAAGGGAAAAGGGATAAAGAAGAAAGGATCAACCTATTCTCCAAAGTATCTGAAGGCAGAACAAGAAGCAATGGGTGGAAACTAATTAAGCAGAGAAGTATCTTAGAACTAAGGAGAAGTTTCCTGACAGTTAGAACAATTACCGTATTTTTCGGAGTATAAAATGCACAGGAATATAAGACGCACCTTAGTTTTTGGGGAGGAAAATAGGGGAAAACAATCTGCCTACCAGGTATTCATCTGGCTAGCATCCTTAGTCTGGGCAGCTTCAGCACATTATTTTATCCCCTGGTTAGGACTTAAAAAAACCTTCTTCTGAGAGAGTAACAATGAAAGAGCCTGCAAGCCAGTAAGAGCTGGGAAGATTGTTAGCACCTAGTTAGGGCTAGAAAAAAACTTATTCGGAGCAAGTAGAGCAATGAAAAAAACCCTGCAAAGACTTAGGGCTGGAAAAACATTCTTTGGAGAGAGTAACAATGAAAGAGCCTGCAAGCCATTAAGAGCTGGGAAGATAGTAAGCACCTGGTTAGGGCTAGAAAAAAACTTATTCGGAGCAAGTAGAGCAATGAAAAAAAATTCTGCAAAGACTTAGGGCTGGAAAAACATTCTTTGGAGAGAGTAACAATGAAAAAGCCTGCAAGGTAAGAGCTGGGAAGATCTGTTAGCACCTAGTTAGGGCTGGAAAAAAAAGCTACATTTGAAGTATAAGACGCACCCAAATTTTCAACCACTTTTAGGGAGGAAAAAGGTGCGTCTTATACTCTGAAAAATACGGTAATCAGTGGAACAACTTGCCTCCAGAAGTTGTAAACACTGGAAGTTTTAAAGAAGAGATTGGATAACCATTTGTCTGAAATAGTGTAGGGTTTCCTGCCTAAGCAGGGGGTTGGACTAGAAGACCTCCAAGGTCCCTTCCAACTCTGTGATTCTATTCTATTTTTAACTATGTAAGCTATCCAAGACGAATATCAGGTGGACTTCAAATACATTAAAGCAAGAACAATTCTCTTTATACTTTCAACTCCCTTGAATGTTGCATCTGAAGATCCAATCCCGGGCAGGAATCACTGGAAGTAAGCTCCTTGGAACCCAATGCTTTTTTTCTTCCAACTTGAAGACTATTATGGGATGCGGAGGAATCGTCTCAGTTGCAGCTGGTCTTAATTGGCAGCTTGCTCACAATTAGTGTAACCAGAGGAAGTGATTTACACTCTGCCAACTCTCAAAGACGCCTGTCCGGAGCAACATTGATTCATGCAAGGACGGGAATGACAAACGCCTATCAGTGCCATCACTGAAAGGAAGAAGTCTGTCTCCAAGATAGCTAATTAGTATTTGCTACAGGAAAATTAGAATAGACTCTTAATACAGGCCCTCGAGACGGCAGTTCAACCAAGTTGAGAGAATGAATAAGCTTTAAGGTTTTTTTTTTCCCCTTTTCCTTTTACTCCTTTTCTGTATTCAGTAGGCACATGGTTGTTGTTTTTTTAAAAAATGCCCATCTTTTTAGGTTATTACGAATCCTTTCATCTTCCTGCTATGGGTTAGAATTATGAGATGTCAGAAGTACGTCTCTTCTGAGTCAAACTTCTGGAGACTTCATGGATACGGTTTTCTTCATCTTTTTTCCCCCCTGTGCTTTTGAGTCTTTTTTTTGGGACTCCTGGCAATTGCCTGGACTAATCTCTGCAGTTTTCTTGGCAAATGTTTTTTTTTCCAGAAGTGGTTTCCCCTTTGCCAGTGCTTCCATCTTAGGGCTGAGAGACAAGGACTGGCCAGGCGTTAGTCTGGCTCGGGGTGGGTTCCTCCCAGTTCGGACCAGATCGCTCGAACCAGTAGCGACCCACTGATGATGTCACTGTCGATGCCGTTCTGTGCACGCTGCCATCTTTTTTTAATTTTGTGAGCATTTTTCCCCTTCCGCAGCTTGAAAAAGGGCCCTCCCACCCGCCCGCAGGTGAATTCTGACCTTCATTTCTTCGATGAGCTCCTCAGCTGTGTTTTGGGCTAATTTCTGCTTCTGAGCATGCGCGGAAGCCAAATCATGCGAGGGTGCACAACATCGCGATGCGAACCAGTGGCGAAGGTAAGTGGAACCCACCCCTGGTCTGGCTTCATGCCTAAGGTGGGACTAGAACTTGGTTTCTAGCTGGTGCCTTAACCACTAGACCAGGAGTATCCAACTTTGGCCTTCAACTCTCAGAATTCCCTAGTCAGCCATGCTGAGTTGAACTACAAAAGTCTTAAGGTCGCTGTTACGAACGTACGTACGTTGGATAATTTGCATACTGGCCGCTGATTGGATAAACAAGCGGCGGGAGTTTTAAATGGCTGTCAGTGGCTGGCCGGCTTCAGGCAAGCCCTTAAAAGCAGCTTGCCTGGAGCCTGCTGGCATTCAGTATTTGCTACTGCTTGGATAGAAATAAAGTGCTGAACCGTTGCTGTGACTCGTCTCGTCATTTATGCATGAATCTAACACTGGCGACGAAGGTGTTGGAAAAAGAACCACAGAACAAAGGCACCTCGTAAGGTTGGACACTCCTACAGTAACCCAAACTGGCTTTCTAGAATACTACTATAGGAGTGCTAAAAATAGGAGAAAATGGCTTTGGTAGAATCGGACGGGAGAAAACCCAGCATTTATACTATAAATCCTATTTTGAATCAATAAGCCACAACAGCCAACTGCCAGGAAGACATTCATCCTAGGAATCCAAGGTCAACCTATTTCCCAAAGCACCTGAAGGCAGAACAAGAAGCAGTGGATGGAGACCTAATCAAGGAGAGAAGCAACCTAGAACAAAGAGAAATTTGAGAATCTCCATAGACAAACCTAGAACTAAGGAGAAATTCCCTGATGGTGAGAAAAATTAATCAGTGGAATGACTTGTCTCCAGAGGTTGTGGGTGCTCCAACACTGGAGGTCTTTAAGAAGAGATTGGACAACCATTTGTTGGAAATGGTGTAGGATCTCCTGCCTGAGCAGGGGGTTGGACTAGATACAGCGGTCTCCAACCTTGGCAATTTTAAGACTTCTGGACTTCAACTCCCAGAATTCCTCAGCCAGCAAGCTGTCTGAGGAACTCTGGGAGTTGAAGTCCACAAGCCTTAAAGTTGCCAAGGTTGGAGACCCCTGGGCTACAAGACCTCCAAGGTCCCTTCCAACTCTCTTATTCTGTTATTTGAGAACAGAATGTCGATAATAGGCAGCTGATAGAATATCAGCTGATAGAATACCCCAGCCCAACCTGAGCCCTTCCCCTCCACAATGGATCTTTTCTCTAGCACTTTTAGAGCACTTGGGTGAGATCCAGACGCCTTCATTTCCTCACATCTATCATTTCTTCGGTTCTCTTGTCTGCCAGTGAAATGGAGCTACAGAATCTCCTACACATAATTCCATTAGGAATACTTTATCCACTGCTTCATTTATTCCTCACAGCGTGAGAGAAGAGGGGGAAGAAGATATTATATGCAAGTAGCAACAGAAAGGCGCGCACACACACACACACACACACACACACACACACACACACACACACACACTCTTTATAATTACACAGAGCCATTTTATTTAAAATAAGTGTTTAGGAAGTAGCACGCCATCGAAACCTAAAATTAAAACATTTGGAGTGATTTCATAAATTGCTTTAAGGAGGCAAACTTTGCTTCATCGGAACGGGAGGTTTAACTAATGCACGCTTGGCCAAATGCCCAGGTTGGAAGCTGTTGTACGATACTGGACCAGCGAGGAAATTAATGTCAGGAATCACCAGCCTTCTCACCAAAAGGTCAGGAGGCAATTTAGAAGTTTTGCTATTCTTGCTAGAAATGAAGGTTTTTTTATATTTTTATTTTTCCCCCCTCTTGGTTTTACATCATGTGCCTAATAGAAGTAAGGAATTTCATTAAGCTTGTCCTTTGGGAAATATCGTTATTTTCCAGAGGAGAAATAGTGGGGGGTGGGGGGGGCAGTTGCTGTTTTGCAGTTTTGTGGATAATACATGATGTTTGCAATGACATTTTGTGCTGTGTGAGACCGGCTTCTACGCAAGATTGCAGCTACTGTCATTGTTTCCCTAAACGACTTTTTTGGGGGGCCTTAATTTTTATTTTTCTCTATTCTCATGGTTAGCCAGTAATATATGGCCAGTGTGTGGATATGTCCCAACACATTTTGCTGACCAAGATGTTAGTATCTATAAATGCATGTTTTTTTAAAAAAAACACTATTAGGGTGTGTTAACTATAGGAAGCCTTTAGACTCTGTTTTTTTAAACTAACATTAATGGAATTGGGATTTGCTGCCAAATATTTGTTAATTGTTCTCTCTCTCTCTCTCTCTCTCTCTCTCTCTCTCTCTCTCTCTCTCTCTCTCTCTCTCTCTCCCTCCCTCCCTCCCTCCCTCCCCCCCTCCCTCCCTCCCTCCCTCTCCCCCTCTCCCTCTCCCCCCCGCTCTCTCTCTCTCTCACACCAACATGCAGCCACGGAAATCAACATTGCTAACACGCTAAACAAATAGATTTCTATAACTAATAGAAATTATTTTGCATAGTTCTACAGTATAGTGGAACACACCCCAAAAAGTTTTCTACATGCTTCTTGTTTTCTGGAAATTAATACCTCTCCCTTACAGAGAGAGAGGAGAGAGAGAGAGAGAGAGAGAGAGAGAGAGAGAGAGAGAGAGAGAGAGAGAGAGAGAGAGAGAGATTTCTATCTCTCTATCATCTCTATCTCTCTCATATCATCTATCTATATCTATCCATGTATCCATGTATCCATGTATCTATCTATCGTCTATCGTCTATCGTCTATCGTCTATCGTCTATCGTCTATCCTCATCTATCATCTATCCATCCATCCATCCATCCATCCATCCATCCATCCATCACTATCTCTAGTCAGTCAGTCAGTCAGTCAGTCAGTCAGTCAGTCAGTCAGTCAGTCAGTCAGTCAGTCTGTCTGTCTGTCTGTCTGTCTGTCTTACTACTTGAGTAGAGGTTGGACTAGAAGACCTTCAAGGTCCCTTCCAGTTCTATTCTGATACAAATTATCTATCTATCCTGCATTTCTTTGGAGTTGAGCTTCCTTGCTTCTCTCACTCTCTTCCTTCTTCTGGCTTGCTTCTGTCGCCTTTCCACTTTTCAGCTTGAAATCAAGACCAGGACATGGAGATTACTTTGAGAATTAATTGTTCCGGTCATTTCTGTCCCTCCTTGGTATCCACAGCCAAACAAACGGCAGAGGAGTGGAGGGAGAGAATCTCAAAGACAGCTTTTATTTTTAGCAGAGTGCCTGCACGCCAGGAAAAAGAGAGTCTTCATCCTTCTTGTATTTTATGATGGGTTTAGTGTCAGCTTACTGAACTCGAGAGATATGTTAAGCCTTCTGGCACTGAAGCTCGTACTTGATGGAGGGGGGAAAAATGCTTAGGATAGAAGATCTGTACTTTTCAAAGCCTCAACAAGAGAGATGGAGAGAGAAATAGTTTTTGTTATTGCATGAAAGGACCAAGTGATGAAAACAGATGCCACTTCAACATCTGCAGCTCAATAAATTTCTCATCCTGAAACGCAGAATGCATTGTAGGAGAACGATAGAACAACACGATCCCTGGACTATTGAGTAACCTCTGATAAAACTCCCTTACTGATTCTATTGCACGGCAGATAAAATATGACAGGCTTCGCTCAGAGAAGGAATTACTTTAGGAAGATGACCAGCTACAGCAGGATGGGCAACCGATGACCCATGGACCACATTCATTCCCTTAGCCAGCAGGGTCTAGAAATACCATGTTGGCCAACAGTATCTCCTTGGGGTAGGGTGTCAAAATTTGTCTGGATGGTTAGGTGTAGCATCTTGACCATTCATGTGATGAGAACACATGCATAAAAGGAGGGGAACATGTGTCACAATACTCCGTTTATCCTCTTGATGACCAGGCCGTCAAAGAACACAGGTGCCTGGACATCATCAAAGCTAACAACAGCCACAGAATAGAAAAACTCAAAGAAATAGTGAAAGATCAGAAGATGTGGAAAGAACTGGCCCCCTAGGATCGCCACGAGTCAGACATGACTGAATGGACAACCACCATCACCTCCTCCTCCTCCTCCTCCTCCTCCTCCTCCTCCTCCTCCTCCTCCTCCTTCTCCCCCCTCCTCCCTCTCCTCTTCCTCCTCCTCCTCCTCCTCTTCCTTCACCTCCTCATTCTCTTCCTCTTCTCCTCCTCCTCTTCCTCCTCCTCCTCCCTCTCCTCCTCCTCCTCCTTCTCCCCCCTCCTCCCTCTCCTCTTCCTCCTCCTCCTCATTCTCTTCCTCTTCTCCTCCTCCTCTTCCTCCTCCTCCTCCCTCCTCCCTCCCCTCTTCCTCCTCCTCCTCCTCCCTCTCCTCCTCCTCCCTCTCCTCCTCCTCCTCCTTCTCTTCTTCCTCCTCGTCCTCCTCCTTCTCTTCCTCCTCCTCCTCCACCTCCTCCTCCTCCCTCTCCTCCTCCTCCTCCTCCTCTGAGGGAACTTAAACGTTTGTTTATTCTTATTGTCCGATAGACAGACAGACATAAGAAAATTCTGCAAGAAGTTGTTTCCTCCTCCTCCTCCTCCTCCTCCTCCTCCTCCTCCTCCTCCTCCTCCTCCTCCTCTTCCTCCTCCTTCTCTTCCTCCCCCTTCTCTTCCTCTTCCTCCCCTCCTCCTCTGAGGGAACTTAAAAGTTTGTTTATTCTTATTGTCTGATAGATAGACATAAGAAAGTTCTGCAAGAAGTCGTCTCCTCCTCCTCCTCCTCCTCCTCCTCCTCCTCCTCCTCCTCCTCCTCCTCCTCCTCCTCCCTCTCCTCCTTCTCCTCCAGATACTATTGCCTTTAGCATAGCATTAGCATCTTCCAGGTATTCAGCCTTGTGGTGCTGAAATTTGGCAGCAAAAAATTCAGGTTTTTTTCATGTATCCATCCAGGAATCTGTATGCTGATATTGCTGTAGGACCGAAAGCTTAGTACTTTGCATACCGATGCATGATTTAAAAACAAAACTTGGAAAATTCAGCTGTGGGTACATGTTATCCATTGGAGCTTTGCACGAAGGTATCGCCTCATCCTTTTTTCTGCAGTTTTTGAGGAAGGAGAAGGAGATGTATCTGGTTCTCTAACTAAAACGACAGCTCTACAGCAGTTGCCCAAACATTATAACTGGCAGAGAAGCCTCATATAAAATGCCGGTTACTCAAACAAAATTAATAAAGCACAAAATGTTCTTTAAATTTGCTCCAGTGGGACATTAAGGGGGGTAGACAACCATCTTCCAAGTTTTAACAGTGATAATTACTGTACATGATGGTAAAGAACGAGAAATTATATTTGGATTGCTCACCTTCCTTGATTATATGCAGATTAAGCTTCCATTAAGAACCAACTCCAATCAATCTAAAGGGAGATTAGAGATGATATTTGGAGGTGCTGACTTTAATTAAAGCGACACATTTTCCCACCCATCACTAAGTCAACTGACCAGTTCTGGCAGCACCCACAGAATGATTAGGGATGAGCTGAGATCTTGTGAAAACTGATTAAATACAGGAGCAAACAAGTGTTGCGTTGAATTTAATGCATAAATCATCACAGTTAGAACGTGCTCTTTTAAAAACGGTGTGTACTATGAAAGCTGTGTGCCTCTCAGCCATAAAAAGCTTTACAGGTTGGGCTACGGTATTATGGGATGGGAAGTTTTAGAGCAGGGGTCTTCAAACTTGGCAACTTTGAGACTTATGGACTTCAACTCCCAGAATTCTCCAGCCAGCTATGCTGAATTCTGGGAGTTGAAGTCCACAAGTCTTAACTTGCCAAGTTTGAAGACCTCTGTAGTTAGATGTCAGAAAAGAGATTCAAATTACTTTGATGCCATCTGGTGGTTAGCTGGAGTTTTACAGCCTATATCTGATCACCTTATCAGGGATACTTAACTAGCAGGTAGAAGAGAATATTTATTATTTATTTATTTTATTTAGCGATTCTTATATGCTGCCCTACTCCCTGGGGACTCAGGGCGGCGTACAACATGTATAAGAACAGCTATGATACAATAGAAAAAAACCACAATAAAATAGTAATTTCCCCCTAATAGTAATAAAAACACCACAAGCAATACATACATGGGGGAGACCACGATATTCAACGGTCTCAATCACCTCACCTGCAGGAAGAGCCATGTCTTAATGGCTTTCCGGAAGGCCAGCAAGGTGGGAATAGTTCGGATCTCTGGGAGTAGTTGGTTCCAGAGAACCGGAACCCCCACAGAGAAGGCTCTCCCCCTTGGTCCCGCCAACCAACATTGTTTGGTTGAAGGAACCTGGAGGAGACCAACTCTGTGGGACCTAACTGGTCATAGAGATGTATGAGGTAGGATGCGGTCCCGGAGATAGCCTGGTCCTAAGCCATGTAGGGCTTTAAAGATGACAATCAACACTTGAATTGCACCCGGAGACCAATGGGCAACCAATGCAGCTGGCGGAGTATGGGTATTACGTGGGTGTATCTAGAGACACCCACCACAGCTCGCGCAGCCGCATTTTGCATCAATTGCAGTCTCCGAATACTTTTCAAGGGTAGCCCCATGTAGAGCACGTTACAGTAGTCCAATCGAGAGGTGACAAGGGCATGAGTGACCGTGAGTAAAGCCTCCTTCTCCAAATAAGATCGCAACTGGTGCACCAGGCGAACCTGTGCAAAGGCACCCCTAGCCACAGCTTTAAGATGTTGGTCTAATTTTAGCGGTGGATATAGGAGCACCCCCAAATTGCAAACCTGGTCCGAGGGAGATAATTTGTCTCCCCTGAAGACCAAGGAGGGACAATCGGTATAATCCTTAGAAGGCAGCATCCATAGCCACTCAGTCTTGTCAGGGTTGAGCTTGAGCCTGTTCCTTCCCATCCAGATCCTAACATCGTCCAGGCATCGGCACATCACATCCACTGCCTCCCTGAATTTCGATGAATTTGTAGTTCAGTGTTGAAATATGGGGTCCTAGGTGCTCTCTGAACTTGGTGGTTTTCTTGCAGACATTTCACTACCTAATTAGGTTACATCATTAGTCCACTGATGATGTTACCTAGTTGGGTAATGAAATATCTGCAAGAAAACCACCCAGCTCAGAGAGCACCAAGGACCATATACCTAGCTAGCTTTACCTGGAATAGATATTAAGCATTGCAGTCCAGTAATGGATGGTGACAGGAGCCATTTTGGGGAGGGGGTCCCAGGGATTAAACTGCAAGATTTACAGCCCCATTTTCCCTGTTAGAATCCTCCTAAATTTCCAGAATTCCACAAAAATAAACAAAAACCTACACTTTTTTTTCTCTTTGCTTCCATTCAGTCTATGGGTGACGTAAAGGAAATAAAAGAAATTTATTACTCACTGCTTCTTGCTTTTCAATCAAGAGCGGCATTGGCCATTCACCTTGGAAGCAAAAGAATTCAGCTGCAAAATAGGGACTCATTGAGCCATGCATCCCACAGGCTACAGAATTCCTGATTTAGCAAGTGGGTTATGTAATAACTCAATTAGGGCTATAAAGCCCTAGATGATACAGACCCATGCTACCTGCAGGACTACCTTTTTCTAGCAGGTCAAATAGGATGGGTAGGCTCCTGGTTTCTTCCTCCAAATATTGTCATCTAATAGGAGCAAGAAGGGTGCCTTTTCTGTGGTAGCCCCTGTCCGTCTTGTCCCCTGAATTTCAGCAGGCCTGGGTATGTCTAGTTTAATGAAAAGAAGGACTAAGGGAGACATGATAGCAGTCTTCCAATATCTCAGGGGCTGCCACAAAGAGGGAGTCAAGCTATTCTCCAAAGCACCTGAGGGTAGAACAAGAAGCAATGGGTGGAAACTAATCAAGGAGAGAAGCAACCTAGAACTAAGGAGAAATTTCCTGACAGTTTTAGAACAATTAATCAGTGGAACAGCTTGCCTTCAGAAGTTGTTTAATGCTCCAACACTGGAGGTTTTTAAGAAGAGATTGGACAACCATTTGTCTGAAATGGTATAGGGTTCGCTGCCTGAGCAGGGGGTTGGACTACAAGACCTCCAAGGTCCCTTCTAACTCTGTTATTCTGTTAGTCTGAAGGCCTCCATTCTTTTAGTCTTCCTTAAAGCCTTAGATTTTTAGATTTATTATTAGAGTTGGAAGGGACCTTGTAGGTCATCTATTCCAACCCCCCGCTCAAGCAGGGGGAATAGATGAATGGTTCCAACCATTTCGGACACATGGCAGTCCAATCTTCCTTTGAAAGTCTCAAGTGTTGGAGCTCTCATAACCTCTGCAAGAAGCTCAAATTCTTTGGCCATCTAATGAGAAAAGAGGACTCACTGGGGAAGACCCTGATGTTGGGAAAAATGGAAGGCAAAAGGAGAAGGAGATGGCACAGGATGACATGGTTAGATAGTGTCTTTGACGCAATGAACATAAAATTGGGGTAAACTCTGGGAGATAGTGAAGGACAGGGGGGGGCTGACGTGTTGTGGTCCATGGGGGTCACGAAGACTAGGACATGACTTAGTGATTGAACAACAACATCAACAAAGGCCTTAAAGACCTGGTACCACCTCCCACCTCCCCCATCAAAGCACTGAGAGATTAGATGATGATCTGTTACTATCGGTTGGCCCAGGTTTTTGTGGTTTTTAATGTTTTATGTTTTAACCGGTTGGGTTTTAAGGGACGCGGTGGCTCAGTGGCTAAGACGCTGAGCTTGTCAATCAGAAGGTCGGTAGTTCAGCGGTTTGAATCCCTAGCGCCTCTTAATGGAGTGAGCTCCCGTTACTCGTCCCAGCTTCTGCCAACCTAGCAGTTCGAAAGCACGTAACAAATGCAAGTAGAAAAATAGGGACTACCTTTGGTGGGAAGGTGTGCCTTCAGTGTTTAGTCATGCCAGCCACATGACCACGGAGACGTCTTCGGACAGCACTGGCTCTTCAGCTCAAAAATGGAGATGAGCATCACCCCCTAGAGCCGGAAACGACTAGCACGCATGTCTGGGGCAACCTTTACCTTAATGTTTTATGTTTTAACCAGTTGGGTTTTATAGTTTTTAAAATGATGTTGTATGTTTTCCAGTCTTTGATTGGGAGCCGCTCAGAGCTGGCTGAAAGATGGATGGCTATATAAATGTTTAAAACAACAAACAAACAAACAAATCCAGGCTGCAAGCATTGGTATGAGCAGTAGATGGCAGCAAAGAATATCTTTTTTTGGGGTCATTACTGCCCTTTACTGGTCATGGTGATTTCTGCAGGCAAGGTAGGGCAACTCTTAATTTTGCAATACTCTTTCTCCAATGTGTGGGTCTGCAGCCCTGGTCAACGACGGCCTTACTTTTATCCACCCTGATGAAATCCCTTTGTCATATCTGCTTCCCTTACTCTGCGTTTTTGCTAATCAGCAAGCAAGTGTGTCTGAACTCTTTGAAAATTAATGCCTCAAGATGCAAATGATAGAAAGAGGGATGCAGTCAGGCGGGATTGGCCTTGATCTTCTAATCATCCAGGACAGACTTCAAAAAGCTGAGATTGCTTTTATGTCCATGCAATTACCTGCCCACATAAGCTGAAGCCTTCTGTAATTTACAGATCAAACCTGTTCCGCTCAGATTGGAAACCAAAAGGCCGTATATGACGCCAGAAAAATGATCTAGAGAATGTATCTCAAATGTACATTGGACTTGTGAACAATATGAAGGGGACTTTTATCATGGTGGGTGGACATGTAAAGAAGCTAAAAATAGTTGGATTCAAATACATAGATACAGAGGATTTGAAGGATTAATATTCAAATACACCTGTGTATGGCTTGCCAATTGCACAGTGGCAGGGGCTATCAGCTGATCACAGAAGTGTTACTTAATACTCTTTATAATGAAAATGTTTGTAATCGTGTCCTTCTTCCTGAAGAGAAGAGGTTAATCCCATCCCTAGATGGGTGATTGATGGGTTTCCTTGCCCTAATCCTGTCAGTTTCCGTTGTTTATTGACTTGATTCAGCGTGTATCAGCTGCATTCCAGCTGCAATTGTTAAGTGGAGCTATTAACTGAAGGGCAAGTGAGAAAAAAAACCTGTCTTGCACTTTATTTTTAACCTGTTCTCCGAACTGCCTAAGCAATTTACTACCGGTTGCATTTCACCTGTGCAGTATTCCAAGTGCAGTCTTGCTAAGATTTTACAAGCCACAATGATGAGTTCACACAACATGCATCTTGAGTATCACAGCTTAGAGTATCAACTCAGCCTTAGAGAGGAATAATATGTTCCATGCATCTGTTTAAATGAATCTCAACCTACCAATGCTCGTCATGTACTATGATGTGTTTAAGGAACTATTTGCTGAACAAGCTGGAGATGTGGCGGCTTATAAGGAATAAAATAAATAAAATAAATAAATAAATCATATTGAGCCATAAGTCAGTTGGCTTGGTTAGGAATCAAGTTAATGGCCACTCTATTGGATTTCATGTTGGCGTGTAAAATTTCATTGATTGAATCTTCCTGCTGATGTCTGTGCCATAAGCATACCGCTCTTGAAATAACCTTGTGGCACTCCATGATGTTTGGGCTTTAAAAATATTTTCTACATCAAAGAGAAAATGACTTGTGGCCTGCATGAATGCTTCCTTCAAAATGTCAATAAATGCATACATTTTTTTTCAGAACAACAATGAAAGGATTGGTTAGCCTGCTTTTTGAGATTTTGCAGTAACCTTCCTCTGGAGTGGGGAGAGAATGGAGCTTTTGCAGTATCCTTCCCCTGGAGTGGGGAGGGAATGGAGCTTTTGCAGTATCCTTCCCCTGGAGTGGGGAGGGAATGGAGCTTTTGCAGTATCCTTCCCCTGGAGTGGGGAGGGAATGGAGCTTTTGCAGTATCCTTCCCCTGGAGTGGGATGGGAATGGAGATTTTGCAGTATCCTTCCCCTGGAGAGGGGTGGGAATGGAGATTTTGCAGTATCCTTCCCCTGGAGTGGGGTGGGAATGGAGATTTTGCAGTATCCTTCCCCTGGAGTGGGGAAGGAATGGAGATTTTGCAGTAACCTTCCCCTGGAGTGGGGAGGGAATGGAGATTTTGCAGTATCCTTCCCCTGGAGTGGGGTGGGAATGGAGATTTTGCAGTATCCTTCCCCTGGAGTGGGGTGGGAATGGAGATTTTGCAGTATCCTTCCCCTGGAGTGGGGTGGGAATGGAGATTTTGCAGTATCCTTCCCCTGGAGAGGGGTGGGAATGGAGATTTTGCAGTATCCTTCCCCTGGAGTGGGGTGGGAATGGAGATTTTGCAGTATCCTTCCCCTGGAGAGGGGTGGGAATGGAGATTTTGCAGTATCCTTCCCCTGGAGTGGGGAGGGAATGGAGATTTTGCAGTATCCTTCCCCTGGAGTGGGGTGGGAATGGAGATTTTGCAGTATCCTTCCCCTGGAGTGGGGAGGGAATGGAGATTTTGCAGTAACCTTCCCCTGGAGTGGGGTGGGAATGGAGATTTTGCAGTATCCTTCCCCTGGAGTGGGGAGGGAATGGAGATTTTGCAGTATCCTTCCCCTGCCACGCCCACCACGCCCACCACGCCACGCCCACAGAACCGGTAGTAAAAAAAATTGGATTTCATCACTGGTTGGAGGGCGTACCAAACTACAATGCTGTAGCTCCACGGAATTCACAGTAAAAATGGATTTTAGACATTATATGCAAACGTGCCTAGCAAAATTGCTATTTTAGACTTTCTTCCCATATAAGCAAAATGCTCTGATTTTCCAAATGCACTCAATGGCCACTCATAAAAACCCACAGCTACATTTTCTTTCCTTGGTGCATTTACCCATTATGTTATCGTCCAGCTTTGGTTACCTGGAGTATATTTCTTGCTGGAGCTGTAATGAAAAACAGTAATTTCCAAACAGGTCCCGCTGTGAACAAAAAGCAAGGAAAAAAGAAAACAGAAATTCGGCTGGAATAGAGAGACCTTTTAGGCTGTCATTTCCCTTAGCAACTGCCATCTAGGTAAACAACCGATTCACAGTCACGGTTTTGCTTAAACTGTATCAGTGCCAATTTACAGGTAGTTCTTGACTTATGATCGCTTGTTTAACAATGGTTTGAAATCTTGGAAAAGAAATTATTTTTGCATCATACCAGAATAATATGATAAAGGGAATGTATATTTGTTATTACATGTCTTGACAGCAACAAGAATTGTATATGTACAATACTGGAAGAACAAGAAAACACCCACAGAAGAAGATATAATAAAAAAAAATACTAGACCCGTGATGGCGAACCTATGGCATGCATGCCAGAGGTGGCACACAGAGCCCTCTTTGTGGGCATGCGGGCCGTCGCCCCAGCTCAGCCAACTAGTTGTTCCGACGCATGCATGTGTGCCGGCCTGCTATTGTTGGGTTTCCAGCGCTCTGGCATGCGTGCCTGCACGCCTTCAGGTTTGGGCACTCTGTACCTAAAAGTTTTGCCATCACTGTACTAGACTGTGCAGAAATGGACAGACTAACATAGAGGATAAAAGAAAAGGAAGACACGGAGTATTATTGAACATGGGACTTGTTTTATCAATGGTTGGATAACAGAGTTAGAAATTAGGATTTTAAAAAGTACCATGTTTCCCCGAAAATAAGACATCCCCCCAAAATAAGCCCTCCTCCAAAAATAAACCCTTCCCCCAAAATAAGCCTTCCCCCCAAAATAAGCCCTCCCCAAAAATATTTAAACGCATGCGCAGCCGGTCCCCGCCATTTCCTCTGGTTAGGGTTAGGGAGACAGAGCTGGAAATCAGGCAAGGGGGCAAGAGGAGCCCCGTCTTGCTCCACGCACCCCAAAATAATAAGACCTCCCCAAAAATAAGGCCAAGTGCTTATTTGGGGGTTCAAAAATATAAGACAGGGTCTTATTTTCGGGAAATACGGTATTATTATGTAAGCAACTGACCCAGAAAAGTACACTGTTCATTAAGCACTTATTTTATGTAAAAGAAAAATATATAAATAAAATGAAAAAAATCTTGGAAAAAGTGACTGCAAAGATGTTACCTAGCCTGGTAACGAAACATTCAGAAACCAACCCGCAAGCTCAGAGAATGAACCTCCACCCTCATCATACACCCAAGCTACAGATATTCGCCACTATTGCAAACATTTATCACATTTCCAAATATTTGCTTCAGATTCAGTAACTCGGTTTCCCTCCTTTACTCTGTTCTCAATTAATCCAAACAAACTTCTCGTTTTAAAAGTAAATTATCTCAGACAATCATGTAATCTTCCTTTTGAGAAATAGTACACAGCCACGTAAGCTGAAGCAAACTTTTATCTCGTTGCAAAGAGTTTAAATCTATAAATCAGTGAAAACGCATACATACATGAAATTGATGTAAAACACACACAAACCATGGTGGCTGAATTGGCGTTCAGCTCAGCAAATCTCAGGTCGGCATGAAGTTGTAGGATACACACTTAGTATTAAAAGAGAAGAGGTGCACAGAATTTGGAAGGCAGTGTGTAAAGGAACCCAATTTGTTTTAAGGACCAACTGTATGTCAGACAATAGCAGTAGTGGTATTAGCAGGGGTGGGCTGCTGGAGATTCGCAGGGGTTCTGGAGAACCTCTAGCTAAATTTCTGTGCAGTTCGGAGAACCCCCAAATCCCACTCCTGGCTGGCCCCGCCCACCCCTCCCCTCCCAGGAGTCCCCACGTGGCCCATTTTGGCTGAAGGGCGCATGCAGAGGCTCAGAAGGATGAAAAACGGGCCTACTGGAAGTTCAGAGCCTCTGGAGCCTGGGGAAGCTGTTTTTGCCCTCCCGGAGGCTCAAGAAAAGCTTCCGGAGCCCAGGGAGGGCATGGTGCAGGAGGCCGACTAGGCTACGCCCATCCAGCAACCGGGCAGAGAACCCCTTGCTAAAATTTTTGAAGACCACCCTTGGGTATTAGTATTCATAATGATAATAACAAATGTTTTCTACCTTCCTAATCTCAGTTTTGTCACAGAAGTTATCAGTACCCAAGTAGTCTTGAAACAAAACAAAACAAAAATAGGTAGAATAGGACGTGAGACCACTGTGATATTGCAAGAGTACAATTGGAACAAAAAATCGCAGAAGAAGACAGTACAAATTGCCAAAAAAAAACCCACTGCAATGTGATCCCTGAAACTCAATGTCAACATTAAGAAAAGCATCAAAGAGCTTACGTGATAGAGGGGAACGGTGTTGCTTTCAGCTAAGGAGAAATTTAGGACATCCTGCTGTCCGGGTTCAAGCCGTACATTAGTAGACGAGGTCATCGCGGAGGAGCTAACAGGATAATTAGGACTTCCACTGTTCTTGCCCTTCTTCCTGGACCGCCGGCCTGTATCACGCTTGTTATCCTTTTGGGTCAATGGTTCTTCTTGGATCACTAAGATCTTGTCATCACTCAGGTATCGTAGGAGCGAGTTCTCAGAATCTTTTGTCAGAGCGAGGAAGGAGAAAAAGGGGAAAGTGAGAGCTAAAGAGGAGATCCATCTTTGTCCTTATGCTGATTCAGAGAAAAATGTGCTAACTGGCCTCCTTCCCCCTGGATTTGTAAGTTCTCTTTTCTAGTGCAGAAGCTCAAAATGTGTAGAAGCAAGTAAGCTTCATGAGTCATGGTGCTAGATGGATTGTCTCCAGAACATCATAGTTCAAGTTAGCCATGGTTTTTGGCATAGGAACCCAATTTAAGTTGGCTTGGGGATCAACACGTGCTTTGGAGCAGGGGTCGGTGCTGCTCCGTGGGCACCACTATTTTTTTATATTTTTTAAAATATTTTTAAAATATTTTTCCTTCTGAGCATGCGCAGAAGCCAAGTTCCGGCACTGTGCATGTGGTCGCCATCTTTTTTTGGCTTTGTTTTGTTTTTGTTTTTCCCCCGGATTTTTTGTTACTGCACATCCAGCCAGCTGAGGAATTCTGGGAGTTGAAGTCCACAAGTCTTAAAGTTGCCAAGGTTGGAGACCCCTGCTTTGGAGGACACATTGAAAGCTATATTTCAAAAGCAGGCAGAGCCAGCAGGTTGCTACCGGTTCAGGCGAACCAGTCCGAACCGGGAGGAACCCACCCCTAATCTGAAGAAATTCAAGGACATTTGATTAGAAGTGGTATATACAGAAGCAACAAGATACAGAATATTGGACGTTTTTCATTAGTTACCTTGGCTCATTTCTTAGTCAGTGTTTATGAGGTAGGAATGTCAGAGAAATATGTTATGACCCTCATTTTAAGTGAATTCATCAAATCCACATTTTCCAATCTCCCCTGGAAGACGACTTCTTTTAGAATCCACATATTCATCAGATTCTGTGCATGTCTAAACACATCTGTGAGATCTACTTTTCCATATACTTTAGGAAATTGCTTACAAAAATGTGCATATTGAGGAAAGAGAAATGCAAAATGTACACATGTATGAAAATAAAAGTGAAGAAAAAGAAATGTGATTTTCATTTGCAGAAATTTGCCGGCAGGTCAATAAGACCAATTACATGCAAATCAGAAATATACAGTCATCCCTATATTCCTCTTGCCGAAAAATAGCCTGAGGGCTCCTTGGTGCTCTCTGAGCTTGGTTGGGTTTTCCCCCCGCAAATGTTTCATTATTCAAACTAGGTAGCATCATCAGATGTTACCTAGTTTGGGTAATGAAACATCTACAAGAAAATATGGGCATGGCTAGTCTAGCGAAGAGAAGGACCAGGGGAGACATGATAGCAGTGTTCCAATATTTGAGGGTCTGCCACAGAGAGGAGGGGGATCAAGCTATTCTCCAAAGCACCCAAAGGCCAGACAAGGAATAATGGATGGAAACTGATCAAGGAGAGATTCAACCTAGAAATAAGGAGGAACTTTCTGACAGTGAGAACAATCAACCAATGGAACAGATGTTGTGGGAGCTTCATCACTGGAAGCTTTCAAGAAGAGACTGGACTGCCATCTGTCAGAAATGGTGTAGGGTCTCCTGCTTGGGTGGGGGGGTTGGACTAGATGACCTACAAGGTCCCTTCCAACTCTGTTAATCTGTTAAAACAACCAAGCTCAGAGAGCATCAAGGACCCCTCATTTCAACCCTGAGCTACAAATATTTGCCTTTATCAGGAAAATAGCCTTTCATCTCAAGTTACCACATTGAGTGAGTTGGATCAAGACTAGAGTATTGAGATGGTCCTGGCATCTAAAAGATGGTTTGTAATGATACAGCCCCATCCTAATAAATGCTCAAGAAAAATGACATGATGAACTTGGATTGTTTGGTTCACCAGAAACGATGGGCTCGTTTGAAGAAAATAAGACTCCTTTTCATGTCTTTTTTTTTTTTTTACTGTATTGAGCGAGAAACAAACTCACCACGACTACCTCTCTTGTACATGTTTGGCTCTTTTGAATCTCCTATCCAGCTGTATTCTGTTGGCATAGAAACTGGCCTCAGATCACCTGTGAAAAGTACAAAGAGGAACCAATTAACACATTGAGACCCATTAAAAGGAGGATTATGCGCATTAAAAAGATGGGAGACAAGTTAAATTAAGAGGAGCAACAGCCGCTGGGCGCAATTAATAAATCTTTGCAGTTTTCAAAATGTGCTGTAATGGACAAAGTGTACAACAGAAAACAGCAGATGTTTCTCCATTGGGACATCTCCTGCTCAGGACATAAGGCAGCCTTGGTACATGGAACCTTAGCTTGGTCTTGAGGACAAGGTGAGATAGCAGGTAAACCTGAGAGTCCACTAGACCTAATGGTGAGGCTGGGGGGAAAAAGCCATTGCTCCTGATTCTGGATACTTTTGACATTTGAACTCAACTCCAAAGTTTTGACCATCCATCCTGTAGGAACATTGCCATTGTAGAGCAGAAAGACAAAAGGGAAAAAAATGGAGGAATTGCTCAGCTGTTTAGGAAGGAGACATCTTAGACATCTACTAGACATCATTGTTCCAAAGTGTAGAACAGTGGTGGCCAACCTTAAGCATGCCATGCACCAATTTTTTCACAGACGAGTTCAGATGCGCCATACAACTCAAGCACGTTTTTTACCTTCTTGCTTTCACGTTTGGGGTTGTAAAATAGAGATAGGGGTAGGATCTGCTTTGCTTAAGGGAGGAAAAGGAATAGCTCAATCATGCACTTCAATTAATTAATTTACGCCATTTCAAAAGACACATGTTTATTGGAGCACCAATCTACAATAGTTAGAAATAATCTCTTGGACGAGAGGGTGATCGCTGTCGTGGACCCCACTGGTGGTGCTACAGCTGCCGGAGAGTCTCGTTTGGTGAAGATAATTCTGGACCACAGTTGTTGGATGTGATGAGAGAGAGAGAAAACTCTGAGCGAGATGAAGCACTGAGAGCGAGATCAGCTTAGAACTTCGTAATATATATTTAATCTTGAATCTGTCTTTCAATCACTCTCAATACAAAAACCACGCTAGTACACTCAATAAAACACTGCTTCAAACTCCATGCCACAATGGCTCACTCAGAACTGACTGACCATATTGAACGGTCGCCGCTCATTTCCACGTGACTTCAAACACATGATGTGTTGCTAGTGTGTGGTGTTTGTGATCGTTTGAGCAGGAATGTGCAATGGCAACACCGATAAAAATATTCGTACGTTTGTAAACTCGCCTAAAGTAACATTTCACAAGTTCCATTCTAAGTTTCAGACACTGAGAAATTGAACATTACCGAAGGCTGTATGAATTGAACTGAGATCACTTTGGTGTTGAAAATATTAAGATGGATTCAGTTATGACACCTAATTTTTAAAAAATAAGTAGGCGCAAGGATGCAATGCGCCACTTGTAATCATCCAATGTGCCATGTTTGGCACATGCGCCACGGTTTGGCCACCACTGGTGTAGAAAGTTAGCATCCACCCTTCTCCTAGAAGAATGAAATACTTTGAGAAATATTAAAAAGGCAGAATATTGCATTTCCCTAAATGAGAAATGGAGAAACATGCTCTTGGAAACCAGCCCCAACCTTCCTTAATAGCCCACAGCAGATGTCAGCACTTAAGAGATAAAGAGATAGATAGCTCCATTTATAGGCCAAGCAAATACTGCAGGCAGAAATCCATTCAAGACAGGGTATTTTGAAATTCCCTGCAGCAATATCTGAACAAAGGTAGGATTAGACCTCAGCCATAATAGGAATTGCCCAACACCCTTTCAGGACACAAGCTCACTACATTGCACAATCTCCTAAGGACATTGCATCAGCAGTCCAAACTTCAACAAAACCTGGGAGCTCAGACAACCTACAGAGTCAGCTATGACCCCTACAACAGCCAATAGAATACATGTTCTTGCACAGGAACAGGAAGTTTAAGTGCAAAGGCCAAGAGAAGGTATAAAAACCCCTCACTCTCAACTCCATGTGGTCAGCTACCCAGATTCACACGTGCTTGGTGGTTCTGCTTCATCATTAAACCATCTTTCCAATCAGCCTCCATGTTTCCAGTGTCTTTCTTCCAGCATGGAACTGCACCAGATGAATATTTCTTCCAACAAAAGTTACCAAGATCTAATCATCAGAATTGATCAGTGCTGATTCTGCTCAGGGAAAGAATGGAAGTTCCCACAATCTCAGCTTCTATCTTAAAGTGTTCAGACCCTGAGAACATTTTCATTGACAGCCCTTTCTCTTTTTAGTATCTTAGGGTTGCACTTAGAATCCCTTTTATGCATTGTGTGAACCTATTTTACTTTATCCTTTGCTTCTTAATTTCCTTTTGGTATTTTATAGTTGTATATTTGCATAAAGCGTTGGTCGCTGACCATAATAAACTATATAGTTTGCTATATATCCATGAAAGTCTTGGCATCCTGGCTGGATCAGACATATACTTTCTGCCTCACCCTTTAAACCTCAGATGCTAATCAACATTGTTGGCTTATCTTGACCTAGCGTTGAACTAGAAACACGGCTCTATTTTCAGTTGTGTTTGAAGCTGGTGACCTTGGATGCATTCTCACCTTGCAAAAAACCTGAAGGTCAAGAAAATATAGTCTAAACTTTCCTTTAAAAAAAATCCCCCTGTTCCTGAAATTGAATAGAAGAGTGCTTCTCAACTTTGGCAACTTTAAGCTATGTGGATTTTAATTCCCAGCTTGCTGGATGAGGAATTCTGGGAGTTGAAGTCCACCTGGCTTAAAGTTCTAAGGCTGAGAAATATTAGAGTACTGTAGAAGCTTAAGAATTCAGAAAACTGTCAGGAGAGATGGTTATGCAGTGAAAGGAAGAAGACGTATGCACATCGCCTGACGGCAACTAATATAAAGGATTATATTATAGCCTCACATCCATCACATTAGACATTTCACTGACCTGCTCGTCTCCTTTGAAAGCAATTTTGCAAAGCATTGAAATTTGGCTGCCTTCAAGAAGAATGGAAAAAATGGCGCCTGAGATGGTTGGCACTGCACTCTTTCAAAAGTTTGTTATGGTCTCCTTAAGAAAGACAGGGTGTGAATGGGTCTTCCGCTGCTGCTTAAAATCTGATCGTACCATTCTTCAATTGCTCAGATGGATAGCAAGAAAGGGATGGATGAGCTTGAAAGTTACCTGTAGAGATGAATCATGCCTGTGGATGAATCCCGAGGATGTAAATAGTATCTTGGGAGGAAAACCAAGGAGATGACATAAAACCTTAATGAGGATGTTGTATATATACAAATGGTTCACATTTGTGCTATATCAAATGTGTGCTTCAGCATTCTTTCCTTCTTCGGAAGGCTAGTCTAGAGAAAAGAAGGACTATGAGTGACATGATAGCAGTGTTCCAATATTTGAGGGACTGCCACAAAAAAGAGGGAGCCAAACTATTCTCCAAAGCACCTGAAGGCAAGACAAGAAGCAATGGGTGGAAACTAATACTATTGCTTACTTGAACCCTATGACAACCATTCTTGACAAATGTATCTTTTCTTTTATGTACACTGAGAGCATATGCACCAAAGACAAATTCCTTGTGTGTCCAATCACACTTGGCCAATAAAGAATTCTATTCTATTCTATTCTATTCTATTCTATTCTATTCTATTCTATTCTATTCTATTCTGTTCTGTTCTGTTCTGTTCTGTTCTGTTCTGTTCTGTTCTGTTCTATTAGTCTTCTCATTGTTCCTATCACCCATCTCCTCCCACTTATGACTGTATGACTGTAACTTGTTGCTTGTATCCTTACGATTTATAAATATTGATTGTTTCCTGATTGCTTATTTGTACCCTATGACAATCATTAAGTGTTGTACCTTATGATTCTTGACAAATGTATCTTTTCTTTTATGTACACTGAGAGCATATGCACCAAAGACAAATTCCTTGTGTGTCCAATCACATTTGGCCAATAAAGAATTCTATTCTATTCTATTCTATCTGGATGCTTAAGAATCTCCATAGACGGGAATGGAACAACTTGCCACAGTCAACTTGCTCCCGCAAACACACTGCGGCCAACTCGCCGCAGCCAACTCACCACGGCAGTAGTGGGTTCTAAATGGTTTAGCTACCGGTTCGCACATGCGCAGAAGCGTTCTGGGTGGGTGGGCGGAGCCTCCCGCCGGTGCCGCTACCGGTTCAGGGAACCGAACCGAACCGGGAGCAACCCACCACTGCACCATGGGCAACATGGCACAGGACAACTCACCACAGCCAACTCACCACGAAGCAATTCATTGTGGGACAATTTAACAAATCTATTTAATTATTTAAAATAAATAAAAATTATTTTAATTTTTACCACTCACATTTCATTCTGTCCCTCCTTTTGCATCCTTTCTTTGATATTAGTGTAACTCTTGTCCTGCAATGAGTTGTCCTGTGGTGAGATGGTCATGGCGAATTAGCCATGGCGAGTTGTCATAGACCCCCGTAGACATGCAACTTTTGGAAGTTATAGAAGCACGGAAAAAAGTAAGTTTTGACCTGTATTCACACTTAAAACTGTTGCATCCATGGGATCACATGATCCAAATAGGAACCAGCAAGTATGTACAACGGTTGCAGTATCTCGGGGTCATGTGACCGTCATTTGGCTGGGAAATTCTGGGAGTTGAAGTCCACAAGGCTTAAAAGTTGCCAAGGTTGGACACCCTTGATCTAGAACAGGGGTCTCCAAACTCAGCAACTTTAAGACTAGTGGACGTCAACCTTGCAGTCAGCCCAGGGAATTCTGGGAGTTGAAGTCCACATGTATTAAAGTAGCGAAGGCTGGAGACGCCTGAGCTAGAATTTTAAAAAAACCCCAGTGGAATAGAATCAAGAATTTTCTTTTTCCCTTTCTTTCCATCTCATTAGCTCATTTGTAATTGGGCTAGGTGTCTTTATTAGGTGATGCTGGGTAGGGAGGCAACAGAATAATGCTACCCTCTACAGCCATGGAGATAGATAAACAGTGGCAGTTTATTGATTTGTGACATATTCACAGATTCTTTTGCCTATTAAATAAGACACTCTTAATTCAGACTGTCATTAGGCGTTCTGGAAAGTTCAGGGTGTTTTGATTCCCCCCTCCCCCCATTCTGATTGCAGTCTTCTGCTGTGTGATGAGAGCAATTATAATTTATTTATCTGCCTGCTTTATTGAAATGAACTTTGCAATAATCAGTGACATATTCACAAAGGGGGGGGAAGGGGGGGGATTTAGCAAAAGAAAATCTGGATTCCTGAAGCTTTTTTATTGCTAAATGTGCAACAAGGTTTGTTCTCAGTTTTAGAAAGACAGAAATAACATGTTGACTTACAACAGTTCCTTGAGTGACCGCTTGAAGTTACAACACCCCTCAAAAAGTGACATGATAGTTTAAGCTCTTATGACTGTTGCAGCATCCCCATGGTTACATGATCAAAGTTCATTCGCTTGGCAACTGACTCATATTTATGACGGTTGCAGCATCCCGGGGTCATGCGACCCTCTTTTGTGACCTTCTGACAATCTAGTTAATGAAAAGAAGGACTAGCAGTATTCTAATATCTCAGGGTTGCAACAAAGAAGAGGGAGTCAAGTCTCAGTGGCTCAGTGTTTAGAGTGCAGTACTGCAGGCTACTTGGCAGTTCGAATCTCACCGGCTCAAGGTTGACTCAGCCTTCCATCCTTCCGAGGTGGGTAAAATGAGGACCCAGATAGTTGGGGGCAATAGGCTGACTCTGTAAACTGCTTAGAGAGGGCTGAAAAGCGGTATATGAGTGCTATTGCTATTATTGTCCAAAGCATCTGAGGGCAGGACAAGAAGCAATGGATGGAAACTAATCAAGGAGAGAAGCAACCTAGAACTCAGGAGAGATTTCCTGACAGTGAGAACAATTAATCAGTGGAACAGCCTGCCTCCAGAAGTTGTGAAAGCTCCAACACTGAATGTTTTTAAGAAGAGATTAGATAACCATTTGTCTGAAGTGGTGTAGGGTTTCCTGCCTGAGCATGGGGTTGGACTAGAAGACCTCCACAATTCCTTCCAACTCTATTTGGTTCTGGTTCTGGTTCTGGTTCTGGTTCTGGTTCTGGTTCTGGTTCTGGTTCTGGTTCTGGTTCTGGTTCTGGTTCTGGTTCTGGTTCTGGTTCTTCTTCTTCTTCTTCTTCTTCTTCTTCTTCTTCTTCTTCTTCTTCTTCTTCTTCCTATTGCTATTGCTATTGCTATTCCATTCCATTCCATTCCATTCATTACCCTATTCTATTCTATTCTATTCTATTCTATTCTATTCTATTCTATTCTATTCTATTCCTATTTTCCATTATTCTATTCTATTCTATTCTATTCCATATTTTCTATTCTATTCTATTCTATTCTATTCTATTCTATTCTATTCTATTCTATTCTATTCTATTCTATTCTATTCTATTCTATTCTATTCCTATTTTCCATTATTCTATTCTATTCTATTCTATTCCATATTTTCTATTCTATTCTATTCTATTCTATTCTATTCTATTCTATTCTATTCTATTCTATTCTATTCCTATTTTCCATTATTCTATTCTATTCTATTCTATTCCATATTTTCTATTCTATTCTATTCTATTCTATTCTATTCTATTCTATTCTATTCTATTCTATTCTATTCTATTCTATTCCTATTTTCCATTATTCTATTCTATTCTATTCTATTCCATATTTTCTATTCTATTCTATTCTATTCTATTCTATTCTATTCTATTCTATTCTATTCTATTCTATTCTATTCTATTCCTATTTTCCATTATTCTATTCTATTCTATTCTATTCTATTCCATATTTTCTATTCTATTCTATTCTATTCTATTCTATTCTATTCTATTCTATTCTATTCTATTCTATTCTATTCCATATTTTCTATTCTATTCTATTCTATTCTATTCTATTCTATTCTATTCTATTCTATTCTATTCTATTCTATTCCTATTTTCCATTATTCTATTCTATTCCATATTTTCTATTCTATTCTATTCTATTCTATTCTATTCTATTCTATTCTATTCTATTCTATTCTATTCTATTCTATTCTATTCCTATTTTCCATTATTCTATTCTATTCTATTCTATTCTATTCCATATTTTCTATTCTATTCTATTCTATTCTATTCTATTCTATTCTATTCTATTCTATTCTATTCTATTCTATTCTATTCTATTCCATATTTTCTATTCTATTCTATTCTATTCTATTCTATTCTATTCTATTCTATTCTATTCTATTCTATTCTATTCTATTCCTATTTTCCATTATTCTATTCTATTCTATTCCATATTTTCTATTCTATTCTATTCTATTCTATTCTATTCTATTCTATTCTATTCTATTCTATTCTATTCTATTCTATTCTATTCCATATTTTCTATTCTATTCTATTCTATTCTATTCTATTCTATTCTATTCTATTCTATTCTATTCTATTCTATTCTATTCTATTCTATTCTATTCTATTCTCAATGGGCAAACAGCTGTGATTATGAGATGGGTTTCCAACTGCTCAAAATTATGTGAATATGGGACTGTGGGAGAAGGTTGGCTGTTGAAACTGTTCAAAACTGGGATGTAAGTAGCTCTGAGAAGGCCTGTTGTAACTTCAAATGGTCGCCAAGCCACTGGTTGTAAGTTGAGGACTATCTGTCCATGATCAGGATTCTCTTTACCCCCATTTCCCCCCCTGTAGGGTGGTTTTTTTTTTGTTGAAAGGGTGTAAGTCTTGTGTGCCGAAAATAATTGGCAAATGCAGTGCAAGAAATCCTAGACTGCATTTCTGATTCCATTCATAAGATAGAATCAAGAAATGGATGTATGTCGGTCCTTTAGAACAGGGGTCTCCAACCTTGAGAACTTTAAGATGTGTGAACTTCAACTCCAAGAATTCCTCAGACAGCCGTGCTGGCTGGGGAATTTATTTATTTATTTATTTATTTATGTATTTATTTATTTATTTATTGTTTGTTTGTTTGTTTGTTTATTTGTTTGTTTTATTGCATTTATAGACCACTCAATCTGATAAGAACTCAGAGCGGCTAATTCTGGGTGTTGAAGTCCATAAGTCTTAACGTTGCCAAGGTTGGACAATGTTGTTTTAGATCGACTCAAAATATACCATTTTGAAAGAAGTCTTGGGGGAAAAAATTCACTTATCCCATCCTTTTTTTCTGAGAAAACTCTGAAATTATGGTAGTAGATGTTCTCAACAATCAGATCAAGTTCAGAAGTTTTAACTGGAGTTGTTTTTGAACCCCCACCCCATTTAAACAGGCAAAAAGGGACACACACTGAATTAACAGATTAACAGGGTTGGAAGGGACCTTGTAGGTCATCTAGTCCAACCCCCCGGCCAAGCAGGAGACCCTACACCATTTCTGACAGACAGCAGTCCAATTTCTTCTTTTGAAAGCCTCCAGTGATGAATCTCCCACAACCTCTGAAGACAACTTCTGTTCCATGGGTTGTTTGCTCTCACGGTCAGTAAATTTCTCCTCATTTCCAGGTTGAATCTCATATATTCCTTCCATACACCAGGATGACTCGACAGAATAAACATATATAACCCTTTCCTGGTGAAGAGCTGATAGGGAATAGAACCTTGTGGCCTAGAGGTTAAACTTCTGCCTTACAAGTAGACTGCCCAGGTTCAATTCCCACTACGGGTATGGCTATCTGACGAGAGCAAAATAGCTCGAAATAGATCTATAATAGTCTCCCTTTATTTTCACTTATCAGCAAAAAATGTTACACACACACACACACACACACACACACACACACACCTGTCTGTCTGTCTGTCTGTCTGTCTATCTATCTATCTATCTATCTATCTATCTATCTATCTATCTATCTATCTATCTATCTATCTATCTATCTATCTATCTATTTTCAGATTCATCATTAGAGTCTTAGGGTGTAGTGTTCTCTTAGCTTGGGATGTTTGATTGACAGATGCTTCATTACGTGGCTGGGTAGCACCTTCACTGTTATTCTTTTGGAGACGTAAGATTTGATCAGTTGTGGAAAGTATAATTCCCATCTTATCAAACCTGTATATAATTGGATGGGCCACACCGTTGGGCATTGTTTTTTATGTGATTGATACATCATTAAGAGCTGAAGTGGTGCAGTGGTTAAATGCAGCCATTGCAGGCTGACTGCTAGTTCAACAGTTCAGCTGTTCAAATCTCACTAGGCTCAAGGTTGACTCAGCCTTCCATCCTTCCGAGGTCGGTAAAATGAGGACCCAGATTGTTGGGGGCAATATGCTGAACTCTGTAAACCGCTTAGAGAGGGCTGTAGAGCACTATGAAGCGGTATATAAGAAAAGTGCTATTGCTATATATTGCTATTATCTGATTGTTGTTATGCGGAGACAATGCCATCTCTTGCTTGTTTGGGTATTAATTAATAGTTTGTAGGTAGAAGGAGGTGTTACTGAGATCTGTCCTCTTTTCTCTTTGATCAGGGAAGCAATTACATACCCAGGTAATGAGATGCCAGTGCAGATGACAATAAAAATTCAGAGAATCCTTACAACCTATCTACAGCTGACATGGACCCTTCACTGGAGTGGTACTTGAGGTGACACAAAATCTAGACGGTGTTAGATAAGGAAATTAACTAAAGGTCTCCATTTTAAAAAACACAAGTTATGCATTTCACCGTAATCTAGGACATTTAATTGGTGAGTTTCAGCCGTTTTCACGTACAGTCAGCAGGGAGAGAGAGGTGTTTTTGCTTGCAGTTGGAGTGTGAACCAATCCCATATTTGCATTATTAAGCTAACACCCAAACAAAAACACTTCCCTGAATTTTGCAACGTGGTTTGTCAGTACAACCGAGCAAAACTCGCCCACGAAAAACTGTACAGCTGGAGAACTGGGGGCCAAACTACAGATGCATTTCAGGCTAAGCTTTTCTTTAAAAAAAAATTCTCAAGAATTATTCTCAATAATTGTCAAATAATATCCAATACGAAGTGAAGTTTTAAAAAGGATGTTGTTTTAAAAAGTATTTAAAAAGTTTTAAAAAGTTTTAAAAAGGATGTTGAGACTCTAGAAAGAGTGCAGAGAAGAGCAACAAAGATGATTAGGGGACTGGAGGCTAAAACATATGAAGAACGGTTGCAGGAACTGGGTATGTCTAGTTTAATGAAAAGAAGGACTAGGGGAGATATGATAGCAGTGTTCCAATATCTCAGGGTCTTCCACAAAGAAGAGGGAGTCAAGCTATTCTCCAAAGCACCTGAGGGTAGAACAAGAAGCAATGGGTGGAAACTAAACAAGGAGAGAAGCAACTTAGAACTAAGGAGAAATTTCCTGACAGTGAGAACAATTAATCAGTGGAACAGCCTGCCTCCAGAAGTTGTGAATGCTTCAACACTGGACATTTTTAAGAAGATGTTGGATAACCATTTGTCTGAAGTAGTGTAGGGTTTCCTGCCTAAGCAGGGGGTTGGACTAGAAGACCTCCAAGGTCCCTGTTATTATTATTATTATTATTATAAAGTTTTGTTGTCCAGCTTTGACTTCTGTTACTCTGCTCCAAGTAGAATTAGTGTCATGGCTGACTCGCACCCCTTCTCACAACCAGACAACAGAAACAGGGAGTGGGCAGGGAAAGTATTGGAATGCAAGGGAGGCTTGGGAGGGAATTGAGGAATGCAAGTGAGCTGATGTAGCTTGGGACGGTCCCAACACCCCAAGGTCAAATGCTGGGAAAACTCGGAGGGGCTCTGATTGTTCCCAAAACAAAACAAATGTAATTGATTGGTGGGCAATGAACCCTGGGAAGGTCCAGGGGAAAAAAGGGGCATTTTACCTATGCTGGTTTTCACACAAAAACTTCAGAATTGGCTTTGCTACTTCTGTGCCTATGTGGAATTATACTCTTGGAAAATAATGTCCCAGGAGTTTCTTTTGCTGCATTTACCAATGGGACGGTTGTCTTTTAGCTGCAGTGTAAAGCTATTGCACATTCCCTTTGCATCCAACTATATATTTTCGAAAGCACCTCGGACTTGACCTACTTACAAGCTTTCTTTAACATCTGCCAAAGGAGAAGGTGCAGATGTTTTCCCCAAAGGCATGGAGATATACTTCCACATCCTTATTACTTTTTTTTAATCTCTATGTTACATCTGGATCCTGTTCTTCCTTCAAAAGCTCAGGGCTAGCTCTCTGACCTCGGCTGATCTTCAAAAGCTAAGTAATAACTTGTTAATAGCTGGATTTGGGATGGCCAGAAAAATCACAGAGTTGTAGATTAGACTGTAAAATTTGGAACATGGTCAGACTGATGTTTTCTTCCTTGTGGAGAATTAGTCCTTTCCCCCTTGCTTTTGAGCATCTATGTGAAACTTTTCAAAGGCAACTAGACTTTCTTGGTTGTTTTCCTTGAAAATGTTTCACTTCTCATCTAAGAAGCTTCTTCAGTTCTCCAGTTCAGATCTGAAGAAGCTTCTTAGATGAGAAGTGAAACGTTTTCAGGGAAAACCCCAAGAAAGTCCAGTTGCCTTTTGGAAAAGCACCTTTGGGACAACCATGACCTGGATGAGTGAGAATCTCCATAGACATCCACATGGAACCATCGAGGATTGTGATCTATATCTGAGCCGCGGTGGCGCAGTGGTTAGAATGCATACTGCAGGATACTTCTGCTGACTGCCAGCTGCCTGCAATTTGGCAGATCAAATCTCACCAGGCTCAAGGTTGACTCAGCCTTCCATCCTTCCGAGGTGGGTAAAATGAGGACCCAGGTTGTTGGGGGCAATATTTTGACTCTGTAAACTGCTTAGAGAGGGCTGTAAAGCACTGTAAAGCGGTATATAAGTCTAAGTGCTATTGCTATATGCTAACAATATTCAACTGTACAGAGCTGCCTCTGGAGATAGAGGAACGGCCATCAGTGTCTTAATCCAGTGTCTGGAGGCTGTGAGTGTCAGGATAAGCAAAAGAGTTTGAAACTGAACCCAATTAATTTGGAATTGCTGTTTGTTTAGCACACAACTCCAATGTTTCTGTTGTGGTCTCTTGATAGCTTAGCACTGTCTCCGAAACAGCACATCTGTCTCTTGGGGACCCTCCCGGTTTCATGGCAACAGATAAAAACAGAGTTAGAGGCTGTGGCCAGGAAGGCTTTGTTGATGTATCGGTTACAGTCCTACCCAGACCCTCAAGGACCTTGTAATTATAACTCATGCTCTGATCATCGTCCATTTGTACTAATGCAATGCTCTCTCCGTGGAGTTGCCTTTGAAGACTGCCCTGAAGGTTCAATTGACTCAGAATGAACACTGGCTGTACACATCTGCAACATGGACAGGAATATTAACACCTCTGGCCCTGGACTGGTTCCTTATTTGCATCTGAGTACAATTCCAAGGGTTGCTTTTAACCTTTGAAGACCTAAAGGACTGGCAGTACTTACGGGACTGTCTTTTTCACCAGGTCTCAACCAGCCCATTACATATATGACAGGAGAGCCTTCTACCAGTCGCCCCCACATTTTTGCAAAGTGTGTGGGGTGAGGCTCACAGACCATTTTGGTTTGGTGCTCTTGGCACTTTGAAAGAGTTTCCACCCAGATCCTTTGGGTCTCGGTGTTTTCTAAGCTCTAAAAAAAATGAAGCATTGTCACAGAGCCTTTGAGTTATGGATGCTGCCGGTTATAGCCCAGTGCATGCTCGGATTTGTAATTTGATTATCTTGTTTGATTTGTTTTTATTGTGGACATTTTATTCTTTGTACTGATGGAAACGATAAACCTCGGAGAGTCTCTCTGCAGCAGGGATAAATCCAATAAATAAATAGGAGGATAGCTGGGCTCAAAGAGACACATTCTCACAAACAAATACTCATATCAAATGACCTAAGTGCCAAAGCCCACTGCAACAACATCGCCAAAAAGGCTTCAAGAACTGTTAACCTAATCTTACGTAGCTTCTTCTCCGGTAATATCACACTACTAACCAGAGCATACAAAACATTCGCCAGACCTATCCTTGAATACAGCTCATCTGTCTGGAACCCACACCGCATATCGGGCATAAATACATTAGAAAATGTCCAGAGATACTTTACAAGAAGAGTCCTCCACTCCTCTACTCGCAACAGAATACCTTACGCAACCAGACTTGAAATCCTGGGCTTAGAAAGCTTAGAACTACGTCGCCTTCGGCACGACCTAAGCATAGCTCATAAAATTATCTGCTACAACGTCCTTCCTGTCAATGACTACTTCAGCTTCAACCACAACAATACACGAGCACACAACAGATACAAACTCAAAGTGAACCGCTCCAAACTTGACTGTAGAAAATACGACTTTAGCAACAGAGTGGTAAATGCCTGGAACTCACTACCTGACTCTGTGGTTTCATCACCAAACCCCCAAAACTTTACCCTTAGACTGTCCACTGTTGACCTCACCCGATTCCTAAGAGGTCAGTAAGGGGCGTGCATAAGTGCACCAGCGTGCCTACCTTCCCTGTCCTAATGTTCCCTCTTATCAGTACCCATCTTATGTATATAAACAATGTTATATCTATGTATATTACCAACACGTACTTGACAAAAATAAATAAATAAAAATAAGTAAAATAAAATAAATAAAACAAAGAAATCCTCATTTCCTTAGTGTGTGATCATACAGTATCTTCATGCTTCAACTCTTCCACTCCACCCCTGCCCTTGTAGGAATCTAGAGGAACGGGGAAAATTCCCATGATAGCACATCATGTTTTTTGATTAATCTCTCTAATATTCAGTGATGGAACATTTAAAATATTTCCTTTGTGTTTTGCAAGGACCTCTAACCTCACCAGCTGGTGCTTAGCACGAAAGACATACTATACCCAAAACTAAGCAAAGAAGGAATCTAAGCATGGGAATTTGTTTAGAAGAGCAGAATTTGGATACCACAATCCACTTTTGGTCTTCCTCAAACTTTCTTCATTTCAGGACTGTATTTAAGAGCTTGGGAAGAATCCTAGAAATCTCCTATAAATCCACTTCTAAGTTTTGCAATCCTCACCAACGCATTGCAAAACATTCATGGACCCAGACGGACAACCTTACTACTTCTCAATATTTGGGGTGAAGAGAAGATATGTCAGCCTTTGATTTTAAGGTCTTGGATAAAGGGAAAAAACTTTTTTGTTGGCTCTCTTCTTCCCAGAAATGACTGGAAGAGGACAACAGCTTGACGTTTAGAAGATTGTAGCATCTTCAAGGAACTCAAAGAAAGACCCCTGTCTGAAACTAAGAGTGTCCACCTACCGTGTTTCCCCGAAAATAAGCCCTCCCCCAAAATATTTAAACGCATGTGCAGCAGGGGCGGGTTCCTAATTTTTTTACTACCACTCTGTGGGCGTGGCTTATTTTGTGGGTGTGGCTTGCCAGCCATGTGACTGGGTGGGTGTGGCTTCTCGGACTGCTGAAGGGAGGGGAACTGAGATAGGTCCTGCCGCCCATTCCCCCTCCCCTCAGCAGCTCGAGAAGCCTTGAACGTGCGAAAATGCCTAGGATGATCGCCGCGCGTTCGTGGCTTCTCTGACTGCTGAAGGGAGGGGAATGGAGATAGCTCCTGCCGCCCGTTCTTTCAGTGTCTCACGCACTCCCTCAGCCATCCTCCCCTGCTTGGACTCACTATGGGGTAGGAAGGCAGCGTATGCGCAGTGCTGGAAGCTCAGCTTCTGGGCATGCGCAGAAGAATTTTTTTTTTTAATGTAAAAATTTTTTTTAAAAAAATTGGAGGCACCCAGGCACCGGAAACCGACCGCACCGGTACTGTGACGTCACCAGCGGGCCGCTACCGGTGCTATAGAGTGGACCGCACTGGTAGGAACTCACCACTGATGTGCAGCCGGTCCCCGCCATTTCCTCTGGTTAGGGTTAGGGAGACAGAGCTGGAAATCAGGTAAGACGTCAAGAGGAGCCCCGTCTTGCTCCACGCGCCCCAAAATAATAAGACCTCCCCGAAAATAAGGCCAAGCGCTTATTTAGAGGTTCAAAAAAATGTAAGACGGGCTTATTTTCGGGAAAACATGGTACTGTGCTGCAGACATACTGGGAAATCACCAAGAATTCCCAGCTAACCACATCAATAGTTATGTTGGCTGGAAGAGTTGCAGACCCAGCTTATCTAAACACTTCCAGATTGAAAAAAGGTGACATACAAAGAAAGATTCAGAAAGACCAGATCCAGCAAGCATACCATGCGTGGGTGTCTTTTCTCTTCTCCGGACCCCTGTCACTCTACCTCTTTCGTATTCAGAACTCATGGGATGATCCTCGCCTTCAATTAACGTGTAATACTTTCCACTTTCTTGTTCCAAGAAGTAGCTTGGAGATTCCGAACCTTTCATCGCAGGCTTCCCAATCCCGTATTTGCTGATTTCATCACATGACACAAGGCCAATGTCATCCCTGGGAAGAAATGAGAGAAACAGCAAGATTGGTACCGAAGGAGCAGGACATAACTTTTCAGCCTTTTTCTAATAAAGATGATGCACTTGTCATAGGTTCAGGGAAGATAAGTTAGAGTCCCCGCAGTTGTGTGAACTACAATTCCTGACTGGCTGTCCCAAAGGTGCTTTTTCCAAGAAACTTCTTCAGTTCTGAAAAAGCTTTTTGGACGAGAAGCAAAATGCTTTCAAAGAAAAAAAACCAAGAAAGTCGAGTTGCCTTTTGGAAAAAAAGCACCTTTGGGACAACCGTGATCTGGACGATGGAGAATCTCCATAGACATCCTGACTGGCTGGGTGAGAAAGCAGATAACTACTGTATTTTTCGGAGTATAAGACGGACCTTAGTTTTTGGGGAGGAAAATAGGGGAAAAAAATCTACCTACCAGGTATTCATCTGGCTAGCGTCCTTAGTCTGTTCAGCTTCAGCACATTATTTTATCCCCTGGTTAGGGCTGAAAAAGCCTTTTTCAGAGGGAGTAGGAATGAAAACAAGCCTGCAAAGACTTAGGGCTGGAAAAAACCTTCTTCGGAGGGTATAGGAAGCCGGGAAGATCATTAGCACCTCATTAGGGCTGGAAAAAAAAGCTTCGAAAAAGCTATATTCGAAGTATAAGACGCACCCAAATTTTCAGCCTCTTTTAGGGAGGAAAAAGGTCCGTCTTATACTCCGAAAAATACAGTATGTTAAGAGAGTTTATTCCTACTATTATTCATTATATTTATTTTGTTGGTAAGATAGTTCTCCCACTTTATTACTGAAAACAATTCCAGAGCAGGATTAATTACAAACAACTTATACTCTGTTAAAACTAGAGCAACATTTATAATCAGTTAAAAAAAAACTCTGAATAAAAATGTTAAAAGAACTTGAAAGCAGCCTCTAAAAATTCTAGACGGAAAAGGCATGGCAGCATCAGGTTAAAGGGAAAGCTACTGCTGCTATAATTTTAAAACTCTTCCTGAATCAATAGATTTCAAAGTGGGATTCAGTCATTAAAACAATATTAAAAATGGAACAAAAGAAAAAAAACCTTTAAAATTCACACAGGTTAAAAATTCACACACACTGTCTTCTGCTAAGAGTAACACTTCAGAGGAACTCAGATTACTAATGAAGTTAGCTGTGAGTAAAGGAAGAAAAAACTAGGTCCAGAAAAATGCAACAGGTTGAGTTTAAAAAGCAGCCCTGGATTAAACGGTCTGTCTAGACTAGTGTTTCTCAATCTTGGTCACTTGAAGACAGATGGACTTCAATTTCTAGAATGTTGGCTGGGTAGTATTGGAGAATACTGGGAGTTGAAGTCCACACATCTTCAAGTAACTAAGATTGTTGGGGGCAATATGCTGACTCTGTAAACTGCTTAGAGAGGGCTGTAAAGCACTGTGAAGCGGTATTCATGTGGCCTGTTGGACACTGGCCCCTCCAGTAGCCGAATCAGATGAGGCGGCGGCGTGGGAGTCAGGGTCAGCATCAAGGCAACCTGAGAGCTCCGAGGGGGAAGAGAGACAAAGGCGGAGCCTGGGCCATCCATCAGCCCTCAGATGGAGAGTCAACAGCCCCCAGGTCTGGAGGTGGCTGATAAGGAAGAAGAGGAACAGCTGGGTCCAGTGCCTGACGCGTGGATGCGCAGAAGGCAGAGGAGAGGAGAGCAGCGGAAATCTATGGGCCGGTCCTTGGGAAGGAAGAGCCACCACTGCTCTGGGGATAAAAGGCAGAGGGCAGAGATGAATAGATGTGACAGACAACTATTCATCTTCCAGCCAGACCAACTTGTTAGCCTGCGTTGAGAGAGAAACTTTTTGCCGGGGCAGCTGGCGCTCCTAATTAAAAGAATCTTTGAGTTCACTTCAGAGGGTCTGTCGTGTTTGGGGAGCTGGGTCAGAACAGGTATATAAGTCTAAGTGCTATTGCTATCGTTCTAAACAGCCAGGGTCGTCAGCCCTAGGCAAGGCATACCTGGGGCCATAGATTCCTGACACAGGGGAGAAGATGAATACATCTTGCAGTGTCGAGTTGTCCATTTTGGAGTTCATACCCATTGTGCTGGTTGGCGTGGTGAAACTGCTGGTTGGGCTGGTTGGAATCACAGGCTGGAAAGTGGGGTGGGGATAGGAGCAGAAAGAGAGAAAAAGAGAAAACTCTACATAAACTACCTGTACGTAGCTTCTCCCACCTCATTTCATGGCAACAAAATAGACACATCATCCCAAAGTTGGCATGATAAAAACTCTCACCTTCTGGATTGATCATCGCAAAAAAAGGTCTCTCCAAGAGATATTCCATTTGACTATGTATTAACTGGAAGCCCTTAGTTATTTAGAAGAGACCGCTGTAATAGAAGCAAATTATTTTTTTCTCCTCCGGAGAATAATTATTTATGCAACATGAACACCCATACACATCTATCTGCAGAGACTTAATCATGGGAAGCAAGAGTTGGCTTCTGGCTCTAACACACTGTGACTCAAGAAGACGAACCATTAGTAGAAATCATCTCCAGTTTATAGACGTTCGTACAATAATCGGATATTGGGACTCGGTGCCTAAAGGGGATTGGTCACATTAAAGCTTAGGCAGAGATGCATAAACACCGTGCATTAATTTTGAAAGGAACTTTTTAACAAAATCTTCCTTTAAGATATTTAGAAGGAGGGACACTTTGGGAATAGCACATGGCTTGAACGTATTGCAATCGCCATTCTTAAGAATTATTATTAAAGTTTCTCACAAATCAGACTGTTAAACATTTCTAACTTTTTTCTAAGTTTTCAGTTTCATGATAACTTCAGATCCACCATCCTAGCTGCTCTTTTTTCTTTCAAATGTAATTAATAGCAGAAATGAGCAGAAGAAACACCATCCCTTGTGCCATGTCAAGGTCAATTGTAGTATGGATGCTGGAAAATTCCCACAGGGCCTCTACATCCGTAGTAAGGAATTCGTCCAAACAAATAGAAGCCAGAATATGAGATTTTGTATTCTGCCAGAATCAAGATCACGTGAAGTGTTAACACCACTTTATAATGCCTTGGTAAGACCACACTTGGAATATTACATCCAGCTTTGGTCGCCACGGTGTAAAAAAGATGTTGAGACTCTAGAAAGAGTGCAGAGAAGAGCAACAAGGATGATTAGGGGACTGGAGGCTAAAATATAAAAAGAACGGTTGCTGGAACTGGGTATGCCTAGTTTAATGAAAAGAAGGACCAGGGGAGACATGATAGCAGTGTTCCAATATCTCAGGGGTTGCCACAAAGAAGAGAGGGTCAACCAGTTCTCCAAGGCACCAGAAGAAGCAATGGGTGGAAACTAAACAAGGAGAGAAGCAATTTAGAACTAAGGAGAAATTTCCTGACAGTTAGAACAATTAACCAGTGGAACAAGTTGCCTCCAGAGGTTGTGAATGCTCCAACACTGGAAGTTTTTAAGGTGTACTATTTCCTGCCTGATCAGGGGTTTGGACTAGAAGACCTCCAAGGTCCCTTCCAACTCTGTTATTCTGTTATTTTCTTGGATATTTTGTGACTATTCTCTGATATTTTGCCCTTCTAGTCCTCTTTCACAAAACAGAGTTAAAGGGGGCCAAAGTAACTGCCTTTAATTTTAGGGATGTGTGGATAGGTTTTAATACTGAGCATTTCAAGAAACTAATGAATATGCCTTCATATATCTGTAGCCAACAGGGCTTAATTTGGAAATGTGTTCCTGCCCCACCGTATATTCAAGCATAAGTTTTGAATTTGGAATATGTTGCTTTTCTGCTTACCCAAAATCAAAGTTAGGCACTAATTGTCCATGAAATAGCCAATTCCCCTTTCCAAAAATATTCATAACACCGTGGAATAATTCTTTAGGAGTATTTCTGTGTGAAATCTGCTCAGCAATAGCAATAAGGTGATGAGAGTGGGGGGGGGGGAAGCAACCTCAGAACTTATTTTGGAACCAAACCACTACTAAAATTCTATAAAAAGAGATTTAGCCAAGAATCTATTTTGGTCCTGTGGCATGAAATCAGCTCACTCACTTCTGGCTGGTCCCACCAGAGGTGAAGGCTGCAACCTTAAGATATTTTATTTTATTTATTTATTTGTCAAACATGTATAGTAGTAATTTGTATAAACATAAGTAAAAAGTAACGATAAAAGAGGACAATAGGACAGAAGGACAGGGACGGTAGGCACGCTGGTGCGCTTATGCATGCCCCTTACAGACCTCTTAGAAATAGGGAGAGGTCTACTGTAGACAGTCTAAGGTTAAAGTTTTTGGGGTTTGGGGAAGAAACCACAGAGTCAGGTAGTGCATTCCAGGCATTGATCACTCTGTTGCTGAAGTCGTATTTTCTGCAGTCGAGTTTGGAGCACTTTACATTGAGTTTGAATCTATTGTGTGCTCATGTGTTGTTGCGGTTGAAGCTGAAGTAGTCATTAACAGGAAGGACATTTTGGTATATGATTTTATGAACTACATTTAGATCAGATCGGAGGCGACTTAGTTGTAAATTGTCTAATCCCAATATTTCAAGTCTGGTGGAATAAGGTATTTTGTTGTGAGCGGAGGAGTGAAGGACTCTTCTTGTGAAATATTTCTGGACTCTCTCGATTGTATTTATGTCTGATATGCAGTGCGAGTTCCAGACAGGTGAGCTGTATTCCAGAATTGGTCTAACAAATGTTTTGTATGCTCTGGTTAGTAATGTAATGTTGCCAGAGAAGAAGCTACTCAAGATTAGATTAACAACTCTTAGTGCCTAAAGATAAAGGTTTTTCCCCCCCTAATTAAAATCTGATGACATCAGCCAACAAAAACAACTTTGCTGTCAGAGGGTATTGACTCTTTGCTCTTAGGGGAGCATTAAGACCAGCCAAAGAACCAGTGGGAAATGCTGCGAGAGAGCCAGGAGGAATAAACTTTCACCAAGACTCGACTTTACAGAGTCTCCAGCCCAGCCCACCCATGTAGGGCTGTGTGTGGCTCATAATTAAAACATCACTAGCTACAAATGAAAATGGCCATTGAAAAGATAGAGCGGAGATATTGAAAAGGTCAACGCTAGAAGCAAAGGGTGGGAATGACAAGGGAAGAGATTTATTTAAAACAGGCTCCAGTCTTGCATCATAGATTTTGCAATGGCAGGAGAGTCAAACTAGAGCAGTATTTCCCAATCTTGGAAACTTTAAAAGCCTGTGGACTTTAACACCCAAAATTCCGCAGTAAGCCATGCTGGCTAGGGAATTCTGGGAGTTGAAGTCCACAGGTCTTAAAGTTGCCAAGGATGAGAAACAATGGACTAAAGGGTTTTAACAGATTAACAGAGTTGGAAGGGATCTTGTAAGTCATCTAATCCAACCCCCCCGTCTAAGCAGGAGACCCTACACCAGTGTTGGCGAACCTTTTTGGCACTGAATGCCGAAATGGGAGCATGCGCGTGCGCAGGAGCATTGGAAACCAGAAGAGCAATTCCCCAGCGCGCATGCGTGCGCCAGGAAGCTGAGCTTACAGTTTCCGGCGTGCGCATGCATGCTGGTCACCTGATCAGAGGTGGGTTCCTCCCAGTTCATATTGGTTCTATAGAACTGGTAGCAAACCGCTGGTGACGTCATGGAGCCAGTTCTGTCAGTGCCGGTCTGTGGACGCCGCCATCTTTTTAATGGAATTTTTTTAAAAAAATTTGAATTTTTTGCTGATTTTTTTCTTCTGCACATGCACAGAAGCTAGGTTTCTGGCACTGCGCATGTGCCACCATCTTGTTTTTGGCTTTTTGGGGGATTTTTTTGCAAATTTGTGGCACTGTGCAGGCGTGCCTGCGCGGCGCAGGAGGAAGTGAAGCGGCGGTGAGTTAAGTTAGAACCCACCCCTGCACCTGATTTTCTGGTTTCTGGCACACATGATTACAGATTAACAGAGTTGGAAGGGACCTTGTAGGTCATCTAGTCCAACCCCCCGCCCAAGCAGGAGATCCTACATCATTTCTGACAGATGGCAGTACAGTGTCTTCTTGAAAGCTTCCAGTGATGAAGCTCCCATAACTTCTGAAAGCAACTCCTGTTCCATTGGTTTAATCTCTCCTTGTTCAGTTTCCATCCATTATTCCTTGTCTGGCCTTCAGGTGCCTTGGAAAATAGCTTGTCCCCCTCCTCTCTGTGGCAGCCCCTCAAATATTGGAAGATTGCTATCATGTCTCCTCTGGTCCTTCTCTTCAGTAGAAGTCACTAGGGTTCACTCCAGCATCGCTTTCGACTGAACAGCAAGTGTAGAATAAAGCAGATTATAAGCATACTTTTGGGACGTTTGTTCAATTTCATACTTATTATTATGTATCTCTTTGATTCACTGATTCTGCGGAGGTACTTTCATCCATATCTTGCAAAAGGTGAGGTCAACAGAATTCTTAGGTATCAGGTGATACTCTTGCCTTAGGCCCGAAAGCTGGCTGGGTGACTTTGGGCCAATCAGCAGGAGACAGAGAATTCCAGTCCCACCATAAACATGAAAGCTGATTGGATGACTTTGGCCCAGTCACTCTCTCAGCTAAACCCACCTCACAGATGGTATATATATATATAAATATATATATATATATATATATATATATATATGTGTGTGTGTGTGTGTGTGTGTGTGTGTGTGTGTGTGTGTGTGTGTGTGTGTGTATGTGTATTTGTATACAGTATATATCCAAGTTTTTGAGAAACGGAGAAATCCAGGTGGCTGCAGACTCCTGGAGAGAGGATTGTAGAATGAAAGACAGAATATTTAAATATCCCCATGGTCACCTCATCACTATATAAGGACAAGGGTGTTCCCCAGTTTTAAAAATATATATGGAAGAATCTCTCCACTGTGAGAATTTCTCCAAAGTTCTCTTTTCCTTTGAAAGAAAATAAGAAGCAATTTTTCTTTCACCAAATGAAAGAAACGGTAGAGGTTTTCCCTGCCTGTTACTAACATGGATGATGGACAACTCTGAAGCCACCTCACAGGACAAGAGAAATGCATTTGGCTTTGTGAATCCTCCCAGGAAAGGAAGGAACAAAGCTGACTCCAAGACAGCATTTAGGTCATCTCATCTGATCACCACAAGGTCTTTGAGCAGATGTTCCCAGCTGTCCTTTAAAACTGGAAGGGGCTGAAGATCTTTTCAGCAAGGCATTCTGTTAAGTCCTCGACTTACGACCCCGCCAGAAAAGCCAAGCCGGCTTCTTGCGCTTTCGCTAAAAATCCTCGACCTACGACCCACCTAGGAGGCTGCTGCTGGAGCCTGATTGGCTAAAGCCGACGAGCGGGAAAATAAAGCATTCCTATTGGTTGGCTGTTTGACAGCTCCACTATAAAAGGGGATGTCAAAGCCAGGTTGCTGTTCGTTTTACTGAGTTGAAGCTGTGGTGCTAAAGTAGAGAAATAAAGATTCCTGTTTAAACACGAGCCTCGTCTGGGTTCTGTCAGCCGGCAAACCTCCAATCTAACACTGGCGACGAAGGTGGGATACAATCTAACACATTCATTCTCCAAAGGATGGGAAAGTCTGCTTTCACCTAAAACTCTCCATAGGCCCTCTCCTCTTGGGTTGCTAGCATGTGGGATACAAATGGGGGGGGCTGCATCGATTCCTCCCTCCCCAAACACACACCCATAAGGCAAAGAGTTTAACATTCTTCTATTTACAAGTATATAAAACAGGGTTTATTCACTGGCAACTGCTCAAGCAATCCTTAAATCAATTCCACCACCTGCCCAGTCAGGTGCGTTCTCGAAACGCAAGAAGTGATGATGAGTGACAAGCCAGTTCATGCAAAGAGAAAATATTTCTCACTCTGAGAAATCTAAATATATTCTTCCCCCACTCATCCAACGATCACTGTTCCGTTGTCATCACAATCAGTCATTCAGCAGGGAGAGCACTGTGTCGTAGGCTCACTACAAAAATCACTTGCAGTGGGTCGGTTGGCAATGGAAGGTTGAACATTCTTCCCAGAATCAGAGGTGGTATTCAGCCGCTTCGGATCGGTTCGGGTGAACCGATAGTTGCAGTTTTGAGCAGTTCGGAGAACCGGCAAATACCACCTCCGGTTGACCCCACCCTCCCGCCCCTGCTGTTCCCTGTCTTATACTCCCTTGTTTTTTAGCTCAACTGATTCACATGGCAGAGCGGATTGCCACACCTCAGCTGAGCTAAACAACAGTTCAGCTCACCAGCGCTGACACCAAGGGCGGTCTTTGAGTGCTGCCACGTTTTCAAGTCACGTGTGCGAGCCAAGCACATGTGCGGAAGGTTGTGCGCATGCACAGACAAGGCGCGGGCAAGAGCGTGCGTGCTCACATTTTTGGTGCTGCTGGGTGAACCGGTAGGTAAAATTTGTGAATCCCACCCCTGCCCAGAATACTTGATCACAGAACAGGAGGTCACTTCTCAGTTTTGTTTTAAGCAGATCTGTACCTAAATGGCAAACTCAAATCCACCCCAAAACTGGCCCCATTTGATTATCTGGATTGTGTTGGGAAACTGCCAGCTAGGCTGGAAGGAGGAGTTAAGTGGGGACCCAGTTTGGAATCGTTACACAGCCATAAGGGGCATACATGACCTCCCCAAGATGCCCGAAGCCTTATCTGGTTGTTCCCTGGAGATGGCAAGCAGTCTGGAGAGATTCTTGTAACTTAGGTAGAAAACAATAACGTTGCTTACTTTAACTATTTAAAAGTGGTTGTGGCTACTTTGGCCTGATGGACTGGCTATTTCATGGCTTTCTCAAATACTCCCAGGGCATTTGATGTATGAAATATGGTTTAGGTTTAGAATGGACAGAGACTGACATCTCCCACTTTCTTATTGACTCACTTTCTGACACTTCTGCTTGAGCAGGGGGTTGGACTAGAAGACCTTCAAGGTCTCTTCCGATTCTGTTATTTAGCATTCACAGCAGCTGCTTTATGGCTTTTTACCATTTTTCCCCCAGGACTAGTCCCACCATTAGTCAGAGGAAAGCAGGGACCTGGCTGGGCAGAATTCTACTGTACTCCAACTATTACTTACTATTTGGAGCAAGTTCATTGAATCTAAGGCAGTTCTTTGGAAGCTTGCTAGAAGGATGTGCATTATTTTCAGGGGAAAAGGCCTCACTTGACTTCTGAATGGTGTACAAGAGTTTGTCTTTTCTGAAAGGAGGGGAAGCCAGGACAAAGTAGGCTATGCCACGACAAATTCGATTTGATTTAATTTACTATTTAAAATTGATGAATGTTTAATTGAGTGAACAGAGTTTCTATGCTGGCTCCCACCATTGTGTTAAATGCAACTGAACAATGTAATGAACTTTCATCATTAAATTAATTGAAAACGCAATCACTTTCTGTTTTCTGGAATCTAACCATTCTGTTCTTTGAGATGTCCAATTATAGAACTTTCTCTTTACACATAAAGAATGACTGTTAAGTGGCCAGTTTGAAGCTTATAAGGGCTAAATTCAGTGGTGGAATTCAAATTTTTTTATTACCGGTTCTGTGGGTGTGGCTTGGTGGGCATGGCAGGGGAAGGATACTGTAAAATCTCCATTCCCTCACCACTCCAGGGGAAGGTTACTGCAAAATCCCCATTTTCTCCCGATCAGCTGGGACCCGGGAGGCAGAGAATAGATGGGGGCGGGGCCAGTCAGAGGTGGTATTTACCGGTTCTCCGAACTACTCAAAATTTCCGCTACCGGTTCTCCAGAACTGGTCAGAACCTGCTGAATTCCACCTCTGGCTATATCTACCAATTTTGAGGTGGGGGTGCTATAAACAGAATAACAGTATTGGAAGGGACCTTCGAGGACTTCTAATCTAATCCTCTTTCTGACAGTGAGAGCAATCAACCAATGGAACAGACGTTGCCTTCAGAAGTTGTGGGAGCTTCATCACTGGAAGCTTTCGAGAAGAGACTAGACTGCTATCTGTCAGAAATCGTGTAGGGTCTCCTGCTTGGGTGGGGGGTTGGACTAGATGACCTTCAAGGTCCCTTCCAATCTCTGTTTATTTATTTATTTATTTATTTATTTATTTATTTATTTATTTATTTATTTATTTATTTATTTATTTATTTATTTATTTATTTATTTGTGAGATTTATATACCGCCTCACAGTGCAAGCACTCTCTAAGCGGTTTACACCAGTAAGCAATGTATATTTATATTGCCCCCAACAATCTGGGTCCTCATTTTACCTACCTCGGAAGGATGGAAGGCTGAGTCAACCTTGAGCCGGTGAGATTTGAACTGCTGACCTGCGGATCACAGTCAGCTAAAGTGGCCTGCAGTACTGCCCTCTAACCGCTGCGCCACTTCGGCTCTTGATCGGCTGTTAATCTGTTAATCTGTTCTGGAGGCAATGTTGAGTCTTGGAACCTTGTACTGTACACACCTAGTATCATTTACAGCATTGTGCAAAGTGTGGCAAATATTAGGTGATCTTTCTCTATAAAGTCATCGTTGAATAACAAAAGACACATAGCTGGGATCAGAGTGCCGTATTTAATGTTCTTAGTAAATTCCATGTGGGGGAAAGCTGGTCTCGAGTCACAATTCTGTCTTTATCAAATCACTGAGATTTTTCCTTTTCAAATCCTTCTGAATGCCGTAGCAACCTAACAGGGACAACAGTCAACCGCAATTCATGACAGCCTTGATTGTTTTTTATACTGACAAATAAATAATATTCGTCTTTAAACTCATAATCTTTTGGCCTCCAAACCTGAAAAATAAGCAGGCTGGTAAATCCAGAAGGGATTTAAAATTTCTCCTGGAAAAGAATAGCTAGAAGGAAAGGGGAGGGAGAGGCCACTGTGATATGATGGAAAAGAAGAATAATATGGTTTGACAGTATTGATTTTGTTCGAGAGAGAGAGAAAGAGAGAGACTTGAATGAGGTGCAGTTGGCTAAGGGCAGCTGGTGGAAAATGCAGGGCTTGTAATTGTATTCTTCCTCCATTTGGAACCTCAGTAATAATAATAAAAAAGATATGAAAAGAAAGTCATTAGATTTATGCCTTCTTCTCTCAGAGGGGCGATTAACAGAAAACCTATTGCGCTCAATTTCTAGGTCAGGGGTCCCCAAACTTGGCAACTTTAAGACTTGTGGACTTCAACTCCCAGAATTCTCCTATCATTGCTTCTTTACACTCCATTGTTAATGAGGATTGCTGAAGGCGACTCCCAAGAGACGGAAAACAAGAGTCGGTGATGCATTTTTCAGAGTTCACTAAACAAAGACACTGTTGGAACCCCGTTCAAACGATTGGGTATGTTAATATATGATTAAGCCACAAATCAATGTTATGTGTATATTGCTTTAAATGCATTGTGGATGAGTACTATATAAGTAAGCAAGAGAGCATGCTCAGTGTGGTGTAGTGAGTGGTGTTTGACGGTGTGTTCCAGATTGAAGATTCTCTGCTGCTTTACTGATGAGTAGATTACTTTATGACTGTGTGGAATTGCTGTGAAGAGAAGATTAACTATCTGTGATAGTATAGAAGTGAGTGATAGCTGTAATCTTTGTTTGTGAGTTAAAACAAAGATAGGCAAGAAGAAGAAACTTCGCATTGATTGAATAACTGTGTATGACTTGGACTTCCTATTTAACTTTGCTACTATTCAAGTAAAACTATTTTGTACATACTAAAGATATTCTGTTTATTGACTGAATAGCATTCATATCAAACTGCAACACCATTACTACAACACATTTCGCTGTGTATGTGCTTAACCGCACAATAACTCCTTAACAGACACCATCCAAGGTCATCTTACCTGGAGAGCAAGGGGTTTCCACCGGACGTTCTTGAGAAGTGCCGGAGCAGAAACGAGAGTATTCTGAGGTCGCTTCTTCAACGTTAAGATCACGCCATTTGGGTCTTCACGCAACGCATTGACCAGATTCTTTAACTGCCAGCCAACCTGAAGAGAAAACGCCGTCATGGAATTTTTGAAAGGCCATTTATTAGCTTTCTGTAATCAAGGCTGCTTTTATGTTAATATTACGAACCAGAGATTCACTAGAATTGACTTTACGTTACGTTACAACAGGGGTGTCAATCTCAATTTCATTGAGGGCCGCATCAGAGTTGTGTTTGACCTCAGGGGGCCGGGTGGGCTTGGCCAGCTTGATTTCACTCGTGTCGGGGGCACCAGTGGTGGCCGAACACTCTGCCAGCAAAAACGGAGCTGGGGAGGGCTGCGCGCAGCCCTCCTGAGCTCTGTTTTTGCTGACAGAAGTGTGCAGGAGGCTGTCGCAGCCTAAAACAGAGCTCAGGAGGGCCCTGAACTCGGTTTTCACTGGCAGAGGCACTGTGGGCCGGTCCTTTGCTGTTTCCAGGGCGGCCCCATGGGCCAGATCTAAGCACCCAGTGGGTCGGATCCGGCCCGCGGGCCTTGAGTTTGACACCCCTGTGTTACAAAGTGATTGTGCAGAATTGACAGATTGGATTGTAAAAATCCAGATGACCACCAGATGGGAGTACAGGATTAGAGTTCTATATGACTTTGCTGCCATCTAGTGGTCATTTGTATGAGTGCAGGATGTGTGCGTCTGTGTTATGCAGATAAGACATGAGGGGAATCCCCCTATAACAGTGGTTCCCAACCTTTTTGTGATCGAGTACCACTTGGAGGTCCCGTACAGTCGCCGCGTACCACCTGGTTCCAGAGAAACTAAATTTCCATAATTGTACCATTCCTTTTTTGGCCCCGCGCATCCAGCAACTGGATTCACGGGCCGCTGGGACCAGGTGGGTGGCATGTGGCAACAGTTGCAAATCGTTGCCAGATTATCTTGTGTTAGGCAGTAAACATTTTTGTGAAGTAAAAAACAACTAACTAAAAATCGTTCATGACCCCGAAAGTGTTCGCGTACCACCTGGAAGGCCCTCGCGTACCACTAGTGGTACACGTACCACAGGTTGGGAACCACTGCCCTATAAGAACTTTTTAAAAATTAAATTAAACTATTAAAGCAGCTCCTCCTTTTAGCCAGAAAACAGCCTCCTGGCTGTTTTAACACTTGAATTAATGTCGGTCAAGCAAATCCTTAAAGCAGCCACAGCTTTTTTTTAAATTTCAAATAAGAAGCCTGGAGAAAATAAAAAAAGAGAGGTCCAACTTCTTTTAAATACTTTTCACAATATACACAACTGTAATACAGATCTCGTAGATCACTCTTGGCAAGAGTTGTGTGGTGCCTGTTCAGCTTTGTTCCTTTCTCTTTAAGAGAAAAAGGTAACGTTTGCTTATTTTAATTTTTTAAATAGGGCGATAGTGCGATAAACAATCTGTTGCACTACCATTACTTTAAAAAAAATAAAGACAGTGATGTACGGTTCTAATTTTTATATCCTCTAACAAACTGAATTATTGCTTTTAATTATCTTTTCTACCGAAGGATCACTTTGTTTCACTGGAGGCTTTCTAAAGAGCAGCTTCAGAATACAGTAATTACAAAATGAATCCTGGCTCCTGTAATAAGGATCTGTTAATTTGGGAGAGGGGGATAGGGGAGAAATTGGAATGGGGAGGTTGGCGAAGGGAGCTTGCATGATGGAGAATAATATTGGTGCAGTTTCTTCAAGGTGTTTAATTAAAGATAAAACATCATTTATTTGAGCTATGGAAAAGTCCACGGAGGGGGAACGGAATTTATTAAGTTATTGCAAGTAATAACCCTATTTGCAAACAAAGCTCTAGTAACACATACAAAGACCACATATCTCTGGCTTGAAACTTAGAGGTATTCTAAGCGTGTTTTTTCCCCTAAAAAACACACACACACACAACAACAACATCAGAAAAAGAAATTCACCCCTTTACTTTCTCATACGGAGCACCTTTTAAGTTTACAGTCCTAAGGAAAGCTCTTCTTTATTTGCATGAATAAACACCCCTCCTTCCTGCAAAACGCGATGTTTAAACAATGATTTGAAAGAGCCTTAAGCAAACAATTGGAACATATAAATAAAACAGAGAGTATTTTTTTTTCTATTTACTATTGCACGGAACATCTCCAGAAGAACCACTGAAGACTTCAAGTGGTTGAGTGTGGAAAGACACGGGGTGGAGGAAGCAACGGCTGCTTAGTGTGACTTCCAAATCCACTCTGGGATCCTTGCAAAGCAAAACACACAGCCTTCCCACAATAATTCTCTTTTACGGGTCATCCTCGAACTTATGACCACGACTGAGCCCAAAATTTCTGCTGCCAAGCAGGACAGTTGTGAAGTGAATTTTGTTCCCGTTTTGCAACCTATCTTGCCGCAGTGAATCACTGCAGTTTTTCAAATCAGTAATGCGGTTGTTAAGTGAATCTGGCTTCTCCATTGACTTTGCTTGACAGAAGGTCGCAAAAGGGGATCACGTGACCCCAGGACGCTGCACCTGTCATAAATATGAGTCAGTTGCCTACCGTCTGATTTTTGATCACCTGACCATTGGGATGCTGCAACAGTTGCAAGTACGAGAATCGGTCACAAGTCATGTTTATCAGTGCCGTTGTAACTTTCAACGGTCACTAAATAAACTGTTGCAAGTAACTACCTGTAGTTACTTGCAAGGTTCAGCAGGAATACTACCAGTCAGGACCAGCTCTGATCGGTATTTAGATAGTAATAATAATAATAATAATAATAATAATAATAATAATAATAATAATAATAATAATAATAATAATAACAACAACAACAACAACAACAACAACAACAACAACAACAACAACAGAGTTGGAAGGGACCTTGAAGGTCTTCTAGTCCAACCCCCTGCCTAGGCAGGAAACAGACAAATGGTTATCCAACATCTTCTTAAAAACGTCCCAACCTTTATGACTTGGTGCCTGATGGGGAGAGAGAGGGGAACTGGCCCATGCAAGTGGTGGCCTGGCATGTGCACACACGTGTGTGTGTGTACACGCAAGTTGAGCATGTGTGCCAGCCAGACACTCACGTGGCCTGGTTCTAAACAGGCTATGGCCCAGTAGTGGACCATGGCCTGGGGTTCGGGGATCCCTGGTACAGGATTTCCTGCTTGAGCAGGGGGTTGGACTAGAAGGATCCCTCCCAGGATCCCTCCCAGCCCCATTAATCTATGTTCTATGGTCATTTTAGGAAGTGCCAAAGTAGAGAAGAAGGCCCTGAAAATAGCCCAGCCATGCTGTACGTGCCGTGAGATTCTTTTAAAGGTTACAGAAAGCTGGAGGAAATCCTTGTCGCTTTATCTTAAAAAAAAAAAAGCAAGTGCAATTCTTCCTTCTAGTCAGACAGATATTATTTGGGGGGGGGGGATCCTTAGAAAAGTAGACCAGATGGGGAAAAAAACCTGCACTGTCAAAGCAATACAAGGCAGGAAGAGATGCACAGCCCTGTTCCCAGAGATGTAAAGATGTACCGTATTTTTCGGAGTATAAGAGACACCTTTTTTCCTTCCTAAAAGAGGCTGAAAATTTGGGTGCATCTTATACTCTGAATGTAGCCCCGACCACCTGCCGGTCCCTACCCTTTGGCCTCCGCGCGTCCTCTTCCTGGCTGCAGAGATTGCCACCGACAATGGCTTGTGTTTTTGGGCTCCGTGTTGCGTTTTCAGCCTCCAAACGCTTGACACGCGGTGCCCAAAATGGCTACCTGGAACAGCTGCTGCCTTCGCTTTCCCCTTCCGCGCTTTGCCTGCTTTAGTCACTAGAGCTCCCTCCATTTGTCTTTTGAAGTTGTTTTTCAGCCGCAACACGAGATCTTCTGTGCTTTGCCTGCTTTTCTAATTGCTGCTCCCTCCGCCAACCAGCTGTGCTTTAGAAGCACAGCCCCAACCAGCCCCAACCTCAAAACCAGCGAGCGAACTAATGTGCTGAAGCTGACCAGGCAAAGGACTTGCCAGATGAATATCTGGTAGGTAGAATCCCCCCCACCCCCGTTTCCTCCCTAAAAACTAAGGTGCGTCTTATACTCCGGTGCATCTTATACTCCGAAAAATACGGTAGTTTAAAACAGGAAGAAAAACACACACAGATGCAAACAAAGTTTGCCCTTTCTAAATGATTATTGACAAGAAAGGGAATGGTCTGCAGTGCACAGTTTACATCCAGTCCTTTGGTGATGGATTACCTCATTTAGAATTGGATTTAGAAATATATTTTACCAGGGAGAAAATCACACTGGATTCTGACTTAGTGAGCACACAGTCCCACACAATTATCAATACTGACTTTGCTCACATAAGTTCTGTTCCTTTCCTCCAGGCATAAACCCAATCATTTCCAAGACGATTTCTTTTTAACCTAGAAAATGGTTCTGGCTATAAACGAATTGGGGCTTCATTTCTAAATTATTTCCCTCTCATCTCTGCCTTTAAGTTAGGTCCGGGGGAAAATACAAGTCCCATCCTCTTGACATTTAATCACAACCTGGAGAACCAGCTGCACTTTTGAAAAACTGGATATAAATGTTAAAAACCGAGAGCCTTGGCAAATTTCACTAGCTCCTTCTTGCCGGAGAATGTTCAATAATTAATGCCCCAAAGATAAATGACTCGAAGAGGAAACCTTAATGAAGGAGTCATTAAAAACTAAATATATATATATAATTGAGGCCATCCGGTCCCAAGTGTCAGTAGACTGAAATGGAAAGCTCTTAAAATGTTATTGATGAGATTTGCTGAGTATTGTATTTGGGCAAAAATAGAAAGATGATGTCGTGATGGACTGGAATTCTTGACAGAGGATGGAAAATTAGAGACACCATGCACGCCAGCAGCTTCCTTTTAAAGGAGGAGTCATTTCAATAGCCGCCTTCAAAGTTAAGACATGGTAGCACCTTGATGTTACAAAGCTTCTTCATGAGACGTAGGACTTAGAATGGTCCTTATACCGCAAGTCACGTGGCTTTCTTGCAGACATTTCATTACCAAACTAGGCAACATCATCAGGGCAGGCGATGTCTAGCAGTGATAATATTACCTAGTTTTGTAATAAAACATCTTGGAAGACCTATAGGAAATGTATGCTACCATGAAGAATTAACGGATATAATTTTAGCAATATGGCAGGTGGGTTGATGAGGATTAAGTTGACTGACAATCAACAGCAGCAGCAACTGGCTAGACTAAAGAAAGAATTAGGGGTGACATGATAGCAGTATTTCAGTATTTGAGGGGCAGCCACAAAGGAGAGGGGGTCAAATTATTCTCCAAAGCAGAAGAGGACAAGATAAGGAAGGGAGGGAGGGAGGGAGGGAGGAGGGAAGGAGGGAAGGAAGGAAGGGAGGGAGGAGGGAAGGAGGAAGAAAGGAAGGAAGGAAGGAGGGAGGGAGGGAGGGAGGGAAGGAAGGAAGGAAGGAAGGAAGGAAGGAAGGAAGGAAGGAAGGAAGGAAGGAAGGAAGGAAGGAAGGAAGGAAGGAAGGAAGGGGCCCTCTCTAAGCAGTTTACATAGTCAGCATCTTGCCCCCAACAATCCGGGTCTGTGCTAATGCTGTATAATTTGAAGGTATATCTATATATCTACAGTATCTATCTATCTATCTATCTATCTATCTATCTATCTATCTATCTATCTATCTATCTATCTATCTATCTATCTATCTATCTATCTATCTATCTATCTATCTATCATCTATCTACCCACCCACCCACCCACCCACCCACCCACCCATCCATCCATCCATCCATCCATCCATCCATCCATCCATCCATCCATCCATCCATCTATCTATCTATCTATCTATTAAAATGTTAGAAGAATATTGCAGATTGATATGGGAATTCAACTCGTAAGACTGTTTTACTGGCGGAAAAAAAATATTGTGTGGTTCAGGTGGTGGATCTTCTCCGTAGAAATCCTGCAACACGGTCAACATGCAGTTAAAAGAGAAATCTGCTTGAAGAAACGGTTAATTCACTGGAGTCAAAGTTTAATGGCTTCCGTTGAAATTAAAAATCCATCGCATCTTCTGTTAGACCAGCTGCTTTGGCTTTCCTCGATTGTCAAATTAGCTGGCAGCCATCTCTTCCTGGTTTCTGAACTCTTGATTGGGACAAAGAATGGAAATACCAAGAGCTGTTGCCTGCCCTTTCTCTTTCCTCCTTTCCTATCCCCCGCTTTCCCCCCCTGTATGTGACAGATTTTTAAATTGTTCTAAACTTGAAGGAAAGGGCTTTGTTGGAAACAAGCAAAATAAATGAATAAATAAACTTGATCTCTCACTTTTTTAATAAACAAACAAATATAATCACAGTGTCTTCTAAACGTAGGCTGGCTAAGTGCGAGCAGGACCATTAATAATAAATAAACAATTGGACTGTTATTCAACTCCAAAAACTCATAGTCTTCTGCAATATCGATAATAACATCCTAGATAATTATGATGATTAATCTACAATTTAATTCAAACCTAAGGCCGGTAGAAATCTAATATTTCCAGTCCTAACCAAAGATCTAAGAATTATTAGGATAGCATCTGAGAATACAGACAGATTCTGGCAGGGTGGGGTTTCTATGTGTGTGTGTGTGTAAAATCAGGATGTTCAGGTCCCTAAATTCAAAATTTCCAGATACATTTATGAAGTGATTAAAAATCTTTTATGGACTTTTGGCTGAAAAAAAGAAAAAAATGAACTTGTGATTGATGGGGATGATAATTAGAAAGGGTAGACTAAGAAAAGAAGGAAAATATGTCATAATCTTAGAGAAGGTAAGAAATATACTTGTAATTTAAGATTAGAATCCTTTCCTTTCCTCCTTTCCTTTCCTCCTTTCCTCCTTTCCTTTCCTTTCCTTTCCTTTCCTTTCCTTTCCTTTCCTTTCCTTTCCTCCTTTTCTTTCCTCCTTTCCTCCTTCTTTCCTTTCCTTTCCTTTCCTTTCCTCCTTTCCTTTCCTCCTTTCCTTTCCTTTCCTTTCCTTTCCTTTCCTTTCCTTTCCTTTCCTTTCCTTTCCTTTCCTCCTTTTCTCCTCCTTTCCTTTCCTTTCCTTTCCTTTCCTTTCCTTTCCTTTCCTTTCCTTTCCTTTCCTTTCCTCCTTTCCTTTCCTCCTTTCCTCCTTCTTTCCTTTCCTTTCCTTTCCTTTCCTTTCCTTTCCTTTCCTTTCCTTTCCTTTCCTTTCCTCCTTTCCTCCTTTCCTTTCCTTTCCTCCTTTCCTTTCCTTTCCTCCTTTCCTTTCCTCCTTTCCTTTCCTTTCCTTTCCTTTCCTTTCCTTTCCTTTCCTTTCCTTTCCTTTCCTTTCCTTTCCTTTTCTTTCCCCCTTTTCTCTTTTCTCTTTTCTCCTCTTTTTTCACTTACTACTTTGCTTTCCTTACTTTTCTGTTTCAAAATCTGTATGGCTTTGACTTTTAAAACATTCTTTAATAAAAGTTTATACGGTATATATAAATAAATTCAAACTGGCGATGCCTCTGCAGTTGTTACCTCTATCAGCTTATTTGCATCACTTTGACAATGTTAACCATTATTAAGCTAAATAGTTGGTAACTATTTAAAGAAGCAAATTTCCATAACTGAAAGTTTGCTGCTGACAATGGCCTTTTGTTCACCTGGAATATGAAAGAGTGCTCTGTTATTCAGCAAGCATTCAGGAAATTTTATTTTTTCATCTGAGATTATGGCTTCCTAGATTAGCATGGTGGCCTAGTGGTGAAGACACTGGTGTCCCACTCGGAAGGTTGAGGGTTCAATCCTAGGTAGTGGCAGATTTTTCTCCCTTAGGGTGCAAAGAAAAAATATCTGCTGCGAACTCCGCATAGGCGTCAGGAAGGGCATCCAGCCAGTAAATACTCAACTCCATCCAGTCGCCCTGACTCTATCCCAAAATTAAGGAATTACAGGGTTATAAAAAGGGAGTTATATTGTGGGTTCTTCTGTACAGATAATCGTCAACCTACGACCACAATTGAGCCCAAGATGTCTGTTGTTAAGTGAGACATTTGTTAAGTGAGTTTTGCCTCATTTTCCAACCTTTCTTGCCACAGTTGTTAAGTGAATCATCACGATTGATAGGTTAGTCACACGGTTAAGTGAATCTGACTTCCCCATTGATTTTGCTTGTCAAAAGGTTGCAAAAGGGGATCACATAACCTTGGGACACTGCACGGTCATACGTATGAATCATGGAGCTAAAAGCTCATTTGTCCATTTATGAGCCTTACAATTGTGCTAATAACCACAAAAAAGTGGTGATTAGCCCAAACTTTTAGACACTGAACCATAAGCGAACTAAAGAGGCTGGGTTTATAGCCTAACTAAAGTTAACACTAAGCAATGTTAATGCTGCATGGATGCATCTACTAGATCTTTACCTTGTCAAATGTATTGTGTGAACAGCAACAACATGTTTGGTGTTAGATACCTCAAATGTAGAGAAAAGTAAAGTCCTACACTTAAGCAAGAAAAAACCAAAAGTACACATATAGACTGGGTGAAACCAGGCTTAATAGCAGTGACTGTGAGAGGGACCTTGGAGTCTTAGTGGGCAACCAGTTAAATATGAGCCAACAGTATGTGGCGGCAGCCAAAAAAGCCAATGCAATCCTAAATTGCATTAACAGAGGGATACAATCAAGATCAAGTGAGGTACTACTACCACTCTATAAAGCCTTAGTAAGACCACACCTAGAATACTGCATCCAGTTTGGTCACTATAAAAAAGATGTTGAGACTCTAGAAAAAGTGCAGAGAAGAGCAACCAGGATGATTAGGGGAGTGGAGACTTAAACATACTATGAACAGTTGCAGGAACTGAGCATGGCTAGTCTAGTGAAGAGAAGGCCCAGGGGAGACATGACAGCAGTGTTCCAATATTTGAGGGGCTGCCACAGAGAGGAGTGGGTCAATCTATTTTCCAAGGCACCCGAAGGCCAGACAAGGAATAATGGATGGAAACTGAACAAGGAGAGATTTAACTTGGAAATAATGATAAATTTTCTGACAGCGAGAACAATCAACCCATGGAACAGAAGTTGCCTTCAGAAGTTGTGGGAGCTTCATCACTTGAGACTTTCAAGAAGAGACTGGACTGCCATCTGTCAGAAATGATGTAGGGTCTCCTGCTTGGGCGGAGGGGTTGGACTAGATGACCTACAAGGTCCCAACTCTGTTAATCTGTAATCTGTATATAAAGCAGATGCTTCTAATCTCAATTCCTATTGCATTCCTACTGGTTCCACTACAGTAGCTAGTACAGTACAGTACAGTTATATTGCTGTGACTGATAACATTCATGTTGTGTTATCAGAAGAGGGAGAAGTGTGTGGTTTGACTCACCAATACACAACTAGCAGGATGTGTCTGAATGTCTAGAACTGATAATTATTGGTAAGAGGACTACAGATTCGTTGGAATAAACATTTGGAGTTAAGTTCATATATGGCGATGTGGACACAGGTCTATGTAAAATCTCCTCTGGTTGAAATCTTGATGGTGTTCAAGGAGCTCCCATTTGAAAAACAAAACGGTAAAAAAAATAATTTGATTTATCCAGGAAACAAGAGTAAGCACCTGGTTATCTCAATGTCCAAGTATTCAGCCATTCTGAGAAGCAAGTTAAGTACTGGAATGGATTATCGGGACAGACTTGATATTTGGTGTTTGAAGCAAAGACTGAACAGAAAAGCTTTGATTTTTTTCACCAACTGTTTTTCCCTACAGAAACAAGCAGTTATGAAATCAATCAGAGGTTTTCCTGATTAAATGTTAAAGATGTTTGGTCAAAAGTAAATCAGGTAATAGATTTTGTGGTGGCATGGCCTACTGTATATCCCCTTAAATGAATGGCTCAGATATGAATCAAGCCTTCTTCAAAAATCCGTTTCAACCAAAGCTATATTTTCTAACTGTTACTGGATTCAACCTGCAATTAAATCGAATTTATTCACATCCCTGTTGCGCACACGGATGCAAGACAGATGAAGATTCTAAGTAGGAATCAGGCGAGAGCACCATATCATCTAAAGATATATTATATTGCCCCTATGTAAAGAAGATTAAACTTGTCTTCTTGAGATGTCACTCTAGAGAAATATCTCACCAACTTGGATAGATGTCTGTCGTACACCGTCACGTAGAGTTGCATAGCAACCAGCTTCCTGATGGTGATTTGTCTCAATATGATTCACTCAATATGAAGGCTACTGAAATGTGAGTGATTGTAGGACACTTGTTCATTTTATCTGGGGCAAAGACGCCCTTGACCAACACCAAGGATATTGTGGTCCATGCAAACACAAATGCAGGAAGTCTCGTTGCTCCAGAAATGTATTCTCAGCTGAATGAGGAACACAAGGGAAATAAATTCTGAATCTCCGTTTCTTTCATAATTAGAATGACACTGATGCCGTTCATTAGTTTGTTCTTCACTCATTGTAAAACTGCACATGTTTCTCTGTAAGTCGTTCTTTGATTGTCACTCAGTTGGGTTTAAAGGGCAATTAGGAGGGGGAAAAATCCCCACACGTTTTAGAGCAAAAAAGGCTTACAAAAATATCTGCTTTGCAAAGCTCTTTTCCAAAGAGTGCCTATTTCTTGTTCCTAATTTTAATAAGTTACAAAGGGGAAGTAGGAATATGATCTAGCCAGTTTATGAATGCATAGCCCATATCAACCCAGGCAAGAAGTGTATCTGCTGATCCTTCTCTACTACAAAAAAATTAGTTTCTGAAATTCACTCCAATACGATCATCAATAATAGTCATTGCTGAAAAGAGAATATGGGGCCAAATGGAAGACCAGCATCCTGTTTGAGGGAGTGGGCAGTTCCAAAATGTGATAGATAGATAGGTAGGTAGGTAGGTAGGTAGGTAGGTAGATAGATAGATAGATAGATAGATAGATAGATAGATAGATAGATAGATAGATAGATAGATAGATAGATAGATAGATAGATAGATAGATAGATATTTAGACAGACAGACAGACAGACAGACAGACAGACAGACATAGATAATAGATGGATGGATGGAAGGATGGATGGAGATACATGGATGGGTAGATAGATAGTAGATAGATAGATAGATAGATAGATAGATAGATAGATAGATAGATAGATAGATAGATAGATAGATAGAGATAGATGGACAGACAGACAGACAGACAGACAGACAATAGATAATAGATGGATGGATGGAAGGATGGATGGAGATACATGGATGGGCAGATATAGACAGACAGACAGATAGACAGGCAGACAGACAGACAGACAGACAGACAATAGATGGATGGATGGATGGAGATACATGGATGGGCAGATAGATAGATGATAGATAGATAGATAGATAGATAGATAGATAGATAGATAGATAGATAGATAGATAGATAGATAGATAGATAGATAGATAGATAGAGATGGACAGACAGACAGACAGACAGACAGACAGACAATAGATAATAGATGGATGGATGGAGATACATGGATGGGCAGATATAGACAGACAGACAGACAGACAGACAGACAGACAGACAGACAGACAGACAGACAGACAGACAATAGATGGATGGATGGATGGAGATACATGGATGGGCAGATAGATAGATGCTAGCTAGCTAGATAGATAGATAGATAGATAGATAGATAGATGGATGGATGGATGGATGGATGGATGGATGGATGGATGGATGGATGGATGGATGGATGGATGGATGGATAGATAGATGATAGATAGATAGATAGATAGATAGATAGATAGATAGATAGATAGATAGATAGATAGCCATCTTTATATTTTTACATTATTGGCTTGTCTTATGACATAACTAAACTGAGATTCCATGCACGTGTATTACTCCAATTAAACATTACCCCGATAAAGAATATGCTGACTTCAGTTTAGTTCCTGGTTCATCTCAAATCCTGCCTTTCAACCTCACAAAAAGATTAGCAAAGTGGCATGCAAAACACACCGTATTAATGTAAAACAATCCAAATGGAAGAAAAGGCAATCCAGCCTAAGTCCAAATTCAAATCCATAATAAAACCTCTGGACAATAAAGCAATAAATAGAATAGTTAATATTCTGGTCATGTGGTCAGCATGACTATATGCCGAAGGTGCACGGAATATTGTTACCTTCCCACCGAACTGGTACCTATTTATCTACTAGCATTTGCATGCTTTCAAACTGCTCGGTGGGCAGGAGCTGAAGCAAAACGGGAGCTCACCCCATTGTGCGGCGCTCAGGTCTCAAACCTGGGCTATCAACTTTCCAACTGAGAAGCTCAACATCTTTAACTGCTGAGCCATCACCCCTTTATGGACAATATAGGGGTAGTTATACCAATATAAGAAGGTCAGCATTGTCCTTTTGAAAGCAGTGGAATAAGTGAACAGTGTCTAACACAGGTCTCCTTGGTATCAGTGGAACTAATATGACGAAGTCTGGACTCAACCAAATACATTTATCCTTCCAGCATAAGAGATGAAACCATACATTTCAACTTGTTTTATGTAGGCATCTGTTCAAACCAATTCACAATTAAAATGATACATAAAGATGTTAAATGGCCATAGGTGATAGCAATAGCAATAGCACTTAGACTTATATACCACTTCACAGTGCTTTACATCCCTCTCTAAGCAGTTTTACAGAGTCAGCCTCTTTCCCCCAACAATCTGGGTCCTCGTTTTACCGACCTCGGAAGGATGGAATGCTGAATCAACCTTGAGCCGGTCAGGATCGAACTGCTGGCACTGGGCAGAGTTAGTCTGCAATATTGCATTCTAACAGGAAGGAAGGAAGGAAGGAAGGAAGGAAGGAAGGAAGGAAGGAAGGAAGGAAGGAAGGAAGGAAGGAAAGGAAAGGAAGGAAAGGGAAGGAAGGAAGGAAGGAAGGAAAGAAGGAAGGAAGGAAGGAAGGAAGGAAGGAAGGAAGGAAGGAAGGAAGGAAGGAAGGAAGGAAGGAAGGAAGGGCAAAGGCACTTAGACTTATACACTGCTTCACAGTGCTTTACAGCCCTCTCTAAGTGGTTTACAGAGTCAGCATATTGCCCCCCAAAATTTGGATCCTCATTTTACCAACCAAAGGATGGAAGGCTGAGTCAACCTTGAGCCTAGTGAGATTCAAACTGCCAAATTGCAGGCAGCCGGCAGTCAGCAGAAGTAGTCTGCAGTATTGCACTCTAACCACTGCGCCACCACGGCTCATGGTATGTTAATCCTTCTCAATGAAAGGAAATGATTAAAACAAATGACACTTAGTATTTTCTGAGAAGTGTACTCACCACCGTTTGATGGTTGACCTGGATCACCTCATCCCCTGCATGGATCTTCTTACATTGGTCTGCTGGAGACTAAAGGCAAAAGAAATTTGAAAACCGGTCATAAATAAGCACTTTTTTCCAGTGCTGTTATAACTCCAAACAGTCACTAAATGGACTGTTGTAAGTTGTGGACTACCTCTGCTTCAATGGTCTGATCACAACCATGCCACCTCCTTTAACAAATTTATCTTGCTAAAAAAAAGTACCATATTTTTCAGAGTATAAGACGCACCTTAGTTTTTGGGGGAGGTAAATAGGGAAAAAAAATCTACCTACCAGGTATTCATCTGGCTAGCATCCTTAATCTGGTGAGCTTCAGCACATTATTTTATCCCCTGGTTAGGGCTGAAAAAAATCTTCGGAGGGAGTAGCAATGAAAACAAGCCTGCAAAGACTTAGGGCTGGGAAAAAACTTCTTCGGAGGGAGTAGCAATGAAAAAATCCTGCAAGCCGGGAAGATCGTTAGCACCTCGTTAGGGCTGAAAAAAATGAATGAAAAGCAATGAAGGGGCCTTGGGCAATTCCTATTGTGGCTAAGGGCTAATGCTACCTTTGTTCAGACCTTGCTGCAGGGAATTTCAAAATACCCTGTCTTGAATGGATTTCTGTCTGAGTATTTGCTTTGCCTATGAATAGAGCTACCTAGATACTTGGCTTCTTTCAATGAGCACTTTATCTCTAAAGTGCTGACATCTGCTGAGGGCTATTAAGAAAGGTGGGGGCTGTTTTATGCCTCTTAAAAAAACATGTTTCTCCATTTCTCTCTTTGGGAAATAAAATATTCTGCCTTTTTAATATTTCCTAAAATATTTCATTCTTCTAGGAGAGGGGTAAGTGCTAACTTTCTACAGGTAAAAAGCACTACTTGTAACACAACACAGGACAATTAATTTTGGCTGCAGCCCTCTGTATATTATTTGATATAATGCATTGCAACTTGAGAAGGGTGTGACCCAAGAGGACATTTGAAGAAAAATAATACAAATGTTATTAGGCTGTCAGGAAACCGTCTGCACAAAAGTTGAACGCAAACTGGCTCTGAACAAAAAGCAAACATGTTAGCAACCCAGCACTTCAAAAGCCACCAACTTTAAAAAAAAAAGAAAGAAAGAAAGAAAAGAATTCTTTGGAAGGAAAATACCATACCGTCCAAACTACACAAAAGAATCCCAACTTGCGGAAGAGTTTTTGTTAGGTTCACATTTCAATTAAAAGCATCCCCCAAAGCATACAGAAGAACTAACCGCAGAGGCAAACAATGGGATCAGCAGCAAAGGAAAGTTGATTTCTTTCCAGTTTTTTCAACGGCTGAGAAGGGAGGCACAGCGCTCAGCAACGTTGTTTAGAATTGGGCAATTATAGAGGCTGCGGACAATATATAAATTTATCTGAAGTCCAGCAGGCACAGTTTCTGAGATATTGGTGTGCTTTTCAAGGAAATAGCTTTTAAGGTTCTTTTATTCGTTTTAGTTAGACCCATATGTCTTTCTTATGGTGGAACTATCAGCTAAACCCGACTCTGCCTCGTCCAACCAGCTGCCCTTTGGACATCTTGGGACACCATGGCGTAATTCCTAGCTAGAATTTGGCTAGCATCATCATCTCTCATCTCTCTCTCTCTCCCCCTATCTTTTTTCTTCTTCATCATCATCTATCACATCTATCATATCATATCATATATCATATCATATCATATCATATCATATCATATCATATCATATCATATCATATCATATCATATCATATCATATCATATCACATCACATCACATCACATCACATCACATCACATCACATCACATCATATCCATCCATCCATCCATCCATCCATCCATCCATCCATCCATCCATCCATCCATCTATCTATCATCTCTCTCTCTTTCTATCATCTGTCTATCTATCTTCATCACCACCACCACCACCATCTCTCTCCTCCTCCTCCTCCTCCTCCTCCTCCTCCTCCTCCTCCTCCTCCTCCTCCTCCTCCTCCTCCTCCTCCTCCTATCATATCTATCTATCTATCTATCTATCTATCTATCTATCTATCTATCTATCTATCTATCTATCTATCTATCTATCTATCTATCTATCTATCTATCTATTGCTTATCTATCTACATCATTTTTGTCTCTCTTTCTATCATCTATCTGTCTGTCTTCATCACCATCCTCATCTCTCTCCCCCCTCTTCTATCATCTGCCTGCCTGCCTGCCTACAGTATCTCTCTCTCTCTCTCTCTCTCTCTCTCTCTCTCTCTCTCTCTCTCTCTCTCTCTCTCTCTCTCTCTCTCTCTATCTATCTATCTATCTATCTATCTTTCTATCATCATCATCATCATCATCATCATCATCATCATCATCATCATCATCTATCATCCATCCATCCATCCATCCATCCATCCATCCATCCATCCATCCATCCATCCATCCATCCATTGTTAAAAGCAAAAGTATTCCCCCCCTCCCCAGATGCCAGAGCAAACATGGGTTTGTGTCCCACCCTTGGTCAAAACTAAACCAAGCAGTTTAAGACTCGGAGCATTTGTGAATGCAGTCACAGAGACATGGAGAACCTCAATGAAACCAGTCTTAAAGCCGTACCTTCCTCCATCCCTGCCCTGCCAATCCACGAATTCTGCTTTCCACTAGGAAGGCTGACAAAGGCATCTTCTCACTTTTTCACTCTTCTGAATAAGCTTGACTTTCTCTTCTTTGTGTCAACACCTGAGATATTGGAACACTGCTATCATATAACCCCTAGTCCTTCTTTTCATTAAATTAGACATACCCAGTTGCTGCAACCATTCTTCATATGTTTTAGTCTCCAGTCCCCTAATCATCTTTGTTGCTCTTCTCTGTACTCTTTCCAGAGTCTCAACATCTTTTTTACATCACGGCAATGCAAAACTGGATGCAGTATTCCAAGTGTGGTCTTACCAAGGCATTATAAAGTGATAGTAACATGTGCGCTTCCTCTTTTTTGGGAAACTGACCCTTCATTGTAGTCCATCACAAATACACACCCTTCCTAGGCACAATCCATCACAATAACATTCTCTTTCTCCTTAGTTTTTCAAATTATTTCTACAAACTCTGGGGTCCCCTTGAACTGATTGCTGCTTTTCTTGAATGGGTAGGTGGTTCCTCTTTGTTATGTTCTTGGAATTAACATATGGATAATATTTTCTGTCTTTATATAAGACATTGAATAATGCTATACTGAAATCTGGCTTCTGTTTTTCTGTGATTTTCAGGCTCCTTTTAATTTTGTTTTAACTTCTCTTGAAACTATCTTAATTTACTGCTGGAGTGGGTGAGAGGGCTACGTTGATGTTTTGGCATCCCTCTAGCTGTCTACATTTGGCATCCCTCTAGCTGTCTTCCTCTAGCTGTCTACATTTCTCAATTTGAAAAAGCCCAATAGAAGGATATTCTCTTGAGATGTAATTACAAAAATAAACAGTCTAGCAGACCGCAAATCTCTGGGGAGATATTTCTGATGAAATGAAAGCCAGAACATCCATACATATCCCTTGGTCACTTTGTGACTAAGAAGCAGCAAGAACACCTTACCCCTGTGATGGCAAACCCATGGCACGCGTGCCACAGGTGGCACGCAGAGCCCTCTCTGCGGGCACGCGAGCCGTCGCCCAGCTCAGCTCCACCACGCATGCACACGCACCTCCCGCCGGCCAGCTGATTTTTGGGTATCTGCCGCACATGCGTGGAGGGCGGGGTGCATGCGGGAGACGCACACACATGCGTGGGGTGCAGGGGTGGGGGGTTGCATGCGCATGCACGGGGGGCGTGGGGAGTGTGGGAGGGGGCACCGCCCCTCCATGGCCCATTTTTGGTCTCAGGAGGCTGCAGTGAGGCCTGCTAGGCCCAAAATGGGATGTGGGGGATGCGGTGCCCCACCACATGGACCGTTTTTGGTCCCAGGAGGCTGCAGGGAGGCCTGCTAGGCCGAAAATAGGGCAGGGGGTCACATACGCATGTGTGGGGGCGGCGGGAGCGCAGGGGGTCACACGAGCATGCACGGTGGGCAGGGAGAGTGGGGGGATGTCACGTGCACATTTCATTATGGATGCTGGCACACGCACGCACACACTGTCGCGTGTGCTTTCAGCACGCCGTGAGAAAAAGGTAAGCCATCACTGCCTTACCCCATCCTTGAGAATTTCATAGCCGTTCACGTCTCCTTTGAAATAATTTCAAAGCCAAACTCTCTTTCCTACAACTGGATGAGGTAGTGGGAGAGACAATACAGGAGAAGCATTCAACTGGGCTCTAGTTATCAGATAATCTATGGTAGGGGTGTCAAATTCCTTGCTTGCTGCCTCCGTAGTTTCTTGAAGGTTTTCTGTTTAAAACATTCAAAGTGGAGTAGTATACTAGAAGGTATCGGAACTGGCAATGAAGGAATGAATGCTTAAACTAGATAGGTCTGTATGATCTCTAGATAGCTGCTATTCTGTAGCTTAATGCTGATTACATATCACTATTTGATAAGCCTACTTAATTTCCTGGGCCCAAATATGCTTAATTAAGCTAGAGCTTAATTTTACAACAAAATGAAATTATAGAGTAGAAGAAAGGGTGGTGAAGAGAAAGAGGGATAATGATCGTGCCTGTCTGTCTGTCTGTCTGTCTGTCTCTCTCTCTCTCATCTCTCTTCTATCTATATCCATCCATCCATCCATCCATCCATCCATCCATCCATCCATCCATCCATCCATCCATCCATCCATCCTCTTAGTAGAAAATTGAATTCACTCTTGTGATTGCTCATTTAATCTATGAACAATATCTAGCTGGATAAAACTAAACATTTTGTTACAGGAAGCATTACTGGAAGATCTTTAGGGACTTTTCTTTCTGCGGGATTGGCTGTAGAGATCAGTATTTTTGGACAGTGGTTGATATTCTTCTGTCTGCTGGTAGCTTCTGAAGCCTCGATCTTCTTTGTCCCTCTGTTTTATTCATCTCTTTACCCCACTTGACTTTGGTCTCTAACAAATACGGAAATGTTGTCCACCTGCTCGATGCTCTACATAGGGTGGGACTGGCCCAGAAGAAGAAAATAAGCACCTAGACCAGGGGTCGGCAACCTTAAACACAAAGGTCCTAACCGGAAGTCCTCCGTTAAATTCTGGAGCCGACCGGAAGTCTGGTTCCCCCACCATAGAGTCTCCTCCTAGCGCAGCATCCTTTTTCCTCTACCTCTCCTAACCGAAAGCCCTATCAATTGTGGAGCTGACCGGAAAACCTGCCCCTTGCCATCGAGTTTCCTCCTGGCATGCCCTGCTTCCCCCCACCCTAACCGGAAGCTCCTCTCAAAATTGTGGTGCCAACCGGCGACAGGGAGCCACAGCAGAGGGATGAAAGAGCCACATGCGGCTCCAGAGCCACGGGTTGCTGACCCATGACCTAGACAAAAAGGCCAACGCAGTCCTGAGCTGCATAAATAGAGGGATACAATCAAGGACCAGAGAGGTACTAGTACTACTCTATAAAGCCTTGGTCAGACCACACCTGGAGTACTGCATCCAGTTTTGGTCACCACACTACAAAAAAGACATTGAAACCCTAGAGAAAGTGCAGAAGAGAGCAACCAGGATGATAAAGGGTCTGGAAAATAAAACATACAAAGAGCGGTTGCAGGAACTGAGCTTGGCCAGTCTGGCGAAGAGAAGGACCAGGGGTGACATGATAGCAGTGTTCCAATACTTGAGGGGATGCCACAGAGAGGAGGGAGTCAGGCTGTTCTCTATGGCACCAGAAAGCCAAACAAGGAATAATGGATGGAAGCTGACCAAGGAGAGATTCAACCTGGAAGTGAGGAGAAACTTTCTGACGGTGAGAGCGATCAACCAGTGGAACAGCTTGCCAGCGGAGGTTGTGAGAGCCCCAACACTTGCGACCTTCAAGGGGAGACTGGACTGCCATCTGTCTCAAAGGGTGTAGGAACTCCTGCTTGAGCAGGGGGTTGGACTAGATGACCTACAAGGTCCCTTCCAACTCTAATAATAAATCTAGACCATGATAGCACTGATGAAAAGGTAGCAAAAGGTTTATAGATGCCACCTTGGGGGAGGGGAAAGTCTTGGAAGGATGTCCATGCTCTGATCTTTTTCAAGGCCTCTCTGCTTAAATTCCACCCCCTCCAACTCTTTCTTAACTCAGTTAAATCTGTAGATTATATGCCACGCTAAATCATAGAAGCCCTATGCTGAAACAGGACTTTAGAGACCGAGCACCGGGTGTTCCGATCTCTAAACAGCTGGAGACGTCAAGAAACAGAATGAATTATGTATCACAATGGTGAAGCCTGTGCAAGAACGAACAATTTTCTATTCTATTTAAAGCACAGGATTTGGGGGCTATACGTTTCACACAGTTACTAAAAATGCATTTGCTGTGTTTTTCCTCCCCCGGTAAACTCTCGTGGCTTCTTATAATGTGTTTTAAAATAAAAACACCCTGAACTGAAACACTTAAAAATATCCAGCGTGACAGGCATTAGAGACATAAAATTCAGTGCACTGTCAGAGTAACCTCAACTCAGTAGGGGGGGAAAAAAAGAAAAGAAAAAAGAAGAAGAAGACAAGAGGATAAAAGCCATTTACGAGATAGCTGAAGGTGAAAAGCTAGCAGTGGAATATAGAAAAAGCTCCACAATAAATCTTAAGAAAGATTGAGCCTAGGTGAATTATAAACCCCCATAATTTTCTTCTTTTCTTGCATGCGAAACAACCAGAATACAGGTAATCCTTGACTTATGACAACAACTGAACCAACATTTATTTTGCTAAGTGAGAATCACTGCACTTGTTCAGTTAGTAATACTGTTATTAAGTGACTCTAACTTCCCCATTGAGTTTGATTGTCAGAAGTTTGCAAAAAAGTGATCACATGACCCCTGGGCACTGCAACTGTCATAAATACAGGCCAGTTGCCAAGCGTCTGAGTTTTGATCACATGACCACAGGGATACTGCCAAAGAGCCGAGGTGGCGCAGTGGTTAAAGTGCAGCACTGCAGTTCAGCAGTCCAGCTGTTCAAATCTCACCAGCTCAAGGTTGACTCAGCCTTCCATCCTTTCGAGGTGGGTAAAATGAGGACCCAGATTGTTGGGGGCAAGATGCTGAATTCTGTAAACCGCTTAGAGAGGGCTGTAAAGCATTATGAAGCGGTATATAAGTCTAAGTGCTATTGCTATAGTCGTACGTGTGAACAATGGACTTAAGTCATTATTTTCAGTGCTGTTGTAACTTTGAATGATCCCTAAAGAAATTGTTATAAGTCAAGGACTACCTGTATATATGTGTATGTATCCATGTATGTATGTGCGTACGTGCACATATATACACATGTAGTCATGCATGGATATAAGGACAAGAAGCATGATGAAAATAGAGAAACATACATTTTCTGTTGTTCCCGTGATCACGTGTAGTCCATCATAGGTTGACTTAATATACATTCCCTAAAAAAGAAGGAGATGAGAAACCATTAATACAAACATAACACATGAATTAGCAGTTCCTGCAACAAAGACGGGTTCATAGTGTGCTCCTGTTAAGGACCCCCCAGCCAGCCCACCCAGCCAAGCCCTTTTCTAAAATATGAACATAATCATAGAAAGTAGAATAAGAGAATTGGAAGGGACGTTGGAGGTCTTCTAGTCCAACCCCCTGCTCGAGCAGAACCACTTCAGACCAATGGCTGTCCAGTCTCTTCTTGAAAGCCTCCAGAGATGGGATGCTCAAAACTTCTGAAGGCAAGCCATCCCACTGGTGAATTGTTCTCACTGTTAGGAAATTTCTCCTAACGGTGAGAACAATCCATTGTTCTCGAATTTTTTTTACAGATTAACAGAGTTGGAAGGGACCTTGTAGGTCATCTAATCCAACCCCTTGCCCAAGTAGGAGAACCCTACACCATTTCCGACAGATGGCAGTCCAGTCTCTTCTTAAAAGCTTCCAGCGATGAAGCTCCCACAACTTCCGAAAGCAACCTCTGTTCCATTGGTTGATTGCTCTCACTGTCAGAAAAATTCTCCTTATTTCCAGGTTGAATCTCTCCTTGATCAGTTTCCATCCATTGTTCCTTGTCTGGTACTTCAGGTGCTTTGGAGAATAGCTTGACCCACTCCTCTCTGTGGCAGCCCCTCAAATATACTCCATCCATTCTGTCTTCTTGATTTTCCCCGCCACTTCCAAATTTCCCTTTAGCATTCTGTGACCATCAAGCATTTTTACTAAGTCGGATAAACCCTGAAAGGCAGTAGTAGGTTCTAATTCCCATTGCCACCAGTTCGCTCGTGCGCACGCATGGCGCTTCTGCTCATACTGGAGCTGGAGTGTGCGGAGCCTCCCGCCGCCGCCATTACCGGTTCACAGAACCGGGCAGAACCGGGAGCAACCCACCGCTGCTCTAAGGTTTAGAAACAAGTCAGACATGAGTTTTCCCAAAGTGTTGTGGCCCGTCAGCAGCCCGTACAGCTGGTAGCGGATCCCGTCCGAGCCGAGGCCGATGAAGTGATGCGCTACGTTTTCTCTGGTCCGTAGCTGGGACAGAACACAACCTGACAATATTTTCTTAAGTACAATGAGGACCAAGCGCAATTACCTGCAACTGATTGTTTCCAAATAGAAATGGTTAATACCGAGGCAGGTAGATCACCAACAGAGAAAGGGAATAAGAGTCAGCTTTGACTCCACCAAAGAGCGGAATGAAGTTGTGTCTTTATTTCCCCTTTGTGATCTTCAAATAGAAAACTTAGGGATTAATATTGACCATATTACTGAGTGTGAAATGCAAGGGATTTGGGCAGAGAGGGAAAAAGAAGAACTTCAAACAATACTTTTTATTCAACAGAACCTACTTCTGTCATCTTTGCACCCCATACAGGGCGCTAACTCAAAAAAAAGATCCATTGAAGATTTAGATGCTATTTTTATTCAGCATCCTTGAATAAGTGCTGGGTGCATTTCTCTGCCTTGAGAACAAAAAAACAGCTCCGTTTTTTTTTCCTATGAAAAACACAGCCCTTTGAAGCTTGTCTTTAAAATGAGAACAACCGGTTAGGGCATAAAGGCTGCACCTATGTGAGGCTTCATCAAAATAAGCCAGTTCAGGAGCCGCTGAATGACTACAAGGAAGGATTCTTAGCACGATGCTTGTGTGCTTCATCCAAGTTTAGAAACCCCAAGTCCCAGGAGGTGTGCTACCCGCAACAAGAGAGAGGTATGCCTATTTGTCTAGCTTCCTCAGATGTGCCATCTCCAGAGGTGTAAGAGAAACTGGGACAAAAGTAGGTTATGGATTTGCAGGATTGATATGAGCTCTAAACCAGATGTTTTGGAGGCATGCCCGCCCTATGGGATCAACCACACTGTGAAGGGAGGGTTAAGACAGCCAATTGTCTGAAATGGTATAGGGCCGTGATGGCGAACCTATGGCACGGGTGCCACAAGTGGCACGCAGAGCCATATCAGTGGGCACGCGAGCTCAGGTCCGGTGCGCATGTGCGCACCGGCCGGCTGATTTTCGGGCCTTCTGGGCCCATTGGGAGTCAGGAAACAGGCTGTTTCCAGCCTCCAGAGGGGGTGGGGAAGGCCGTTTTCGCCCTCCCCAGGCTCCTAGAAGCCTGGAGAGAGCAAAAAATGGATGTGCCATTGCATGCTGGGAGTGGGGGGGTCATACACGCATGCACGGGGGTGCATGGAATTATGGGTGTGGGCACGCACACACGTGATCCCACGCATCCCCCCCCCCTTTTTGGCACGCGACCCAAAAAAGGTTCGCCATCACTGGTATAGGGTCTCCTGCTTCAGCACGGGTGTTGAACTGGAAGACCTCCAAGGTCCCTTCCAACTCTCTTATTCTATTCCAAGGGGTCTCCAAATTTGGCAGCTTTATGACTTGTGGAACTTCCAACTCCCAAAATTCCTGCTGGCTGAGTCTACAAGTCCTAAAGTTGGCAAGTTTGGAAAATTCTATTCTATTCTATTCTATTCTATTCTATTCTATTCTATTCTATTCTATTCTATTCTATTCTATTCTATTCCATTCCATTCTATTCTATTCTAATTCTAATTCTAATTCCATTCCATTCCACTCCATTCTTCTATTCTATTCTATTCTATTCTATTCTATTCTATTCTATTCTATTCTATTCTATTCTATTCTATTCTATTCTATTCTATTCTATTCTATTCTATTCCATTCCATTCCATTCCATTCTATTCTATTTTTGCAGAAGTGACTGATCTTGGCATGGTTGACCCCAGGTTGTCCTGCACCCTGAGCAAAAATATGAGACAGCTGGTTGGAGTAGTAATTCGAGAGCTTCGGTATCAATCCTCTGCTTAAGCCCAGTCCAATGCAGTGGGATTTTGCCGGCCACATATGTGAGCTTCAAGCAATGATTTCTGCAAGTTACACTTCCAATGAAAGCTGTTCTTGTTACGGATCTATAAAAATTGTGGAGGTTGGAGGAAAACTTTATGTGTGCGGTATTAGATTTGGTGGAGAATTGACTAGCCCCGGCCTTTTGGAGGGAAGAGATGGGACAGAAGGCGACACATCAAATGATCTGTTGGCTTCCTTGGGCAGAGCATGGAGGGCACATATCAACTCAGAACATCTGGTGAGTTGCACTCTTGATGGACGGGAAACCTGGAAGCCGTTTTCCCAAGGCTGTAAAGCAGTTTTTGCAACCTTCCTCTGGTCTTTGTCCAAAATCTTATTTGTCTTCCCTCTTGCATCCAGAAACACCACATGTCCATGAATCTCCTTTAACATTTGTGGCCTTCACTTTAAGGGGGATTCTCCAAGGGCTAGTTTATCCTTCATAGCAAGAAGCTGCTAACACTAAAGGAAATCTATAGCTTCCCGCGCCATGAAGACACTGCTTGAGGGACTGTTCCATATTATGTTCCATCAGACAGGCAGACCAAACTTTACAAATTACCCGTACGGGATATTTTTTTTTCTTCCTCTGCCGCCATCTGTTATGGGGTAGTAGAGGAAAAATAGCTGCCACAGGCAGTTCACGATCACATCAGAAGGTTTCTAATTTACTGTTAGCAAAGCATCCATCTGTATGACAAGATGGGTGTGTATATGAAAACAAAATGGAAGGGAAGATCTCGTAGCAAGTGTGAGCGGGGCGTTATCTGCTGTGGCCTAGAGGTGGAGCTCTTGCCTCACAATCAGGAGGTTGTGAGTTCGATCCTAGATAGAGGCAGATGTAGGGTCTCCTGCTTGGGCAGGGGGTTAGACTAGATGACCTGCAAGGTCCCTTCCAACTCTGTTAATCTGTCTGTTATCCGTGCAGTCACACGAATGGAGAAATCTATCGTTGCCTTTGAAGCTCCGACAACAAGCAGTAAACATTCCCACAAACCCAAACATTTGCGCCTTCTTTTTGCTTGTGCTTCTCTTGCATAGTTGAAAAAAAACAACAACCTACCTTCAACAATATATTTGCCCGTAATCTTTCTTAAATTATCCGTTCTTTCTTGTACATAGCTCCCCTAGGACAAATGTTTTTTTCCCCTTCTTTTTTTGGTGGGGTGATACATTATTTATTTCAGTACGGTACAAAACTCAAAGAAGCGTGTAGGCTGAGGGATTGCTGCAATCCCGTTCATGATTATTTCAGAAAGAGAAAAACGTGGTCAGGTTTCACTCAAATGTAAACTACAGGCAATTTATCCCTATCTTGTTCCATTTCCGAATAAGAGTGAATGTCCCAATGCTATTTTCCATAATAGCCCCAGCGCACTGCTTATATTTTCTCAGAAGAGCAGATAAAAATAACTCGATACTTGGGGGTTTCCTGTGTTGAGTGAACTCAGTCTTTAACACACAACATTGGGATTCATTTAGCCCAGGATGGTGGACATGGATTAATAGTACTCTTCAAGCAGAAGATTCTACTAGCCCCTTTGAGAAAAACCAAAGGCTGAACCCATGACTTCTATATGTCGAACACTTGCTCTGTCTCTAAGCTAGGTCATCCCTCCCTGCCTTCAGAAGTTGTGGGTGCTTCATCACTGGAGGGTTTTAAGAAGAGACTGGACAGCCACTTGTCTATAATGGTATAGGGCAGAGGTAGGCAAAGTTGGCTCTTCTATGACTCATGGACTTCAACTCCCAGAATTTCTGAGCCAATCATGCTAGCTTAGGAATTCTGGGAGTTGAAGTCCATGAGTCATAGAAGAGCCAACTTTGCCTACCCCTGGTATAGGGTCTCCTGCTTGAGTGGGGGTTGAACTAGAAGACCACCAAGGTCCCTTCCAACTCTGTCATTCTACTCTACTCTACTCTACTCTACTCTACTCTACTCTACTCTACTCTACTCTACTCTACGCTACTCTACGCTACGCTACGCTACGCTACGCTACGCTACTCTACTCTACGCTACGCTATGCTACGCTACTCTAGTTTACTCTTCTCTACTCTACTCTACTCCGTTCCATTCCATTCCATTCCATTCCATTCCACTCTACTCCACTCCACTCTACTCCATCCCTGTTTTCTACTCCACTCCACTCCACTCCACCATTCCACTCCATTCCGTCCCTGTTTTCTACTCCACTCCACTCCACCCCATCCCATCCCTGTTTTCTACTCTACTCCACTCCACTCCACGCCATGCCACACCATTCCATTCCATTCCATTCCATTCCATTCCATTCCATTCCATTCCATTCCATTCCATTCCATTCCATTCCATTCCATCACAGCAAAGCAATATCTAGTGTGATTTCTGCCAGATGTAACTTGTTGCTCTGTGCAGGTCAAGGGAAAACCTGACATTTCAATTCAGCAGACTTGAGACCGGAATCCTCGACTGGAGACAAGTTGTTCCAAGCCTGTCCTAGCGAAACAAGGACAGAGAAAGCTGCCATATTGTTATTAATTTAAAGGCATTTTATCCAACCAACATTGCAGCTTACTAAGGTTTCTGGGAGAGTTCAACTAACGTAGGAGGTCATTAAGGAGAAAGAGAAATTCAACTTGCCATATATTATTCCACCTCTGTTCATCTTCTACTTGTCAGATTATTCACGCTTGCCCTTTTATATTATTGTGAGATTCATGTAGTTCTCAGACTATTTTTTTTTCAGTTCAACTGATAACATTTTGGGATTTGGAACCACCGTGCTCAACACAAATGAATTTCCTTGGTAGACTGGCCACTGCTTTTTTAACTAAAAATGGAAAACCAAGAGTTGCAGTCCCGTGATAATTGAAGTTTTTTGATGGAACTCAAAAGGAAGAATAATACTTCTTGGGGGAATGTATCTGAAAAAAAAACAACTCCAGAGCAATAGTTATAGTGCTTTGTAGCTAAAGTTGAGCACTGTCGGGCTGATTAGCTTCATCTGATGTGACAGAAATTCCTAGCAGAATTGTGCACTGCCCAAATATTAGTTATAATAAAACCTTTTGTTTAGGTATTTTTTCCTGTAATTCAGATGCAAAGGGCCTATGTCAATGCTAGACATTTCCTTCTACTGCTCCTCTTGTTCTCCATTGGGATGGGTTCCTTCAGAAATCGAAAGCATGTTTTTGTATTTTACAGGTGATGAGATTCTCCCCATAAAAATAGGCAAGTTACAATCTCTTGAGTATGTCTGCAGTTAGAAAAACAAGACAATGTGACGGAATAGAATAGAATAGAATAGAATAGAAGAGAAGAGAAGAGAAGAGAAGAGAAGAGAAGAGAAGAGAAGAGAGAAGAGAAAATAGAAGAGAAGAGAAGAGAACAGAACAGAAGAGAGAGGAGAGAAGAGAGAATAGAATAGAATAGAATAGAATAGAATAGAATAGAATAGAATAGAATAGAATAGAATAGAATAGAATAGAATAGAATAGAATAGAATAGGAAATAGGAATAGAATAAGAAATAGGAATAGAATACAAGAGAAGAAGAGAAGAGAAGAGAGGAGAGGAGAGGAGAGGAGAGGAGAGAAAATAGAAGAGAAGAGAAGAGAAGAGAGAAGAGAAAATAGAAGAGAAGAGAAGAGAACAGGAGAGAAAGGAGAGAATAGAGAATAGAATAGAATAGGAAATAGGAATAGAATAAGAAATAGGAATAGAATACAAGAGAAGAAGAGAAGAGAAGAAAAGAGAGGAGAGAAGAGAAAATAGAAGAGAAGAGAAGAGAGGAGAGGAGAAGAGAGGAGAGAAGAGAAAATAGAAGAGAATAGAACAGAACAGAAGAGAGAGGAGAGAATAGAGAATAGAATAGAATAAGAAATAGGAATAGAATACAAGAGAAGAAGAGAAGAGAGGAGAGGAGAGAAAAGAATAGAATAGCAATTAGAATAGAATAGAATAGAATAGAATAGAATAGAATAGAATAGAATAGAATAGAATAGAATAGAATAGAATAGGCCTGAAGGGACCTTGGAGGTCTTCTAATCTAGCCCCCTGCTCAAGCAAGAGAACCTATACAATTTCAGATAAGTGACTGTCTAGACTCTTCTTAAAAACCTCCAGTGATGGAGCACCCATGATTTCTGGAGGCAAGCTGTTCCACTGGTTAATTGTCCTCCCTGTTAGGAAGTTTCTCCTTAATTCTAGATTGCTTCTCTCTTTGATTAGCTTCCAACCATTGTTTCTTGTCCTGCCCTCTGGTGCTTTGGAGAATAATTTGATTGTCTCTTCTTTGTGGCAGTGAGCTCTGTGGGCTCTGAGGCTGCCCTTTTCTAGCCCCACAACTGAGGGTTTCTGGGAGGGTTGCCCTCTCTCTTCTCCTACACCGAGAAACCCTTATTTGGTTGCAGCAAGAGGGGGCTGGTATAACATATTTAAGTTTCCCACAGTCTCTAAAGCAACACATTCTCCACATTCTCTCTAATTTTGCTGAGTATTGTAGAAAGTATCAAGACAGAACACAATAGAGAAATTCACACAGCAACGTATCATTTCCCCCCCTGTGATGCTTATATACTTTTTGGGGGGGTTGTTCTGGGCAAAAACTGACAGGCGTGAATATCCAGATCTACATATGCAGAGTTTAAGCTAACTACTTCATTATGTTCTGCCTGTAATACAAGAATCTCCTCCAGTCTGGCAACTCTTCCTTGGAACAATTAGATGAGGCTCCAAGAAATTCAGGGAGGGTTGTTTTTGACCCTTTAGAGCAGAGGTCTCCAACCTTGGCAACTTTATGAGGTGTGGACTTCAATTCCCAGAATTCCTCAGCCAGCATAGCTGGCTGAGGAATTCTGGGATTTGAAGTCCACACCTCATAAAGTTGCCAAGGTTGGAGACCTCTGCTTTAGAGTTGTGAGTGACTCTAGAGTAGTCCTGCACTTGATTCTTCCTCACTGCCAGGCTAGGTGCTTCACACCTGTCCATCAAAATTCCATGCCCTAGTATGGTGAGGAGATATTGTCATCCACTTCTTTCAGTAATCATAAAGAAATACAGGTTAGCAAGGGAGATTAATCAGCTCTGTGGTTATGCCACAAAGAACATGGGTCTACTATTACAAGGGTCAGAATAATAACAGCTTACTTAATCACTTGGGTGTTTTGGCAATGGGTGGGTTAATTTCTCTTGGAGAAATGTAGTATTCTTTTTATGTTAAGATTCTCCCCCCCCCAATGGCTCCCTTCACAGTGAAAGGAAGATCGCTATGGCAGAGAAATAAGAAGAGTAATGGGTGATGGACCTAAGAGGATCTCTGAGCAGGTGGGTTTTAGATTTAGCTTGTCTAAGACCAAAAAAGCAATATATGTCTGCTTTAATCTCAGAGTTAAGAACCTGCTTTCAGTAATCTAGGTAATTTTAGTAACAACAACAACAACAACAACAACAACAACAACAACAACAACAACAACAACAACACAACAGACTTGAGAAGAGGGCAGAAGAAAGAATGTTGAGTTAGATCTTCTACTTCCAAGTGTTGTTTTTAGGATCTCACGTGAGTGAAAGGAAGTAATTGGAGCAGATCTGGATTGGCTCTTTGGATATAACCAAGAAGAAGAGCCCAGAATTGGCCAAATATGCATTTAATTACTAAGCATAGCAGCAATTGACTCTGGATCAATGGTATGTATTTTAGCTTTGTCTTGAGCCAAAAGCAGCAACCAAAACAACAACAACAACAACAGCAGCAGCAACAACAACAACAACAGATTGCATATAAAGAATTAACTAGAAAGAGGAAGTTGACAGGTGACATTTAGGTTTACATTTTACCACTGCATTTTTTGGCTCAGTTTCCTAACTGGGGATTGTTCAGTTGCAACTGTATTATGATTATTCGATTTCCCCTTTTGGGTGAGTCTTATGTTCTATGCAACACTTAAAGACACAGGCAACTAGACACAGGCAGAACATGGGCAGAACAGCATTATAACATCATCCCTCACTGACCTACAAAAGTAGGTCCTCTGATCTTTCTCTTCCACGTGATTCAGTCTTCCATCAGATTCAGATTTCCGTCAGATTTTGAATCCCATTACAACAGTGGAAGCCTTCTTTCCCACAGAAGCCAGACAATGACTGTTTCATTGACAATATGGGATGTTCATGGACATTCTAGAACTTCATCCTAGTTCAGTACTGGAAACATCAGCACCACCAATATACCCCAATCCATGTCTCTCAACCACGGCAATCTGAAGATGTGTTGACTTCGCTTCCCAGAATTCCTTAGCCAACCTGTTGGCTGAGGAATTATGGGAGTGGAAGTCCAGGCATCCTCAGGTTGCCATTGGTTTAGATAAAGACATTAGAATTTGGGCAGAACTATCCCTAGAGATGTTGGAGCCTGAGTTCGACCTCAGTTTGCTACCTATCCTGATCTACCACCTGAAGCAACTACTTCATGAGACCTATAGTAGGGCTGATATCCCCTTTAATCATCTTATTTGTTTTCAGAAATCTGGCATTTTTCTACTTTGCTCCTGCTTACCAAACCTTCACTGGGCATGATGCTTGTAAGATGAACAACTTCAAGATGAGCTGACTGAGACACCAGAGAATCTGATGAAAGAGAGATGATATGATCACAGATACCAGACAGCGTTTTACACTGTGGGAAAGGAGGAGAGAAAAAGAGAGAGAGAGAGAGAGATAAAAAAAGAATTCAGCACAAAACATTGTAATGGAAGCACAAAGACTCACATCCAAACATTATCTGCCCGGCATGCATCTATCTGAAGCAGAAAAATTCACAAATATTTTTTTCCCCCTCCACTTCCCTAATTATTACCAAGTTTGATATTATGGAAAGGTCCTCTTGTTTTGGTTTGCTTGTCCCCCGCCCCTCCCACTGAGTGCAATGTGTAAACCCAGCCATTACAATTTTCGGTTGGGTTGATGGGTTAATCCAGCCAATTGGTTTACAAAGCAAGCTTTAAAAAATGTGATTCACAAACTGCATTATGAAATCAACTGTTTGCTACCCTTTCATGGCACCTACCACGTTTCCCCGAAAATACGACCTACCCCGAAAGTAAGTCGTAGTTTGATTTTTACACGTGCGTCCAATATAAGCCCTACCCCCCAATAAGCCCTAATTAAGATCCTGCCTACTCCAGGGTGCACGGCAGGGGCAGGTTCCTAATTTTTTTACTACAACTCTGTGGGCGTGGCTTATTTTGTGGGTGTGGCTTGCCAGCCATGTGATCGGGTGGGCATAGCTTGCCAGTCATATATTAGTTATTTCAGAGAGATGTTACTACTATTTTTGCTATTTTATATCTTACATGAAAAGCTTTGCATACAAAGTGTGTGTTACACCATGGCAACACAGCAACCTTTATATGCAGAAAATGCTATAGTTAAAAGACAAGCAAGTCTCATAAAGCAGTTTTTGTTTCAGTCATGGATTCCTTAGACGAAAATATTGAGGACTGTTAAAAGAACAGTATCTTTTAACAGTCCTCAATGTTTTCGTCTAAAGAATAACAATATAAAACTGTATAAAATTAACAATATAAAAGGTTAAGCTTTCGGAAAATGCCCACTTTGGGAAGCTTTAGGCAAAGGAAAAGGAAAAGTGTTAAATGCAAGTTTCTTATTATTTTCAAGCGAAGGGACGGGGAAAGACTTAATTGTCAGGTTTCTGCGCAGAATAATTTTTAAAAAAAATTAAAAAAAAATTTTTAAATGGCGGTGCCCAGGCACCAGTAACCGACCGCACCGGTACTGTGATGTCACCAGCGGGCCGCTACCGGTGCTATAGAGTGGACTGCACTGGTAGGAACCCACCACTGGTGCACGGGTAAAAATTAAGCTTGAGTGGGGATGGGGGAGGGGAGCTGCCTTACAACTTGCCTTCGGACAGTTGCAGCCAGGTCTCGCACACCCCGACAATGCCTTGCCGGCCCATTTCTTCTGCAGCCGGCAAGGCTTTCCTGAAGGCCTCTGCAGCTGATAACAGAGCTCCGGATCGATCTGGAGCTCTGTTATCGGCTACAGAGACCTTCAGGAAAGCCTTGCCGGCCTTGCTGGCAGCAGCAGAAGTTCCTGAAGGCCTCTGACAATGAAAAGGAGGCCAGGGGGTGATGCACACAAGTGAGGTGAGTCAGTGGACAACATCCCTTCCCCCCAAAATAAGACCTGGTGTCTTTTTTGTGGCAAAAAAAATAAGAATTGTTGTAAGGAATATCCTTCTGGGTTCAGTTCCAAGTGGGGAAAAAGACACTGGATTCATGAAAGTTGCTTGGAAAGAAGGTTTAATATGGTGGACAGGAGCACATGGCAAGAGCCCCTGTACAGAAAAGGTAGATTACATGCTTCCAGATGTGGGTGAAAAGAAAAGAAGGAAAGAAGAGATGTTGAGTTCCTTGCTTTATACTCTCTCTTGGGCCCCTCCCTGTTTCCTGTTCCTATATAGAAATGTATTCCATTGGCTGTCAGACCCCCAGGGGCATGCTGGGGCAACTCTTGTGGGCTGTCCTAAGTCCCAGGCTTGACTGATGTAATCTTCCCAGGTCCCATGTGGTGTAATGAAAAGGCTTTGGGATTCCTATTATGGTTCTTTGTTATGTAGAAGACTCCAGGCTAGGTGGGAGGAATGTGTGAGCTGGGCCCAGTCCTTAATGGCCCATTGGCAAAGGGTGGGGGCAGGGAGCTGCAGGAAGCTGCTTTGTATTTAACATGTTTCTCTTTTCCTCATTCAGGGAAACATATTCTTTCCTTTTTCAATATTTCCTAGGATATTTCATTTTTCTAGGAGGGGGTGGGTACTAACTTCCTACAGACCCAGTCTTATTTTCAGGGAAACACGGTATAAATAATCAGCTATCTCCTTCTGTTTATTAGTAGGTCTATATATCTTTGCCCGGTCAGTTTTTTGGCTTCTTTCCAAAGCTTCTTATGAGCCCCACCTTTTGCAGCATTTTCTGAATAGGATTTGAGCAACCTAGCACCAATGCCTTTATCAAATTTATCTAATCATGCCGTGGTTTGCACAATCCAATATCTCTAGTTGATAGGGGTAAGTTGCTGAACGTCGTTAGTACGCTAATTGAAGCATAATTCTTATGCTTCCTAGAAGATTCATTTAAGTGAGGAACCATCCATCAGGCATCACCAGGAGCAGTTCTCACAGGGCTTATTGAACGATGCTTAAGAAATGAACAACTAAAACTAGGCTTACATGCAATAGCTTTGCCATCCTGGATAAAGCTAAAAGACTACCCAGCTCAGCATGTTCCTCCTATCCATAGTACTCCTGTTCCAGAGCTGGTCCAGATTCAGCCTCATTTTTATGCACTGAATAGCCTAGCATTTTCTTGGGTTATCTGTTCCACATCAGAAGCTGCCTTGTTCTCCTCACTGTTCTATCACAGTGGATTGACACCATACTTAGGCATATTGTTGCTGTTGTTGAACAAGCTAGGGTGGTCTGGGTTCATACATCCCATGAAGCCATACCCATGTTCCACAAGATGGCTTTCACACACCATGTTAAGCCAGATATCCCATTAGAACTTAGAGCAATGTTTGAACAGTGGTTGATTAGAGCAGGGGTCTCTAACCTTGGCAACTTTAAGACTTGTGGACTTCAACTCCCAGAATTCCTCAGCCAGCAAAGCTGGCTGAGGAACTCTGGGAATTGAAGTCCACAAGTCTTAAAGTTGTCAAGGTTGGAGACAGAGGTGGGTTCCTGCCGGTGCGGTTAATAGCTGTTGTTCGGTGCAGAGCCGAAGACGCTGCTGCCGTTCGTGGCGCGGGGGCTTTTCCCGGGCGCTGCCGCCGCCCGCATAGATGCCGCCTTTTGCATTCTTTTGCCCTCTGCGCATGCGCAAAGCGTTCTGCATGCGCAGAGGGCAAAAGAACGCAATTGGTGGCATCCATACAGGCGGGGAAAGCGCCCGGGGAAAGCTCCCGTGCCGCGAACGGCAGCAGCGTCTTCGGCTCTGTGCCGAACAACAGCTATTAACCGCACCGGCAAAAACAGGCAGGAACCCACCTCTGGTTGGAGACCCCTGGACTAGAGGGTCTCTAGGATTTGAGCAAGAGTTTGTCCAGCCTACCTGGAGATGTTCAGAACATTCTCCTATACCAGGAGTGTCAAACTCGATTTCATTGAGGGCCGCATGAGGATTGTGTCTGACCTTGGGGGAGCCGGGATGGGTGTGGCCAGGGTGGGCGTGGCCATGTTGGGCATGGCCAGCTCGACGTCACTCATGTCAGGGGCACCTGTGGTGGCCCGGGTGAGGCTGGGGGGGGATCCATTCTCTCCAGTGGAGGAAGGCGAGACCTTTGCCAGAGAAAATGGAGCTTGGGTGTGTGTGTGTGCACGCGGCCTGCCCAGGCTCTATTTTTGGACCACGGCGGCCTCCTGCAGCCCTCTACCAGTGAAAACAGAGCTCAGGGAGGCTTGTGTGGGCCTCATGAGCTCCGTTTTCAACCATGATGGCCTCCTGCAACCCTCTGCCAGCAAAAAGAGAGGTCGGGGGATGGGTGGGTGGGCTCCCAAGCTCCGTTTTCACTGGCAGAGGAACCATGGGCCAGTCCTTTGCTGTTTCCAGGGTGGCCCCATGGGCCAGATCCAAGCTCCCCGGCAGGCCGGATCTGGACTGTAGACCTTGAGTTTGACACCCCTGTTCTATACTGAATTATTGTCCCCAAATATGGCTATCCATTGCTTGCTGGAAACTTACAGCAAAGGAGAAACAAACTTCATTGTTCTAATGCAGTGTTTCTCAACCTTGGCAGTTTGAAGATGTGTGGACTTCAACTCCCAGAATTCCCCAGCCAGCGTTGCTGGCTGTGGAATTCTAGGAATTGAAGTCCACACATCTTCAAACTGCCAAGGTTGAGAAACACTGTTCTCATGGGTTTCTGTGACCAAACTGTTCTATTGTCAAGCAGTTTCTCCTAATGTTTGAGGAAAACCTTTCCTTTTCTCGTATCAGTCCATATGTCCAAAGCTGAATGGATGCATCAGACATTCTCCATTGTTCGCCTTTTCTTCCTGGATGAAATTTGCTCGCTAGGACATTTCCAACATCACAAAACTGCCTTGTTCAGCATGAACATTTTGCACTCTTCATTTGTTTTCCGAGAGTTCGGTGTTCAAAGATTAGCCTTTGACCAAAGGTACTTTAGGTATTAAATTTTGGCAGGAAAATTCATACATAATGAGAAGAAGGGGTTTTTTCCCCCCCTCCCCAGTGCAATTTGGCAAGGTATAAAATCAGGCCATATGCAGATTAGGTTCAAATGATCTAAGGCTAGCTTTGGGTTTATTGCTTGCATATCTTCATATAACTAGAATATGACGATACTTTCTGATTTCCTTTTGCTACCACATTGTCCTTGCCATCCAAACCAACCCTTTGAGGTGTTATGGCACTCAGAAGACCAAGATATCTTTCCATAAAAAAACAACAACAAGAGAGAGTTGTGATATCTGGGATTAGGCGGTTGGCGTTATTCTGTTGACGTAACATCAACATTGTCCAAATTTGGGGGAAGTTTATGATCATCCTGAAAATTTCAACTCTACCCTCTGAAGTCTCAAAAGCACCCCCAAATCACCCAGTCCTACCTTGATATAGTGATAAAAAAATTAAAATGGAATATACAGCACTGATGAAAGAGTTATGCCTCACTCCAATAAAATGAACTGTTATTAAAGCAGAAAATTGATACTAGCTATTTGCCTTCAGAAAACAGACAAGCTTCTACCCCTTCAATCTAAAAATAAGGAAGAAACAGACAAAGGTTCGGATACTCTAAATTGCATGCATATATATATATATATATATATATATATATATATATATATATATATATATATATATATGTGTGTGTGTGTGTGTGTGTGTGTGTGTGTGTGTGTGTGTGTGTGTGTGTGTGTGTGTGTGTGTGTGTAACATTTTTTGCTGGTAAATGAAAATAAAGGGAGACTATTATAGATCTATTTCGAGCTATTTTGCTCTAATCAGATAGCCACACCCTTAGTGGGATTTGAACCTGGGCAGTCTGCTTGTAAGGCAGTGTTTTAACCTCTAGGCCAGGTTCTCTTCCCTATCAGCTCTTATATATATGTAAGAAGCAAGCTGGCTGAGGAACTCTGGGAATTGAAGTCCACAAGTCTTAAAGTTGCCAAGGTTGGAGACTCCTGGACTATATATATATAGTAGTCTCATTTGTAAACGGAGTACATGCTGGAATTCTTGTAGCATAACCTTAAGCTCTCTTTTAATATATTAATGGCAGTCCTGAGATCTTGTTACCTAAATTAACTCTTTCCAGTCTAGATCACAAGGAGGGAAGTCTGACAGCCCCAGAGAAGCGTAAAATAATGTGATTATAGAAGGGACATCGGTATCACTAGGTTCATATTCACATAACACGTAGCACTTTGATAAATTCAATCTGAGTGTAAGTAAGAAGCATCCTTTTTTTTAAAAAAAATATGTCGATCATTAACCCTTTTGTAGAAAAAAAATAACCTCTGGTTGCTATTGATCGGTGACATTCCAGGTGTGATAAATGTTTACCAATATTTGCAATGATAATCTTTAATTAAACAAATGAATTTCGCAATGAATTTCGGACATGTAATGCCATCATAATTAACATGATGCCTTTGCTCATTTTTGTTTTAAAAATAATTCTATAAATAGTGGAAGCATTAGAATAATTCTTTTGGAGTGCCTTGACAGGCCGTATAGATTTATAATCTGAGTGTTCACAAAGTGACATTAGCTATAGATAAGGTATTTTAGTTGCATCAAATGTTGCCCACTTTTGTACTAGATATATTGGAGAAAAAGTAATACAGTATTTGTATTACTATGAACAGGAGAATATAAAGGGAGTACATATTTTCTTCCCTATTTGGCATGGTCTCATCTTCTTTCAGAAATGGCCATCGTTTCCTAATAAAGGGAGATTACAAAGATAGGGGGTCAAAATCAAGCTGTTAATTCCTCATCGGTTTTCTTCTCTTGCTCAAAAGAATTCTGAGATAATTCCAGTTGCCAACACACTCAATGACTTCCTCAAAACTATACACACCCGGTTCCTTCAGACATAACTGCCAGGATCTTCCCTGGTCCTTAGGCGGAAAAGAGACATTAGCATCCTGAAAACATGCCACTAATGATCTGGTTCCTTTGGTAGCTTTCTATGAGTAGGGCAGTATCTCTGCTCCACCCCAGAGTTAGACTCCTCTCCTCCCCTCCCCTCCCCTCCTCCCCTTTCCTCTCCTTCCTCTCTCTCCTCTCCTCCCTCCCTCTCCTCTCCTCCCCTCCCCTCCCCTCTCCTTCCTCTTTCTCCTCTCCTCTCCCCTCTTTTCTCCTTCCTCTCTCCTCTCCCCTCCCCTCTCCTTCCTCTCTCCCCTCCCCTCCCCTCCACCCCCTTTCTCTCCTTCCTGTCTCTCCTCTCCTTCCTCCCTCTCCTCTCCTCCCCTCCCCTCTCCTTCCTCTTTCTCCTCTCCTCTCCCCTCCCCTCTCTTCTCCTTCATCTCCTCTCCCCTCTCCTCTCCTCTCCTCACCCTCACCCTCTTCTCCCTCCAGAATGTCCACTTCTCAAGTGAGAGGGATGCAAATAGAATTTGAAGGACAAATCCACAACTGATGTACGTTTGCATCAGTCACCTATTTGGGTTAGCTGCCTTGAATGTTTGGATAGCAACCCCAGGCTAAATTATTGTAAGTAAAACGAAATAAATAAAATGTGAGAGGAATCACTACCATCATTTTTGGCCAAATAACTGCATTTCTAATGGCGCTTCCACATCAGAGAAGCACTTTAAATCTCTTCTAAATCACATTAAGCCAGCAATCAATCCCCTGCATTCGGCATGTCTTCCTTGAAGCCAAATATGTACAGCAGTACAGTCTTGATTTGCAAAATAATGATTTCCAATGAGGTAGACTGCACGAAGCATCAGGCGCACCCACCCGAAGTTACAACGGGCACTTACCACATGAAGAATTTTATTTTCTGTTTCATACACTGTGCAATCCTGTAAAAGAGAAGGGGAAGAGTTCTTAAAACTTCCACAGAAATCTACTTTGTTCAATTAGATTAGCTGCTCCTTGAAAAATAGCACGTTACTCAGCTTCAGATGACAATCCATCGAAGTGCCCCCAATCTGATTTCATCTGCTAATGGAGAAATAAATCTATCTATTTATCACATTTTGACACCACCCATCTCTCCTAAGTTGGCCATTTGCAATACAAGCATAAAAAGTGGTATAAAAAAGCAGAGATACAACAAAGTTAAAATAGAGTTAAGAACAAAGTTAAAATTAAGACATTACACCTTTAAAAAAGCAGATCATATCACAAGTCACCTTCAGAATTGCATATCACTCTTTGACCCTCATGCCACTTGGCAAAGCGGGTCTTAATTCTTATTATTCCCAACTTAGAATGACCAGTAAGTACTTGGAGTCAACATATGCAGAGGTAGTTAGGTTGGAAAAACAAACAAACAAACAAACCATAATTGCTAATGTCATGCAAAAATATCTTAAAAATTATTTGCAACTTTCTGGAAAGAAGGAGAGAGAGAGAGAGAGAGAGAGAGAGAGAGAGAGAGAGAGAGAGAGAGAGAGAGAGAGAGAGAGAGAGAGAGAGAGAGAGAGAGAGAGAGAGAGAGAGAGAGAACATTACATTGAGTTAAACTCTTTCAGTTCTAACTTCCATTATGAAAGATGGCTAAATAGATGTGTCAAAGGGGAACACCAGTTTAACTTCTTCTCCAGTAATATTGTATTGCAAACTAGGACATATAAAACCTTTGTTAGACTAATTCTCGAATACAGCTCATCTATCTGGAACCCGCACTGCATATCAGACATTAATACAATTGAGCGAGTCCAGAGATATCTCATGAGAAGAGCCCTCCACTCCTCTGCTCACAACAGAATACCTTATACCACCAGACTTGAAATTTTGGGATTAGACAATTTAGAACTACGACGCCTTTGGTCTGACCTAAGCGTAGTACACAAAATTATCTGCTACAATGTCCTACCTGTCAATGAATACTTCAGCTTCAACCTCAATAATACATGAGCACACAATAGATACAAACTTATAGTAAACCGCTCCAAACTCGATTACAGAAAATACGATTTCAGCAACAGAATGGTCAATGCCTGGGATGCACTACCTGACTCTGTTGTTACATCCCCAAACCCCCATCACTTTAACCTTAGACTGTCTACTGTTGACCTCACCCCATTCCTAAGAGGTCTGTAAGGGGCATGCATAAGCGCACCAACGTGCCTACCGTCCCTGTCCTACTGTCCCCATTTATTTGTATCCATTTCCTGTATTCATAATCATGTTTATACTTATATCTGTTATCTTATACATGCTTGACAAATAAATAAAACAAATAAATAAATAAATAAAAAGTTGCCTCAAAACAATGCCAGCGAAAAATCTGTACATCAGAGATTTTTTTCTGCCATGTACATCAGAGTAAGCCTCCGTCCAGGACAATCTACAATCCTGTTTTAGCGTGTCTTACCAATACTAATTATTTTCCCATTCTCTTTTATTGCCTTCAGTTGTTTGATGTTGATTTATCCAGGAAGGCTATGACATCTTGAAAAGTGTACATTTTATGCATGTTTGCATTTATGGTACAGTGGTGCTAATAAATGCTTCCTCGGCACTTGTTTTGACCCTTCCCTTCCCTTTCAGGTAGATGGGGAAAAAAAGCAACTATTTATTCCATGCCAAAGAGAGGTTCCAAGGAATTTTCATGACTGAGCAGTAGGTTTCTTGCTGTTACCTGAATTACAGGTTACCCGAGTGTCCAAGGATGAGAGCTCTACCTTTTACTGAAAGTGTTGTCCAACCACCTGCAGGCTCTGTTGTTTATCAAGGCTCAATTAAATTCCCAAGGAGCTATCAAGAGGATTAAAAAAAGGTACCACATTTTTCGGAGTATAAGACACACTTTTTCCCACCCTAAAAGAGGGTGGAAATGTTGGTGCATGTTATACACAGAATACAGCCATTTTTGGCCTCCTGAAGCCTGCACCGTGTGAGGCAGGTCTGCAGAGGTCTGCAGAGTGCTCCTGGGGGCTGGGGGAGGGCAAAAACACCATTTTTACAAAAATGGGTGAAAAACAGCCTGTTTTTTGCAAAAACGGGGTGTGCAGAGGGTTTGGGAGATCTGCAGAGTACTCCTGGGAACAGGGAAGGGAAAAAACTTTTTTTCTTACTTACCCCTTCGAAATCTTGGTGTATCTTATACACCAGTGCGTCTTATAATAAAAAAAATACGGTATTTTTTTTCCCTTTGTCCAGTCGTGTCTGAGTCTAGAAATGAAACTGAGATGCACATCTTCGAGGGAGCCAGCATTGTTTGAAGACATTTTTTGTGGTCATGTAGCCAGCATGGCTATATACCAAAGGCACATGGAACACCATTACTTTCTCCCACCAAAGTAGTACCTGTTAATTGACTTGCATTTGCATGCTTTCGAACCACTAGGTTGGCAGGAGCTGGGACAAGGAACAGGAGCTCACCCTGTCATGCAATGCTTGGGTCTTGAACAATGTTCCCTCTAAGCTGCGCGGCCGCGCGGCCGCACACAAAATGAGAGAATGGCGCGCGGCAGTTTCCAACTGCCGTGCACCATTTTCTAATATCAGAGGCTGCGCAACTGCGCACCCGCACACATGACTAGAGAACGGCGCGCAGCAGTTTCCAATTGCTGTGCGCCATTTTCTAACGTTAGAGGGACCATTGGTCTTGAACTGCCAACCTTCCAGTCAACAAGCCCAGCATCTTAGGCCACTACACTTCCATCAAGAAGACGGTAGGGAGCAATTGTGTCAATTTTGGTGAATGTACTTTACTCTTATCCTAGCCACAGAGACACCCCATCACTTTATTTACCTATTCAGCCATGGGGTTAGTAACTAAATGCCAGCTGTTTTGTAAAAGCGCTTATACAATCTTCTCCAAGGATTATGCATTGGCGGAAAGAGGTTAAGTACCCCCAAACTGCTATGGTCCTTGATCTACCCATAAGACTGCTTTGCTTCTTTTAAGGTTATTTTTTCACTCTACCTTGAAGGAATAATCTCAGTTTGACTCCGGTAATCAGGACTGTCTGCAGACAAATTCAATGCGAGGCAACAACTAACTACAAATTCCTGACAGTATAAAAGAGATAACAATGGCATTAGTGTTTCTTTTTTTGGGTGTGTGTGTGTGTGTGAGGGGAAATAGACTTTTAAAAAATTCACCAGCACAATATGCAAAACATAGACTAATTAAAAGATGTTGAACACTCTGCCATCCTGAAATAAGAGGTAATTGCAACCTCAGTCTTTTGAGATGGGCTGAGGAAAGTTTTAGATGGCAATTAAAGGCCACGAAAGATGTGATAGAGATTTATCATAGGGGCCACAATCCAAATGAATAGCTTCAGATTGATACCTTCCAAACATGTCATTTAGAAACACATGAAGGGTAACGTAACGTAATTCTGGAGAACCGGTAGCGGAAATTTTGAGTAGTTCGGAGAATCAGTAAATACCACCTCTGACTGGCCCCGCCCCCATCTATTCTCTGCCTCCCGAGTCCCAGCTGATCAGGAGGAAGTGGGGAATTTTGCAGTATCCTTCCCCTGCCACACCCACCAAGCCATGCCATGCCACGCCCACCAAGCCACGCCCACAGAACCGGAAGTAAAAAAATTTGAATCCCAGCACTGGTCTAAGTTTATGATTATTTATTGCTGGGGAACAACAAAGGGAGAAAGCTGTTGACCTGTGTCATGCTTGAGGTTATCTCAGAGGCTTTGAGCTACTGAGATGTTTGAGCTTTAGGGCTGAGTCACGCAAACTTGTTTGTTTTTTTTTGAACAGGGATTGGCCCCCTTTAGAGAACCAGCTTGGTATAATGGTTAAAGGCCCTAGAATAGAACCTGTGAGACTGTGAGGTTTTTAAAAAAAATTGGCTGTGGTTTTTATGATGGAGGATTTCAATGTTTTTTTTAATGTTTAATGTTTTTTAATGCTTTATGTTTTATGTTGTAAGCCAGGATACAAGATGGGTGGCAAATAAATTTTATAAATAATGGATGGATGGATGAATACATTCTTTTTTTTTCACCTGCTGTTGTGAAAAATAAAGCTTGGAAGATGAGGAAGGGGATGTAAAGAGCTTTTCCATTCATTATTTTAGTGTACTATTTTAGTGCATTTGCTGCAACCTTTCCACGATTCCTTATGCCAATGTTCAACAATTATTTTCTGAGAGAAACAATGCCACTGGAATATATCAAACAGCCCAAGCCCACATGGAGTCTGTTTAAAGACAAGGTCATGCTTGATCCATGCATGGCTGACACTCTTATCAGTATATTCTGGTTGGTTTTTTAAAAAAATATTTGTCTTAGCTACAGTTTCCCTCTTGGGCTGTCTCTCACCAACACGTGTGCATGCATGGATGCACACAAGCAGGGACAAGTCAGATGTCAGCTACAGGCAGAAATGGCCGCAGTGTGTATGTGGCTTTGTTTGCTCGGTTGTAAACCTCTCTTGCAGGGAGACTTAGTGAGAAAGGCAAACATGAGGGTGGGGGGGAGAGAGAGAGAAGGGAGAGAGAGAGGGGGGGAAGAGGAAGGGATGTAGGGAGAAGGAGGAAGAGAGGGAAGGAAGAAGAGAGAGAGAGAGGGTGGGAAGCAGAAGGTGAGAGAAGAAGAGGGAGGGAGGGAGAGGATGAGGGGGAAGAGAGGGAGGGAGAGGGTAAGGGAGGAAGAGGGAAAGAGGGAGGGAGAGAGGGGGAGAGAGGGGGAAAGAGGGAGGGAGTGGGAGAGGGAAGAAGTGAGAGAGAAGTTGGGAGGCAGAAGATGAGAGAAGAAGAGGGAAGGAGGGAGAGAGGGGGAGGGAGGGAGAGCATAAGGGAGGGAGGGAGGGAAGGAAGAAGAGAGGGAGGGTGGGAGGCAGAAGGTGATAGAAGGAGGGAGAGGGTGAGGGAGGAAGAGAGGGAAGGAAGGAGAGGGTGAGGGAGGACGAGTGGGTGGGAGGAAGAGGGAAAGAGGGAGGGAGAGAAGGGGAGAGAGAGGGAGAAAGGGTGAGGGTGAAAGAAGACTTTTTCAAATGGCATTTGGTCAAGGTGATTATGCGAAAAATAGGAAACAAAGGAAGCATGTAGCTCACAAGAACTTCCCATTTAAAATAAAGTGTCTGTAGAAGTATCTTTGATGTGCATTAGCATAATCGTGAGAAAAGTTCGGGGCATTACCGCTTTCATTCTAGTCCTGAAGGCATATTTTCTGATGCTTAGTTGGAGTCAGAGAGCGACAGCCAACATCACTTTATGCACAATTTCACCTATTGTGTGTTTACTGAAAGTCTATTTCTGACCGTTTGTTTCCCTTCGTTCTGTGGGAGGGAACTAGAAGATCAGTTGACTTGATTGTCCATCGGCTTGATTTATAATCCTGCCTTTTTAGCAAGATTAAAAAAAGGATGGTTTTCCATTAGATGTCATATCAGGTAGGCAGGGCTAGGAGATAGGAGCAGCTCTTGGTTAAAGAGTTAAGCTCAATGCTGAAAGTTTCAGATTCTCCAAGCCTCTCTTAGCTTCACATTCCTCTTGGAGATCAGAAATAGCTCCTACTGACTCTTGATGATGGGGAAATCATCAGTGAATATATCATTTACTGAAGATAAATTAGATCAAGCCAAGACATCATCTAATCAATGTTCTATGCTAAGAAGCAATTTGCTATTACCTTCTCTTAGATGTGTTTTCTACTTCCTAACTTAGCCTAGAATTCCTTGGTTGTTCCCATCCAAGTAATAAGCTACCAGATCCAACCTTAATTTCTGATCATATACAGTACAAGGCTGGCAAACTTAATATGTGCAGGAGAAGTCTAAAATCTAAAATCTTGATATGATGGGTGGAATCCAATGCTAGTGTGCTGGACTCACCCTGCAGGTTTTGATAACCATGGTTGTTTGATGAAACCATGCTATCCAGGTTTGTTGGCAACACAAAGCCATAGTCCATGAATACTGTAACTATACTATACTTGTAGCAATAGCAATAGCACATAGACTTGTATACTGCTTCACGGTGTATTACAGCCCTCTCTAAGCGATTTACAGAGTCAGCATATTGCCCCCAACATTCTGGGTCCTCGTTTTACCAATCTCAGAAAGATGGAAGGCTGAGTCAACCTTGAGTCGATGAGAATTGAACTGCTGGCAATTGGCAGTTAGAAGAATACTGGATTCTAACCACTGCTCCACCACGGCTCTAGTATATACAGTACTAGAATCTTGTGACTTGTCCATGGTGCTGAACTACAACTTCCCATTAGCTGCTAACTCCATGCTAAAACATAATGTAGCTGGTTTGTCTGGGATTTCATTTGCTACATTAGCCAAGTCATAGTGCTGTTTGAATAATGTTTAAGTGATGCATTGGTGTTGTGTGTGAATTAAAACCAGCTATTGTGGCTTAATCAAATCATGGTTAAGTAAACCAGTGCTCCATCTTTCCTCTCAGATCAATGCATCTTCCAGCAAATTGCCCCCTTTGACTAGAATTGCCTTCTGAGAGTTTTCCTACCGATTCAGATTCTTCCCATATGTTCATACATGTAAAACTGCAAAGTATTTTTTTTACATATATGAACCATTCCAGCAGTTTCAGATCTGGATATCCAAAAGTGGTCATGATGGGACAGAGGGACCTCTTGCTGATGTGAGCAAACCCAACTCTGTGTCTCTATAGCTTGCAATAGGAGAAAGAGACACCAACACCCAAAGCAAAGCATTACGTTTTATTGTTTGGGGTATTTGCACAATGTACAGTAAAATACAGAATGTTTTGCTTAAATTGGGTGAGTTCTCTACCCTAGAAAATATCCCCTAACATAAAATAGGTTCCCACATTTTTTCCATTTTGCAGAAATTCCAATAAAGGCAAATAAATCACACCTGGATGCAAATACCCAGGACTAATAATATAAAGCCAAATAAACAGATAAGCAAATGAATCAAATGTATTCTTTAGCTGATGAGTGAAATAGAATCAAATCTCTCTCTCTCTCTCTCTCTCTCTCTCTCTCTCTCTCTCTCTCTCTCTCTCTCTCTCTCTCTCTCTCTCTCTCTCTCTCTCTCTCTCTCTTTACCAATGATGGCATCCCTTCCCTATTATAAGATTTTTTTTCTTTTTCTTTTTGCCAGAAATACAGTTATTAAAGGGGAAAATGACTTGTCTCCCCAAGCAACATTCCTGGTGGCAATTTATCTGCTTCAAGGCTAACGTTGAACATGATTTCCCTTACAGCTCCCGATTTAACTTCCATTCCCCCGGTTTTAAAAGGCTCCTTAAAACAGTCCATTGGCTTCCAACAGGATGATGAGCTCTGATATAATTGCACAGTGACCAGGAGGCCATTACAGACGGATGCTGAACTTGGCTGTATGGGAATGAACTAATTAACAAAAATCCCCCGCCCCCTGCTGATCCCCACCTCCAATCCTTCTCTTTTGTATTTTAATGAAAATGCATTTTATAAAGAAAAAAACCCCAAATCTTTCTCAGATGGATTTTGAGTTTCAAAAGAGCCATTTTTGATACCAGATCTTTTTCAGATGCCTTCTGAGTCTCACAACAGCCATTCTCTATAATGAAGTTTCATCTGATGAGATTTTTTTAATTTAAGACATGCATCAATTTAACTTTTGAGGTTCTTTTTTCGCTCACACACAATGCGACTTCCTTCTCAATCCACCTTAGACCCATGCCTTCAAATATGAGTAGATGCTTATGGTTGGAAAACACTGAGTTTCTTTTGTTGTTATTAACCTGCTCCTGTAAAACTTCAGAGTGGGGTTAATTTGAGCAGGGCCAGAATTATTTTGAAACAGAGCTGACTCAATGGCCCCCTTACTTACTTCAAAGCCTTGTTCCTCATTAGCAGCTTGCAAACGCTAAAATCTAAAGCTGTACAAGGGGCACCAAGTTCACTTCAACTGCTACCTTTTCTTTTGCTTCTTCTTTTCCTACTGATAGAATAGAATAGATAACAGAGTTGGACAGGACCTTGGAGGTCTTCTAGTCCAACCCCCTACTCATGCAGGAAACCCTATACCATTTCAGATAAATGGTTGTCCAATCTCCAGTTTTGGTCACCACACTATAAAACAGATGTTGAGACTCTAGAAAAAGTGCAGAGAAGAGCAATCAAGATGATTAGGGGACTGGAGGCTAAAACATATGAAGAACGGTTGCAGGAACTGGGCATGGTTAGTCTAGTGAAGAAAAGGACCAGGGGAGACATGATAGCAGTCTTCCAATGTTTGAGGTGCTTCCACAGAGAGGAGGGGGTCAAGCTATTTTCCAAGGCACCTGAAGGCAGACAAGGAATAATGGATGGAAACTGAACAAGGAGAGATTCAACCTGGAAATAAGGAGAAATTTTCCTGACAGTGAGAACAATCAACCAATGGAACAGAAGTTGCCTTCAGAAGTTGTGGGAGCTTCATCACTGGAAGCTTTCAAGAAGAGACTGGACTGCCATCTGTCAGCAGTGGTGTAGGGCAGGAGTGTCAACCTCGATTTCATTGAAGGCCGCATCAGGGTTGTATTTGACCTTGGGGGCCTAGGGTGGGCATGGCCAGGGTGGGTTTGGCCAGCTCGACATCACTTGTGTCAGGGGCGCCTGTGGTGGGCTGAGTGCTCTGCCTGTGAAAACGGGCTCCTGAGCTCCGTTTTCGGTTGTGATGTCCTCCTGCAACCCTCTGCCAGTGAAAACGGAGCTTGGGAGGGCCACATGCAGCCCTCCTGAACTCCACCTTTGCTGGCAGAGGCACCGCAGGCCGGTCCTTCACTGTTTCCAGGGTGGTCCTGCGGGCCACATCTAAGCACCCAGTGGACTGGATCTGGCCCCTGGGCCTTGAGTGTGACACCCCTGATGTAGGGTGGGCGGTTGGACTAGATGACCTACAAACTCCCTTCCAACTCTGTTAATCTGTATCTGTATCTTTTCTTCAAAACCTCCAATGATGGAGCACCCACAACCTCTGAAGGCAAGCCATTCCACTGGATAATTGTTCTTTCAGAAAATTTCTCCTTAATTCTAAGTTGCTTCTCTCCTTGATTAGTTTCCATCCATTGCTTCTTGTCCTGCCATCAGGGGCTTTGGAGAATAGCTTTGACTCCTTCTTTGTGGCAGCCCCTGAGATATTGGAACACTGTTATCATGTCCAGCCCTGGTCCTTCTTTTCGTCAAACTAGACATACCCAATTCCTGCAACTGTTCTTCATATGTTTTCTCCTCCAGTCCCCTAATCATATTTGTTGCTCTTCTCTGCACTCTTTCTAGAGTCTCAACATCTTTTTAACATCGTGGTGACCAAATCTGGAGGCAGGATTCCAAGTTTACACCTAAGTAAAATGGAGATGCGAGTATCCGAGGTTGAGATCCACAGAATGAGGCAACCTTAAAATCATTAAGTACATGTGGAAATCAATCATGCAATGGGCTTCATCTTCTAAAGATCAGAGTCCATTGGACCATTAAATCCAGAGCTGAAAATTACCTACTGGCTCTGGCTGCTTCTCACCACTTCTAATGATACTTATCTTCAACTCAAGGAAAGTTCTGTCAACTAGGGCCAGTTGCTGTGTTTTCTTGGAATAACAATCAGGGGTGAAATCCAGCAGGTTCTGACAAGTTCTGGAGAACTGGTAGCGGAAATTTTGAGTAGTTCAGAGAACTGGCAAATACCACCTCTGGCTGGCCCCAGAGTGGGGAGGGAATGGGGATTTTGCAGTATCCTTCCCTGCCACACCCACCAAGCCACATCACGCCCACCCAGCCATGCCCACAGAACCGGTAGTAAAAAAGTTTGGATTTCACTACTAAATCACACACTGTGTTAACTAGTTTTGCATTTATTCTACAACTGGGAAATAGCATTCTAAGAGTTTCAGAGGCAGCAAAGTTAAGGGAAATATTTGCAGTCTATCAAAATGTTGCAGAAATTATTACCTCAGAGACACTTATAATAATTTTAATATTAATATCCCAAAGGTGCTTTTTCAAAAGGCAACAGGACTTTCTTTGGGGTTTTTTCTTGAACATGTTTTGCTTCTTATCCAAGAAGCTTCTTCAGTACTTCAGTCAGAAGTGAAGAAGCTTCTTGGCTGAGAAGCAAAATGACTTCAAAGAAAAAAAAACAAAGAAAGTCCCATTGCCTTTTGAAAAAGCACCTTCGGGACAACCATGACCCAGATGACTGAGAATCTCCATAGACATTTAATATTTATAGTAATAATAATGTGCTAACGATAGTAAAGTGCCTTGGGTACCATTCAAAAACATCTGGAGCATCATTTGAACACCATTGGCATTGACAACTTCCCTACCAGTCAATTGCAAAAGGCAGCTTTACTTGGAACAGCTTACATCTTGCAACGATACCTCTAACATCACAAACATCAACACCTGTCTATCCCAGGTCCTTGGAAAGGACTCAACAGGTAGACAAAATTACTAAATCCAGTCTGAACCTCAGGCAATGAACATAGTAATAATAACAGTGGATCATGTCAGAGTTTAGGCAGCATGATTAGTATTATGAGATAAACCCAGAAGCAAAACACAGCACACAGAGCCTTTAGATAATTAATAGTGGTTTATATACAGCTAAATATATACAAAGTTATATGTGGTTAAATACCTTATCATATAGCTACTGATACACGGAGAAGAGCAAATGAGAATACAGGAGAGAGAACATGAGGAGAAGGGACACGCCCTCTAATGGCTTCCCTTATATAGGCAGCTTCTTACCCAGCTTCTTAAAGTGGCAGTAACCCTGCTGCCTCATTCCCATTGCATCAACTTCCGGTTGCCTTCACTTAAAACCTCTCATCAGCTTACAGCTATTAAATCTACATACCCTGAAAGATCACCTAGGTAGCTGCTGCAAGAAGATGGCACAGACTGATGACAAATCACAGCATGGCCATATAGTGACAATGATGCATTGGAAGATCTCCAAGAAATATCATTTAACTCAAGCAAGAACTGGTGGGACCATAAAAATAGAGAAAGTAATAGATAATGAAGAAGCTAAAGTACTCTAGGGCTTTAGAATTCCAACAGACATTCATTTCACCTGCCACGTAATACTCCAAATTTAACAACTTTTGATAAGAACATCAAAAAACTGTATAATGGATGTGGCAATACCTGGAGAGAGCAGAAGAGAAGAGAAAGAACTGGAGAAAATAACAAAATACAAATAGAACGACGGTGACCAAAAACCAAACCAAAACAAAAAAACAAACATAGTACCAATAGTAATAGATACCCTGGGTGCAATCCCAAAACATCTGGAGCACCACTTGAACATCATTGGCATTGGCAAAATCCCCATCAGTTAATTGCAAAAGGCAACTTTACTCAGAACAGCTTACATTCTGCAAACAATACTTGGACAGTGTCAATCACCCAGATTCTATCTCAGATTCTTGGGAAGGATTCAATAGGCCAGAGGCAGAGGTGGGTTCCTCCCGGTTTGGAGCGGTTCGGCCGAACTGGTAGCAAACCGCTGGTGACATCACGATGACGTCACGGAACCGGTTTGGTCGGTGCCGGGCCGTGGGCGCCGCCATCTTTATTTTGGATTTTTTGGGGGGATTAAAAAAAACATTTCCAGGTTTTTTTCTTCTGCGCATGCGCAGAAGCTGAGTTTCCGGCACCGTGCATGCGTCGCCATCTTGTTTTCGGCTTTTTTTGGGGGGGAATTTTTTTGGATTTTTTGCCACTGTGCATGCGAGCGCATGCACAGCGTGCGCGCGCCCATGAGATGCGGCCACGCGGCACGGGAGGAAGCAAACCGGCAGCGAGGTAAGTTAGAACCCACCCCTGGCCAGAGGTCCCCAAACTTGGCAACTTTAAGACTTATGGACTTCAACTCCCAGAATTCTCCAGCCAGCTATGCTATACTATGCTATGCTGGCTGGAGAATTCTGGGAGTTGAAGTCCACAAATCTTAAAGTTGCCAAGTTTGAAGACCTCTGTAATAGGCCGCAGAATGTCCAAATTCAGTCTTCGCACAGAGTTGACTGTGTGGCCAACCATAATAATAATGCATTATTTAATAATTTAAATATAATTTATTAAAATTGTTCTCAGTGTTTCATGTCTATGGAGATTCTGAGTCATCCAGGTCATGGTTGTCCCAAAAGTGCTTTTTCAAGAGGCAACTGGACTTTCTTTGTTTTTTTTCTTTGAAGTCATTTTGCTTCTCAGACAAGAAGCTTCTTGGATGAGAAGCGAAACGTCTTCAAAGAAAAACCAGGAAGTCCAGTTGCCTCTTGAAAAAAGCACCTTTGGGACAACCATGACCTGGATCACTGAGAATCTCCATAGACACTTAGCGATGTACTTTGGAATGAACACCCTTTGAACGATGCGGGAGTATGGACGGATTTCCAGGAAAATTGTAGACTACAGGAACCATTTGAGCTTCAGTTTGAGATGCAGACTCATCCCCAACAACCTGCACCTGTGCTCAACAGTGAAGGCACACAGGGCAGACAACATCCTACAGAAAGCACAACTCCAACTTCTCAATGAAAAAGAGCTGAAGAAGCTTCTCGGATGAGAAGCGAAACGTCTTCAAAGAAAAACCAGAAAGTCCAGTTGGCCTCTTGAAGAAAAAGCACATTTAGGATTCTCAGTGTTTCCTGGGCACCCAATGGGCTCCATAACAGGGTAGTTTTGGAAAACTAGGAGGCTGGGCAAAGGAGTTTCCAATATCAACTCTACTTCCAGGAACGACCCTTTTCTACATGACACCAAGTTTGCTTTCTTAGAGCATAAAAATAACTGGACGCATGCCAGTTTACCCGGAAAATGGGCAAATATAGCTCTTTGCAAGGCACTTAAGTCTGAAAAAAACATTAAAAATTTCTCCATTTCTCCATTTCCTTCATACAATGGGAAACGTAAATTGAAATATCCATTTTACCACACTGTTTTCATTGAACTCTTGAAACCCAAAGAGAATAAATTACTCACATCTGGGCTTAGAGCTAAACCGCTGAGCTGACATTTGCATCTACTATATGTGGTTGTTTATGCCTTCTGGCTTTGACCCCTCCAATTATTTACAATGCAACAGTTTTCAGTTCCGGATCTTGACTGCAAGAGAGCTCCTGTTACCCCCATGTAAAGCCAAAGAAATAATTTTTAAAGAACAAAACCATTCTTGCTTGGTTTTCCAAAGCATTCATTTTCCCGGGACCGAGATAAAATTCATATTGCATAACCGAAGGGAAGAAAAACTATTTGCTTGCCACATCAACCTCATTTAAAACCGTGTTTGGTGAGAGAGCTTTATGCCAAGGTGCCTAGCATCAAGACAGCTTCCAGAGAATCTGGAGAAAAGCCAAAATCCAAGGAGCAGATGGTCAATTAAACAATAGAACCATTTACTTAGATTCCAACAGATAGAAAAGGTTCCTGGAGAGATGACAGGCAATTGAAGTTTCGGAGAGGATAAATAAAGGAAGACCCCACCCTTCTTTGCTTAGAATTTAGAAACAGGTACTCCATTTAAGTACTGAGCATAGAATCGGAATACGAGCAATATACTGTATGTTTCCACGGCACAACAAATGTGTGGAATTCCTGTTGCAATAGCAATAGCAATAGCACTTAGACTTATATACCGCTTCATAGTGCTTTCCAGCCCTCTCTAAGCGGTTTACAGAGTTCAGCATATTGCCCCCAACAATCTGGGTCCTCATTTTACCGACCTCAGAAGGATGGAAGGCTGAGTCAACCTTGAGCCTGGTGAGATTTGAACAGCTGAACTAGCAGTCAGCTGGGGTAGCCTGCAGTAGCTGCATTTAACCACTGCGCCACCTCGGCTCCTGGGCCACCTCGGCGCCTGCAAGAAAGACCACTTAAATAGATATCAAAAGGCAGGAGTTTATTCATATGATGAAGTGATCATCCATCAATAATATATACAGGTAATCCATGACTTGTAACCACAGCTGGGACCAAAATTTCTGTTGCTAATCTAAATGGTTATTAAGTGAGTTGCACCCAATTTTGCAATCATTTTTTGCCACAGTTAGCAATAAAGCTTAGACTTATATACCGCTTCGCAGTGCTTTACAGCCCTCTCTAAGTGGTTTTATAGAGTCAGCACATTTCCCCCAACAATCTGGGTCCTCATTTTACCGGCCTCAGAAGGATGGAAAGCTGAATCAACTTTGAGCCCTGTCAGGATCGAACTCCAGGCTGTGGGCAAAATTAACCTGCAATACTGTATTCTGACCACTGCGCTACCAAGCTCCTAATAGCACTAGCAATAGCACTTAGACTTAGATACCACTTCACAGGGCTTTACAGTCCTCTCACAGTGGTTTACAGAGTCAGCTTATTGCCCCCAACAATCTGGGTCCTCATTTTACCCACCTCGAAAGGATGGAAGGCTGAGTCAACCTTGAGCTGGTGACACTCGAACTGCTGGCAGTGGGCAGAATTAAGCTGCAGTACTGCATTCTCACCACCGTAGCACCTCTAGAAAGGTTATTTTCAACCAATTGAAATGAGCCGTTTCAAACTTAGTGCTCAGATTTGAAACAGAGCTTTTTTAAAAAATACAAGCATTTCAGAATCCCAACGCTGTACATTTCTACATGTTAAAAACCTGAGGGGGAAAAAATAGAATGATTGAAATAACAAATGATTGGAATTAATCTAAGGTCCTGTAGATGCGAGGTGGTTTCCACCCCCCCCCCATCTGACAGCCATGCCTGCAGTAGCTGTATAGAATCACCAAACATGTAATTATTAAGCAAAGTTGCACAGAAAAATGAATCTATTAAAGTGTTTTGTCAGTTGCATGGGAAAAAAATGAGTACTTTTTTCATGTTTTAAAAAAAATAACAACCCAGAAAAGTTGGATGGAAGAGACTTATGATTAAAGATGCATATGACTGTCTTTTCTGCCCATGAAAATGTTTTTCTCTGACCAATCAATACATTTGATTAATTTACCAAAGTTTGTAGACTGTCTTTTAGGATAATTACCTTTTCTGGGTTGATTCTAACCCAAATAGCTAACTGATCCTTCTTTAGTTGATTTAACATCTATTATCCTTGGAGAGAAATGGAACCTCATTATTTTTCCACTATGGAAATAATTTAAAAGCAATTTAATAGAAGAGAAATTTACTCTTACCTGTTGAACAATGGTAGTGAGTTCTAAGCAGAGCTGAACAATATTATTTTTCAGCAGCGAGTACTCTGTCACACTGACAAATGGGGACCTATGGAAAAGAGAGAATTTTAACATCTGAGTTCATTTATCACTGATAATTCCTGTAATAAGACAAGCTTTATAAACAATTCCTCCTAGTCAACAAACGGTGAGGAATGAACCTTGAAAACACAGATTTGTTCCACTTGGTGGAGTGTCAATAGAAATATGTCAAAATAATTATCATCAAGAAATTGGTTAGAAAACTCTCTTAAGTAGTTTCACCTTTGCCTTCTACAATATTGCATTGAGAATAGGCCTGAACCCCAGGTGAAAATCAGCTGGATTGGATTCAGAGGACAAATTCTGTGGGTTCAGTTGCAAATCTTTAGAGCAGCCAGCCAGGGTTACAATACGAAGCCTTCTGCTACTACTCCATGAGTGTGAGGGAGGGACTGGGTGAATAGATCTATGATAGATCTATTGGTGGGTTTTTATCCCACCTTTAACAGATTAACAGAGTTGGAAGGGACCTTGTAGGTCATCTAGTACAACCCCCTCACCCAAGCAGGAGACCTTAAACCATTTCTGACAGATGGTAGTCCAGTCTCTTCTTGAAAGCTTCCAGTGATGAAGCTCCCACAACTTCTGAAGGTAACTTCTGTTCCATGGGTTGATTGTTCTCACTGTCAGAAAATTTATCCTTATTTCCAGGTTGAATCTCTCCTTGTTCAGTTTCCATCCATTATTCCTTGTCTGGCCTTCAGGTGCTTTGGAAAATAGCTTGACCCCCTCCTCTCTGTGGCAGCCCCTCAAATATTGGAAGACTGCTATCCTGTCTCCCCTGGTCCTTCTCTTCACTAGACTAGCCATGCCCAGTTCCTGCAACCGTTCTTTGTATGTTTTAGCTCCAGTCCCCTAATCATCTTGGTTGCTCTTCTCTGCACTCTTTCTAGAGTCTCAACATCTTTTTTATATGGGATGATCAAAACTGGATGCAGTATTCTAGGTGTGAGTCTTACTAAGCTTTATAGAGTGGTATTAGTACCTCACTTGATCTTGATTGTATCCCTCTGTTAAAACAATTTAGGATTGCATTGGCTTTTTTGGCTGCCGCTGCACACTGTTGGTTCATATTTAATTGGTTGTCCACTAAGAGTCCAAGATCCCTCTCACAGTTACTGCTTTATTATTTTATAAGTAACTCAAGGAAGCCAACATACATAATACTCTTAAAAAAGTAAAGGTTTCCTCTGTCCAGCTGTATCCGACTCTAGGGTGCAATGCTCATCTCAATTTCTTAGCTGAGCAAGCCAGCGTTGTCTGAAGACTCTTCCATGGTCATGTGGCCAGCATGACTATACACCAGAATGTTGTTACCTTTTTACATTTTCACTGAAGTGGTACCTATTTACCTACTCGCGTTTGGATGCTTTTGAACTGCTTGGTGGGCAGGAGCTGAGGCAAGTCACAGGAGCTCATCACATCACACAGTGCTCGGGTCTCGAACCCGGGCTGCTGGCTTTCCAGCTGACAAGATCAGCATCTTTAACCACTGAGCCATTGCACCCATATGTATGCATTTGCATCCTTTCGAACTGCTTGCTGGGCAGGAACTAGGGCAAGGATGCCCAAGACCCTCATACAGTCTTGAACCTGGGTTTTCAGCTGACAAGCTCAGCGTCTTTAACCACTGAACCATTGCGCACACCCACACACACATAATACTCTTACCTTCCATTTCCCCCGCAACAACCCTTGGGAGGTGGGTTGGGCTGAGGGAATGCTTGGCTGAAAGTCACCCAGCCAGCTTTCATGGTCCAAGGCAGGACTAGAACTTACCGTCTTCTGGTTTCTAGACCAACTCTTTCTTTCTTTCTTTCTTTCTTTCTTTCTTTCTTTCTTTCTTTCTTTCTTTCTTTCTTTCTTTCTTTCTTTCTTTCTTTCTTTCTTTCTTTCTTTCTCTCTCTCTCTCTCTCTCTCTCTCTCTCTCTCTCTCTTTCTTTCTTTATTTATTTATTTATTTATTTATTTATTTATTTATTTATTTATTTGTGAGATTTATATCACAGTGCAAGCACTCTCTAAGCGGTTTACACCAGTAAGCAATGTATATTTATATTGCCCCCAACAATCTGGGTCCTCATTTTACCTACCTCGGAAGGATGGAAGGCTGAGTCAACCCTGAGCCCGTGAGATCTGAATCGCTGACCTGCGGATCACAGTCAGTTAAAATGGCCTGTAGTACTGCGCTCTAAACGCTGCGCCACCTCGGCTCCTTACACCAAACTAGATCTCAGTTAACTTCTTTTCCTGGAACCCTGACATTTGGTCAGTTATTTCAACTCTAGTGAAATATCAGAACTACGGACTTATGAGCATTGGTTTTTTTTCTACTTCAAATCACCAATTTGTGCCATTTTCCAAACTATCAATTATTATACTTGTTCTGCTTTCCAGCGGGAGTATATGTAAGCTGTCTTCAGAGGGGCAGTATGTCAGGCCGAAGCCATCTATGACAACTTTGGCCTGCCACCTGTTATGCTTAGGATGTAGTCTTGCTGTGGGAACTTGGGAGGGGCTGTTGCATGAGGGATGTAGAGATGTAGCCATAACAAATTCCTTCTAGATTCTTAAGGTCATCCTTTGTCCAGCACCTGCCCGGAAGCTGGGGGGAGTAGCAGGCACGCTGGCAGAAGATGAATGGTCAACGTGATGAACTGGTGGGTGGGGGACAAGGAAGTGAACTTTAAACTGGGTGTAGAAATCCTCGTGACTCAGATTCAGGTTTCTCCCAGATATACCAACGTGGCTCTCTTAATAAATTGGAACTTTGAGGGATGCTTTGCCTGGGACTCTGATTTAGTTTTGGATGCTATTTGGAACCCTGACACAGTAAGGACTCTTCCTTACCTAGGTTGGACTGCTGACATTAAGATATTTCCAGCACAACTGTCTACAATTCAGTTAATCCAATTAAATTAACTGAATTAAGCTAGTTCAATGAATCCAGTTACACTCTTAGGATTTCAACTCACCTGGTAATGATAACCTGTAAAGCACGCAGAGAACTTCAGTTTGATTCCAAGAAAAAAAAATCCTTAAAGACTGATGCAGAGCTCTTGGCTGGATCAATCTTTAAAATGACTCAAGTCTCTAACATGGGTAAAAGCCACAGATTTTTGGAGGAATAGATAGGGAGCAGCAATCTGCTTACCAAGAAAAAACTGTTATTCCGCCCCACCTTTAATTTAACAAATGGAAGTTCACCTTCCATGATCAATTGCAGCTTATCAATCCTGCTGAAGAGTAGATAAGATAGCTCTCAGATGCTTCTGGGTAGCCCATAAATCTGACCACTTCAGGTTTGTCTGGATTGGCAATTTCAAACTGGATGGTGCTAAAAATATCCACTCCCGTTAATTTTTATTTCAGCAATGCCACAGAGGAGTAAAATCCACCCTTCCAGATGTTTTTTTCTGGAAATGCACGTCTGTTTTCTTCAATGACCATCACTTACCTTCTTTTGCATTCTGTGGCTTAATCAAATCTAATTAATTACTAGAGTGTTTATCCAGATGGAAGATGCCATGTATGGGATAATGGCTCACACTTTGACGCTCTTCCTTAATATCTTGAAGGAATAGTTTAAGCAAACAGTGGAACAGAGTTGAAGAGACCTTGGAGGTCTTCTAGACCAACCTCCTGCTCAAGCAGGAGAACCTATACCCGTGATGGCGAACCTATGGCACGCGTGCCAGAGGTGGCACGCAAAGCTCTCTGTGGGCACGTGTGCCATCGCCAGCTGCTCTTCCGGTTTCCGGCGCGCACATGAGCTCTGGCCAGCTGGTCTTCACGGATGCCGGAGCACCAGAAAACAGCCTGAAAACGGCCCCAAAAATGGCCTGAAAACGGCTCCAAAAAATGCCCAAAAAACAGCCATGCGCGTGCCGGCCAGCTGGTCTTTGGGTTTCTGGTGCTCCAGCGCACGCGAAGATCAGCTGGCCAGCACGTATGCATGTGCTGGAAACCCGAAGTCCAGCTGACCGGTGCGCATGCCTGGTCTTCGTGTTTCCGGTGCTCTGGCACATGCACATGCATGCACGTGCGTTCCGGTTTGGGCACTCGGTGCCGAAAAGGTTCGCCATCACTGACCTATACCATCTCAGACAAGTGACTATCCAGTCTCTTCTTAAAAGCCTCCAGTGATGGAGCTCCCACAATTTCTGAAGGCCAGCTGTTCCAATGGTTAATTGTCCTCACTGTTAGGAAGTTTCTCCTAAATTCCAGGTTGCTTCTCTCTTTGATTAGTTTCCAGCCATTATTTCTTGTTTGTCTTGCTTCCTCCTTCTTAGGGCTAAGAGAACTCTCCCAGCCAGCTTTCTGCCTAAGGCAGGACCAGAACTCACTGTCTCCTGGTTGCTAGCCTGACCCCTTAATACTACACCCCCCCCCCAAACTGGCTGCTTAATGAGCTATTAGCAATTTAAATTCTGACTTATAAATAGCTATCCACTTCTAATTATACAACTGCTGCATGGGATTGGAATTGTGATTGGAAAGGCTTATAAGTCCAGTAAATCACCATCATCATCATTTTTCAGAGAGTGATACGCATGCCAAAGATGTCAAGTTCAATCCGTAACATTTCCAGTTAAGGTTGGAACAATTCCAACTTCAAACCCTGGAGAATTGCCAGCAGGCTCGATAGTATTAGAGTAAGGAGCTGTGTTCCCTAACTTGGTAAATTCCAAAAATGTGAACTTCAAGTCCCAGAATGTTAAGCCTGGAACCTGACACCCTCTTTATTACTTTATAAGTAACTCAAGATGGGAAACATCACTAATACTCCTTCCTCCTCCTATTTTTAGAGAGAGAGAGGGAGAAAGGGAGAGGGAGGGAGGGAGAGAGAGAGAGGGAGGGAGAGAAGGAGTGAGGAAGAGGGCGGGATGGGAAAGGGAGGGGGAGAGAGGGAGGGAGGGAGGGAGGGAGGAAAAGGGAGGGAGGGGGAGAGAGAGAGGGAGGGAGAGAAGGGGGAAGGGAGAGGGAGGAGAGAGAGAGAGAAAGGGAGGGAGGGAGAGAGAGGGAGGGAGGGAGGGAGAGGGAGGGAGGGAGGAAGAGAGAGGGTGGGGGAGAGAGAGAGGGAGGGAGAGAAGGGGGAAGGGAGAGGGAGGAGAGAGAGAGAAAGGGAGGGAGGGAGAGAGAGGGAGGGAGGAAGAGGGAGGGTGGGGGAGAGAGAAAGAGGGAGGGAAGGAGAAAGGGAAAGGGAGGGGGAGAGAGGGAGGGAGGGAGGAAAAGGGAGGGAGGGGGAGAGAGAGAGGGAGGGAGAGAAGGGGGAAGGGAGAGGGAGGAGAGAGAGAGAAAGGGAGGGAGGGAGAGAGAGGGAGGGAGGGAGAGAGAGGGAGGGAGGGAGGAAAAGGGAGGGAGGGGGAGAGAGAGAGGGAGGGAGAGAAGGGGGAAGGGAGAGGGAGGAGAGAGAGAGAAAGGGAGGGAGGGAGAGAGAAGGAGGGAGGGAGGAAGAGGGAGGGTGGGGGAGAGAGAGGGAGGGAGGGAAGGAGAAAGGGAGAGGGAGGGGGGAGAGGGAGAGGGAGAGGGTTTGGCCTAAAGTCATCCAGTTGGCATTCATGCTTAAAGTGGGACTAGAACTCCCAGTCTCCTGGTTTTCCTGCAAAGGAAATTGGAAGTTCCTCCTGCCTATGTCTTTTTCTTTTTTCTTTCTGTATTTCCAATTTTTTCTTTCTTCTTTCTTTATGTACTGCCTTTACTCTTATCACTTTGTGTTTCTTTTTATGTTCTTTGTAAAACTTTTAATTGACATTTATGAAAGAAAAGTACAAGATTTCAAATTTAGACCCCCAACTCCAAAAGGGCAGCTCTTGCTAACATCCAAATACTAAAAAAATATCCACCAGTCGTGAACGAAATTGCCAAAGGGAAATGGAATGCTGAAGACAGAAGGAGAGAATGAGAACAAACAAACTGCATTCGCTCCTTAAGAAAAAAACAAAACAGTATTCAAACTCAATTACCTGTCTAACCAGGCAAGCAAATTTTTGGCAGCACCAATCAAGTCAACGACGGAGGTAAGGAAATCATTTGGCAGTCTTCGGGAGGCCCGCCCGTCATAATGACCGCTCCTTCTTCTACCTGTGATGAAGTTTTGAAGATTTTTGGCAGACGCGTTCAGCTTGTGGGAAAGGGTTCTCAGATTTTCAGTCTCCAAGCCGTAGTTCTGAAAGCAAGAGAGAAATTGGATGCATTAGAAAAAGAAAAAGAAAATGGGACGGAAAGGAGGGAGGGAGGAAGAAAGAATAAAGAAAAGGAGAAGGGGGATTGGAGGGAGGGAGGGAGGGAGGAAAGGAGGGAGGAAGAAAGAATAAAGAAAAGGAGAAGGGGGATTGGAGGGAAGGAGGGAGGGAGGGAGGAAAGGAGGGAGGGAGGAAGAAAGAAAGAATAAAGAAGGAGATGAGGGAGAGAGGAAGGAAGGAAGGAAGGAAGGAAGGAAGGAAGGAAGGAAGGAAGGAAGGAAGGAAGGAAGGAAGGAAGGAAGGGGTCTTGTTTACTTGATTGTTGGTCTGATGTTAACCTTGGAGTTAATTTATGGTGATCTGGGTGTTGATTGCTGGTGGAGAGCTGCTTGGTTTTTGTCCCCTCTCTCTCTTTTTGGCTGCTGATTGTCTCTTTTGCATAATCTATAGATGTTGTTAATGTCTATGCTGGCTTTTATTGATGGCTAATTTTCAGAGTGTCAGGCTTCCAGAAATTCCCTGGTGTTTTTTGGACTTTGCTTGGTCTAGGATGGTCACATTTCCCAATTGAAACTACGGCTAAGTCTCTATATGTTGTGAAATTAAAGAATGTTCATCATGTCTTCTGGCTGTCACATAATTTAACTACCAGTTTGCCCAGCAGCACCAAAAACGTGACCGTGTGCATGTGCACGGCCTTCTGTGCATGTGCTTTGCTTGCACGCATGCACCCGGCTTGAAAACATGGCAGCACTCAAAGACCGCCTCGGTGTCAGCGCTGGTGAGCTGAGCTGTTGTTTAGCTCAGCTGAGGCGTGGCAATCCGCTCGAATTAGCTGAGCTAAAAAAGAAGGGAATATAGGACAGGGAATGGTGGGGGTGGGAGGGCGGGGCCAGCCAGAGGTGGTATTTGCTGGTTCTCCAACCTACTCAAAATTGCCACTACCGGTTCGCCCGAACCGGTCCAAACCGGCTGAATACCACCTCTGCAGACTTCCACCTGTTTGTCCTCCTGCTAAGTCTGCTGCAATAGAAAATATTGTTGAGAGATCTCTTTCTCCAAAGGGGAAAGGTGTTGGTTGTTTCCAGCACTGAGAAGGTAGCACATCGGACAGGAAGTGAGAGACCGTATGGGACATTGCTATGTTTTTATTTCCCCCTTCGCTTCTCAGGTAAACACAACGAGGCTGGAGATCCTTTTTACAAAACATGGGAAAATGTTAAGTGTCTTTCCGTGTCACTGCAAACAGAACAGGGAGGGAAATGTAAAAAGCCACGGTGTCAAAAGGCAACAGTGCTGTGGGAATCAGGTTGAACCAGATGCCACCTTAAAATCCACAAATGCAACAATACATTTGCAGTTCTGCCGTAAAATAATGTCAGTGATCTTATGGTGTTTTATTTTGATATGCTTGTTGAGTCTCTGGCTTCTAATAAAGTCATCCATCCATCCGCCCACACGTTCACTGATCTATTGTAGATGCTTCTCTAAAAGAGCTGTTCTCCTCTGGTGTTTTCCTGTTGTAGCCAACCATAGAGCTTCATTACAACTGCCTGGTATCTAATTTATTGATACTAGCCAATAGATTTGTCTGTGTTCTGGCCGTGAAAATATTTACTGACCCCTCGCATCCTGGACATAAACTGTTTCAACTCCTACCCTCAAAACGACGCTATAGAGCACTGCACACCAAGACAACTAGACACAAGAACAGTTTTTTCCCGAACGCCATCACTCTGCTAAACAAATAATTCCCTCACCACTGTCAAACTATTCATTAAGGCTGCATTACGATTACTATTAGTCTTCTCATCGTTCCTATAACCCATCTCCTCCCACATATGACTGTATGACTGTAACTTGTTGCTTGTATCCTTACGATTTATATTAATATTGTTTCCTGATTGCTTATTTGTACCCTATGACAACCATTAAGTGTTGAACCTCATGATTCTTGACAAATGTATCTTTTCTTTTATGTACACTGAGAGCATATGCACCAAAGACAAATTGTCTTGTGTGTCCAATCACAATTGGTCAATAAACCTATTTTCTTTTCTTTTCTTTTCTTTTCTTTTCTTTTCTTTTCTTTTCTATTCTTTTCTATTCTATTCTATTCTATTCTATTCTATTCTATTCTATTCTATTCTATTCTATTCTATTCTATTCTATTCTATTCCTATCACATCTCAGTCATCTAAGTAAATAACAGAACAACAGAGAGTTGGAGATCTTCTACTCCAAACCCCTGCACAAGCTCAAGAAGGAGACTCTATACTATTTCAGACAAATGGTTGTCCAATCTCTTCTTAAAAACCTCCAGTGTTGGAGCACCCACAACTTCTGGAGGCAAGCCGTTCCACTGGTTAATTGTTCTAGCTGTCAGGAAATTTCTCCTTAGTTCTAGGTTGTTTCTCTCTGTGATTAGTTTCCATCCATTGCTTCTTGTCCTGCCTTCAGATGCTAAACAGGGAGGCCACCAGGGGTGGTATTCACTTACCTTCCCTACCGGTTCCCTACCGGCTCGCATGCGCCTCCTCCACGCATGCACACGTCCTTCCGCGCATGTGCTTTGCTTGCACACACGCCTTCCACGCATGCCTAAATAATGTGCCTAAGTAAGACAAAATAGAGCTGGGGCAGGTGGGCAGGCCCACTCACGATTTCCGCTACCGGTTCGGGCGAACCGGTCCGAACCGGCTGAATACCACCTCTAGAGGGCACCCTGGAGCATAGCAGTCAACACTGCTCTAATATTTTAGTTTCTTTTTAGATGGTATAGAACGTTCTCCTTTTACTAAAGATCCTTCCATGAAGAGGATAGACTGAGGCAGTTATTTGTAATCTTTTTTGCTATGTTAATTTGATACTACACAATTCTTGTCTTTGAAATGAGATTCGCAAGCTGATCTCGCGGAGGGTAACACTCTAAGGAGTCAGGAGATGGTCTGCACGCATATCTAAAGTTGCTTCAGTAGGAACTGTGTTATTTCCTCCTAGAAGTGTATCTAGAGATGTTCACAAAGCAGGAAAATTATCAGACCAATTAAGATTATAATAAAACAGTGGAATGTTTATGTGTTGAAGCTAATTAGCTTCAACACGTAAATATTCCACTGTTGGCTAAAAATGAACAATTAACAGTAAGATTGAGACAATGGGAACTAATTCAGGAGAACTCCTAAAATCCTTGTTAAAAGCAAACAAACCTTCAGATATGGAACAATATCAGATCACACTTGTAATTTACAAAGTACAATGTAATGGTTTGATCCAACATTAAACTGAGCCTCAAATTAAACAAACCACATTATTCCACTTCTCAATCGGCAGTTGTAATATTGGTATTTTTGGTGAGCATTATTGTTAGGTATGTTGACAATGGATCCATCACCTTGTCTTAATTTTGGACTGAGTCACTGTAATTTGGATTTCCACTGTCCATTGTGGAAATTGTTTCATCTATAATTTCTTTCTTTCTTTCTTTCTTTCTTTCTTTCTTTCTTTCTTTCTTTCTTTCTTTCTTTCTTTCTTTCTTTCTTTCTTTCTTTCTTTCTTTCTTTCTTCTTTCTTTCTTTCTTTCTTTCTTTCTTTCTTTCTTTCTTTCTTCTCTCTCTCTCTCTCTCCCCCTCTTCCTTCCTTCCTTCCTTCCTTCCCTTCCTTCTCTTTCTTTCTTTCTTTCTTTCTTTCTTTCTTTCTTTCTTTCTTTCTTTCTTTCTTTCTTTCTTTCTTTCTTTAAGTGATATATAGAGAACTTAACCATGGCTAAGCTTGCATGGGAAATTTGAATCAAATCTCCCCAAATGTCCTTTTACCAAGCAATAATTTGCAACGCCTATCTTTATATCTCCTGCATTTCTCCCTGTTACCAATTGTAACTCCATGTGGTTTCAAAATGCTTTCTATTGCCCATATATTCTCTCAGAGGAAATGGCAGAAGAGATTAGCCAAGGCTTATCGTTAAAAGAATTCCCCTGAATCACAGAGCCAGCAAGAATCTTGAAGATCATCTGCTTAAACCCCCGTTTCCTGAAATATCTGCAACACAGGATGAATCTGCAAGGACAGATCATTCTCCAACTTCTGCTTAAATGCCTCCTATGGAGATCTGTGGAAGCTCATTCCAGGGGTGAAATCCAGCAGGTTCTGACAGGTTCTGCAGAACCGGTAGCGGAAATTTTGAGTAGTTCGGAGAACCGGTAGTGGTAATTTTGAGTAGTTCGGAGAACCGGCAAATACCAACTCTGTTTGGCCCCAGAGTGGGGTGAGAATGGAGATTTTGCAATATCCTTCCCCTGGAGTAGGGTGGGAATGGAGATTTTGCAGCAACCTTCCCCTGGAGTGGGGTGGGAATGGAGATTTTGCAGTATCCTTCCCTTGCCATGCCCATCAAGCCACGCCCACCAAGCCACACCACGCCCACCAAGCCACACCCACAGAACCGGTAGTAAAAAAAATTGGAATTCACCACTGGCTCATTCCCAAGTATGCCAACCAGCAGTTCTTTGCAGAATGTAACGGTAATGTGAAACGCAACAACGCTTGCATTGTTAAATGAGATGTAAAAAAGGCAAGAAGAGTAAAGCAGGAAACAGGGTGCTGAAGTAATCCTCCTATGTCAGGTGTGCTTCATGCCCCATCAACCTTGTCATTCCACAACAGATTTTAATTGGGTAATGATGATAATCATCTACTCCCTAGGCAGAAGACGGAGATATCCAAGTAGCAAGCAACTGAACCCAACACAATCTAATTTTCACAATGCCTTAATGCAGACATCCGATTCTTTGTCATTTAACATATCATTTATTTATTTCTTGCAGGGAAAGCATCTTGTGGAAATACTCCCATGTCAAACCGGCATTGTTACTAAGGGGCAGTTCCCCATCTACTAATTCCTAGAACTTTTTTATTCTGAGCATCGGTCAAGTGAAGGATGTTGGTGCTTGTCAGGATATTTTAAACAGATTAACAGAGTTGGAAGGGACCTTATAGGCCAGTGATGGCGAACCTTTTTTGGTTCGCGTGCCAAAAGGGGGGGGAATGCAGGGGATCACGTGTGTGCGTGCCCACACTCATAATTCCATGCACCCCCGCACATGCACGCATGACCCCCCTGCTCCCAGCATGCAATGGCACGCCCATTTTTCGCTCTCCCAAGGCTCCAGAGCCTTTCTAGGAGCCTGGGGAGGGCGAAAACGGCCTTCCCCACCCCCTCTGGAGGCTGGAAACAGCCTGTTTCCCGACTCCCAGTGGGCCCAGAAGGCCCGAAAATCAGCCGGCTGGTGCACACATGCACGCCGGACCTGAGCTCGCTTGCCCACCGATATGGCTTTGCGTGCCACTTGTGGCACCCGTGCCATAGGTTCGCTATCACGGTTATAGGCCATCTAGTCCAACCCACCACCACCCCGCTCAAGCAGGAGACCCTACACCATTTCTGACAGATGGCAGTCCAGTCTCTTCTTGAAAGTCTCAAGTGATGAAGCTCCCACAATTTCCGAAGGCAAACTGTTCCATTGGTTGATTGTCCTCACTGTCAGAAAGTTCCTCCTTATTTCCAGGTTGAATCTCTCCTTGATCAGTTTCCATCCATTATTCCTTGTCTGGCCTTTGGGTGCCTTGGAAAATAGCTTGACCCCCTCCTCTCTGTGGCAGCCCCTCAAATATTGGAAGACTGCTATCCTGTCTCCCCTGGTCCTTCTCTTCACTAGACTAGCCAGGCCCAGTTCCTGCAACCGTTCTTCATATGTTTTAGTCTCCAGTCCCCTAATCAACAAAACTTTGCCTAATCTTCTCAAATAAAATCTGGAACATCCATCCTTGATGAGGAAAATTATAGTTCACCTACCTAGGGAGGACAACCAAATTTTCTTGGAAGATTTACAGCTTTTAGTCTTTTGGACTTGGTAAAACTTTTGATCCCTTCTTCGTCACACAACAGAGAAGGTCACTAAAAACCAAAGCGAAATTTTTGTTCCAGGTGCTCTGTCTTCCTACAAGGACAATACTCTTGGATTCAGGAGATGAAATATATTTCTTAGCTAAGAATCACACAGAAGCAGGGGGTTAATACAGTGAAATGATGTAATGGGATGAGAAAGGATTTTCAATCTATCCTTTTTTAAAAAATGGTCTTTTAACCGTCAAAACTGCATTCACCCCCCTGGAGACCTGAAGAATTTTTTTTCTCCCTGCTATCTAGACAAAAAGAAAAAGAAAATCCATGGAGTGGTTTGTAATTGGATGTTGATGATGTGTTCTGACCTAGGCTTCACAAAATCCCAAAACACACTCCTTGTCCCCAAAAAAACCCTTTTTATTTGGCTAATGTGAATTCCTAGCATTCACATCCAGCAAAGTCCCAGCAACCAGTCTTTCAAGGGTGAGTTGCAAACACAGACCTTATCAGTCCTTGGATAGTTGCCAGGCCGGTATCTTCCAGGCGTGACGCTATTCAAGGAAATACTTGGCAAGGAGTCTCTTGAGGAACAACTCAGATAATCAAATCTTCACACTAATAGCGAACTAATTGTCTCCTGCAAACACCACTCCGCTTTCACTCCTATTTATTTCCTATGAGAGGGGCTATTCAGTGTTCCCTTGTGCTTTTACTCCAGAGTCGACCTCTGTTCCTTAATTGTTCCCTTCTCCTGGCAGCTCTGCACATGCGCACATCAGACACAGGCTCCAGCTGTTCTTCAGCCCCGCTTATCTCCGACTCCAAAGGTAGCTGATAACTGTCGGACGGCCCTGGCCCCATCTCTGCCTCCGATGAAGAGCACTCATCAGAGCCTTCCCCAGACTCCAGGACTGGCCCATGTTCCTCCACAACCTCCTCACTGTCCGAGTCTGCCGCCAGCTCCGCTTGATGGTGCAAGTTTAGTATAGGGATTAGAGCTCTTGTTTGCACTAATAACCGTTCAGCTCAGTGATGGATCCATAGAAGTTTCAAGATAGAAGTTTCAAGAGATGAGAACATCTCCCCTCAATCTCAGTCTTTGCAGAGCCATGGACAAAAATGGACTAGACAAGGTTACACTGATAAATAACTTGTACTAAGTTTTGCCAATGGAAATTAGGTATAAATATCTTCCAGGGCTTATATTGACACATCTTTCTCCTTAGTCCATACTCCTCAGTGCCCAGATATCTTCAGTATATGTTACAACTACATCAAATAATAAAAGAATATGGTGACTTGGATCTTAATGGCTAGTCTAGTGAAGAGAAGGACCAGGGGAGACATGATAGCAGTGTTCCAATATTTGAGGGGCTGCCACAGAGAGGAGGGGGGTCAAGCTGTTTTCCAAAGCACCCGAAGGCCAGACAAGGAATAACGGATGGAAACTGAAGAAGGAGAGATTCAACCTGGTAATAAGGAGAAATTTTCTGACAGTGAGAACAATCAACAAATGGAACAGCTTGCCTTCAGAAGTTGTGGGAGTTTCATCACTGGAGGCTTTCAAGAAGAGACTGGACTGCCATCTGTCAGAAATGATGTAGGCTCTGGCTGGGAATTGGACTAGATGACCTACAAAGCCCCTTCCAACACTGTTAATCTGTTATCTCCATTTGTGCCATTTCCATTGCCTAGGTAGATTGCAACTTGTAGCTCAAAAAAAAAGAAGCAAATTCCAATCTGTTTTGTTCTTAGAGGGAATCTATGATAAGACTACTGAGATTGTAGAATATACTGATTATGTATCATCAAATTGTGATTAACCAAATAGATCTTCTTTAGGACAATTTGTTATGAACTTTAAGGTCTTCCAATGGGTACATGTCTATGGAAATTCTCAATCACCCAAGTCACTGCTGTCCGAAAGGTATTCCCCCCCTGCCAAAGTCAGCTGGATCTTCAATATTCCAGTGGGTACAGCTGCTCTAATTTGTCCCATCCACCTTGGGGCAGATTGTCCTCTTCTTCCCTTCCCTTCTGCCTTTCCCAGCATTATACAAGGGTGAGTCAAAACGTAATGCCATTTTCTTTAGGACAGGTACAATTACCAACACAGAAACATGTAGCACACATCAAAATGAAGCTGGTCCTCTGTGGATCACATCCCTACTTCTCAACATAGTCACCGTTTCTCTCAATAGCAATGCTCCACCTTCGAATGAGAGCATGTATCCCTGTCTCGTAAAGTTTTGTTGACTGTTCTTTGAGCCACTTCTTCACTGCAGTTTCCACTTCCTCATCATTGGAATAATAATCCTCCATACTCACCAGATTTAACGCCTTCAGATTGTCATCTCTTCGGCCCCATGAAAGAGGGTTTGAGAGGCAAACATTATTCCAGTGACGAGGAAGTGAAAACTGCAGTGAAGAAGTGGCTCAAAGAACAGTCAACAGAATTTTACGAGACAGGGATACATGCTCTCATTCGAAGGTGGAACATTGCTATTGAGAGAAACGGTGACTATGTTGAGAAGCAGGGATGTGATCCACAGAGGACCAGCTTCATTTTGATGTATGCTACATGTTCCTGTGTTGATAATTATACCTGTCCTAAAGAAAATGGCATTACGTTTTGACTCAACCTCGTAGATTTGTTCAGACATTTATATATTCACATACGTACATTGTCCACATTATGATAATATGATGCTGGTCATTTGTGTTCCAAGTGAGAATTCTAGGTTGGTTTTAAAAACTCTAGTTTTTTAAAAAAATTCTTGGGTATCTACGGTATTCTCAGGTGTCAAAAACACCAACTGCCTTTTCTATCTTCAAAGTTGAATTTTTGCTTTCATAGTTTCACTGGGAAAATTTATGACTGAGATTAGATTGGGAAACTTTAAAACAACAACAACAACAACCCAGAAAATAGCAATGGCAAACTATTTTCAGACTGAACCAAGAAACTGCAGTAACAAATTTAAGAAGTCCATTTGGCTCAACTCAAAGGAAGGTTGACTTTATCTTTTCACTCCTGTTATGGCCAGAATTGAAGTCTTGTTTCTGGAAATGAAACCTCCTTATCTCCCGCACTTCCATCCTCTTTTTCCTTGGGGTGGAAAGGGGGAATACTGCTCAGAATGGAAGAACCTTTGATGTAGAGCTGGGTTATAAGTGAAGAGGTTAATGGGAATGGCCTCCCACGGCATGAATAAAAGAGCAATAAAAAATATTAGTCATGATCAAAACATAAAAAGGCATCCTTTCCAATTATGTTAAGATAGTTTTCATGGTATACCACAGGTATTTTTGGGAATGGTGGTATTTTTTATAATGTGCAAAGCTTCCTTTTGCTGATTTATTATATCGTTTTGGTATATTTTATTGTATTTGCTTTGGTATTCAGTGTGATTCTAGAACTACTTTATGGAGATGGGATGGTATCGGGCAAATTATCATGTCTAGGTTTTGAGGATCAAACTCAACTGATGATAATTTAATATCAATGCTATTTGATATATAATTGATTTTCCCCCTCCTTTAATAACGTGGCATTTCCTATGCAGACGTTTCTTAATATTTATAAGGTTTTAAATTATGAACATGATAAGGGCAGAGGAGAGATTCGGTTTGGAAATTCAGTTTGGCGGCTGTTCTATCAAATCTCCAAATCAAATTGCCTCTCAGAACTAGTTGATAATTTAAAACTGATTCAGTTAAAAAGTCGATATCTTTATGAATTGTTAACTGAATCACAAATGTGAACTGGATTGAAGCCTGTCTATGCATCTCTACTAAGCATGACTCACAAATTCATTCCCCCCCCCTGTATATAATGTGTGTATATCATGTGGCGCTTTTTCTATAAATGGACTTGAACATGGTTTTCTCTTTTCTCTTCATTGCTTATTTAAGCACACCTATGGATACACAGGGGTGCAATGGCTCAGGTGTTAAAGACATTGTGCTTGCCAGCAGCCCAGGTTCAAGACCCGAGCGCTGCATGACGGGCTGAGCTCCCGTTCCTTGCTCCACCTCCTGCCCACCTAGCAGTTCAAAAGCATGCAAATGCGAGTAGATAAATAGGTACTACTTCAATGGGAAAGTTACAGAGCTCTGTATCAGTAGTGGGATCTAAAACCCTTTACCACCAGTTCGCATGTGCGCTCCACGCTTTTGCGCATGCGCAGAAGCACCCTGGGTGGGTGGGTGGGTGGAGCCTCCTGCTGCCAGTGCTACCGGTTCTTAGAACTGGGCCGAACCCGGAGCAACCCACCGCTGCTCTGTATGTCTTAGCCAGGGGCGGATTCCTAATTTTTTTACTACCACTCTGTGGGCGTGGCTTATTTTGTGGGTGTGGCTTGCCAGCCATGTGACTGGGTGGGCGTGGCTTCTCGGACTGCTGAAGGGAGGGGAACTGAGATAGGTCCTGCCGCCCATTCCCCCCTCCCCTCAGCAGCTCGAGAAGCCTCAAACGTGCAAAAATGCCTAGGATCATCTCCGAACGTTCGTGGCTTCTCGGACTGCTGAAGGGAGGGGAATGGAGATAGCTCCTGCCTTGTTCTTTCAGCGTCTCACGCACTCCCTCAGCCATCCTCCCCTGCTTGGACTCACTGTGGGGTAGGAAGGCAGCGCATGCGCAGTGCCGGAAGCTCGGCTTCTGGGCATGCACAGAAGAAAATTTTTAAAAAAATTAATTTTTTTTTAAAAAATAGTGGCGCCCAGGCACTGGCAACCGACCGCACCGGTACTGTGATGTCACCAGCGGACCACTACCGGTGCTATAGAGTGGACCTCACCGGTAGGAACCCACCAATGGTCTTAGCATATAGTCATGTTGGCCACATGACCATGGAAAATGTCTTAGCTGAGTGGCTCCCTCAGGTAAGAAATGGAGATGAGCCCCTCCCCCTAAAGTTGGACATGACTGGACAGGGAAACCTTTACCTTTATGGATATATATGCATCTCTCTCTCTCCCCCCTCTCTCTCCCTCCCTCTCCCTCTCCCTCCCTTTCCTCCCTCTCTGTCCTATGCAAAAAAATTCATCTGCATTTTTTTACTACTCTCATTTAATTTGCTTTGCTTTCAAAACGACTGGCTCTGAGCCAGTGACAATAAGGAAGCAGCCACAATAAGCGTCTGTCTAAAGACAAGCAATTAAAAGCAGCTTCCAATCATCAAAGGTTAAAAGCCTTTCAGATGAAATGGCCTATGTCTGGTACTGAGAAGACTGCAAAATGAATGTTGGGAAAGAATGAATTTCAGAAGTGCATTGGGCAAGCGTGTTTCTAACGGGAGAACCAGCAAAGATAAGCTAAACTATTTAAATATGCTCCGATGGAATGCAGTGAGGAGATGGATTCCAAGAAGGGAATGAATGGGTGTAGTCCAGAGGAGCAAGAAGCAACTCAGTTCAGATGACTCAGCTGCTGTGGCCTAGAGGTGGAGCTCTTGCCTCACAATCAAGAGGTTGTGAGTTCGATCCTAGGTAGAGGCAGATGTAGGGTCTCCTGCTTGGGCAGGGGGTTGGACTAGATGACCTGCAAGGTCCCTTCCAACTCTGTAAATCTGTAATCAGCTGTGAGAGAAAGAGAGCGAAGACAGCCCTTCCCTAATAGTTCCCAAAGTTTATGTAGATGCAGATAGTAGAGTCCTCAGTCTGGAAAGATTTAACCTATAGGTATAAGACAATAAAGAACTCAGCTTGGGAGAATGGTTTCTTGTTTGGGGCCTGACACATGGTGGCTGTGGAATTCTGGGAGTTGAAGTCCACATGTCGTGGCTGAGGGATTCTGGGAGTTAAAGTCCACACATGTTATGATGCCATGTGGTGAGGAGGTGGATCCCTAGGAGGGAGGCTGTGCATTCCAGAGAAGCAAGAGTCAACTTAACCCAGATGTTATGTGTGAGAGAAAGGGGGTGAAGACAGTCCCTTCCTAATAGTTCCCAGAATATATTGTAGCAGCAGTAGAGTTCTCATTCTAGCAAGATTTTGTCTATAGCAGTGGTGGGTTCCTACAGGTGCGGTCCGCTCTATAGCACCGGTAGCGGCCCGCTGGTGAAGTCACAGTACCGGTGCAGTCGGTTGCCGGTGCCTGGGTGCCGCCATTAAAAAAAAATTTTTAATTTTTTTTTAATTTTTCTTCTGCGCATGCCCAGAAGCCGAGCTTTTGGCACTGCGCATGCGCTGCCTTCTACCCCACAGTGAGTCCAAGCAGGGGAGGATGGCTGAGGGAGTGCGTGAGACGCTGAAAGAATGGGCGGCAGGAGTTATCTCCATTCCCCTCCCTTCAGCAGTCCGAGAAGCCACGAACGTGCGGTGATGATCCTTGGCATTTTGGCAGCTTTTCGAGCTGCTGAGGGGATGGGGAATGGGCGGCAGGACCTATCTCAGTTCCCCTCCCTTCAGCAGTCCGAGAAGCCACGCCCACCTGGTCACATGGCTGGCAAGCCACACCCACAAAATGAGCCACGCCCACAGAGTGGTAGTAAAAAAATTAGGAACCCACCCCTGGTCTATAGGTGTGTAAACAACAAAGAACTCAGCTTAAATATCATTAGATACCATTCTTTGGTTTGGGGCCTGATATGTGCACATTGGCATGTGCATAATAATCCCAAGCAACATGATGTAGTCTATAATAGTAAGCATGGACTGGAGTTAAATTGGCAAATGCATGAATCCAACCAGCATCCAACTTTTCCCAGCCTTTGTCCTCCATATGTCGATTGGATTTGTCTAATGATTTCCTTTCTTAACTGTATCTTCCTCCTATTTTATCTCAAATTAAAAAGCAGAAGGTCTCTTTGTAGTCCGTATTTTCCCCTTGCTACGTTGCAGAGGTGGGTTCCTGCTGGAGCTGCCCGGTACGCAGCTCCGGTAGGGAGCGGCAGATTTCGCAATCACTCTGGAGCCCTCTCTGCCGGTCCACCCGGCACGTTGCCATTTTTTCCTCGTGATTTTCGGTGATTTTTGGGTGATTTTGCTTCTGCGCATGCGCGGAAGCAAAATCGCGCCAAAATCTCGTGAGGGGACGCGCGCGAGAGAGAGATTTCTGTGAGATTTTGCCTCCGCGCATGCGCAGAAGCAAAATTGCGCCAAAATCTCGCATGCACGTGCGTCCCCTCGTGAGATTTCAATGCGATTTTGCTTCCGTGCATGCGTAGAAGCAAAATCGCGCACATAGCGAGCGCGCGTGCCCCCGAAGCGTGGAGATGCGCGCGCATGGCAAGGTAAGTGAGCAACCCACCCCTGCTACGTTGCCACAATTATTGGGGCCTGAATGACGTTAAGGCAAACCCATTTGAAGAAATAATCCTTGCATGGCTATCAAGGAATGAGATGTAAAGCTACTACGTTTCTTTGATGCCAAGCTTACATCAAAAGCGAACGAGAAGGAATGCTTTGCGTGAACCGTCTATCAACTATTCACTGGGGAGGCCAAACCATCCTTAGAATAAACTTAATAAAGAGGCAGAGCTGTTCTAAATTGTGCAAAGGTAACTTGGTAGAAAGGGAATAATAAGCAGCAATGGTTATGCAGAAAACACTCCTAGCCCTCCTCCCAAAATCACCGAAAAAAAATGGCGACGCGCCGGGTGGACCGGCAGAGAGGGCTCCGGAGCGGTTGTGAAATCGGCCGCCCCCTACCGGAGCTGCGCACCGGGAAGCTCCGGCAGGAACCCACCTCTGATACATCCATCCATCCATCCATCCATCCATCCATCCATCCATACATACATACATACATACATACACACTTAATATTAATTTTTAAAAACTAAGTTTCATTTATTATTGCCAAGAAAATGTTGTTTCCAGATGATTTATCCAGAGCTATCTTAGAAGATACATTTTCCCTCCTCAAACGAAGTTGGAATGCCATTTCCTACAGCTTAGCTCAACATCTGGAAAACTGAATTTATTGCCCAGTTCATTATGACTCCTACTTAGTTAATCTAAATATGTAAATTAATCAAAGTTGCTTCTTTTCCAGGATGATTAGAGAAACTTACTTCAAAGCACAACGTGCATCAGATTACCTTCTAAATACCACAGCCCACATTTCCATGCAAAAGAGAAATAAATTAACTAACTTTTCAGAAAGCAACATTCATCAGGCTTAAAAGATACAAGATATTCTTGATTGCTCCCATCCATCCAGAAGATGGTAGGAGACTCAACCATCCAATTATTTCGATTCCCAAATCTAGGATATGACAAATTGAGGCGAAACACCAGGGAGTATGTGAAGATGCAATTTTATCCATGTTTAGCCTAATGAATTTAATAAGGTTTACTTCCCGTGAGGTTAGCCTTTAGCGTATGACACAAACAACATTTTGTAAATGTTCTCTTTTAAAGTGATGGAAAGATATAGCAGTTGTTCCCCCATCTTTGCTTCCAGGATATTGGATTTCCAGACATGGAAAAAGAGCATTGAAGGATGAGTCAGAAGAGGTTTTGGAATCACTGGATCCAAATTCTTCTTATTCCTTTGACATAACTCTGTAATAGGGGGAGAATATTTTGGCCTAGGACTTCCTTGTCATTGGGACGATGGAGTGGAGTGGAGTGGAGTGGAGTGGAGTGGAGTGGAGTGGAGTGGAGTGGAGTGGAGTGGAGTGGAGTGGAGTGGAGTAGAGTAGAGTAGAGTAGAGTAGAGTAGAGTAGAGTAGAGTAGAGTAGAGTAGAGTAGAGTAGAGTAGAGTAGAGTAGAGTAGAGGAATAGAATAGAATAGAATAGAATAGAATAGAATAGAATAGAATAGAATAGAATAGAATAGAATAGAATAGAATAGAATAGAATAGGAGTAGAGTAGAGTGTAGAGTAGAATATAGAATAGAGTAGAGTAGAGTAGAGTAGAGTAGAGTAGAGTAGAGTAGAGTAGAGTAGAGTAGAATATAGAATAGAGTAGAGTAGAGTAGAGTAGAGTAGAGTAGAGTAGAGTAGAGTAGAATAGAATAGAATAGAATAGAATAGAATAGAATAGAATAGAATAGAATAGAATAGAATAGAATAGAGTAGAGTAGAGTAGAGTAGAGTAGAGTAGAGTAGAGTGTAGAGTAGAATATAGAATAGAATAGAGTAGAGTAGAGTGTAGAGTAGAGTGTAGAGTAGAGTGTAGAGTAGAATATAGAATAGAATAGAGTAGAGTGTAGAGTAGAGTGTAGAGTAGAATATAGAACAGAATATAGAATAGAATAGAATAGAATAGAATAGAATAGAATAGAATAGAATAGAATAGAATAGAATAGAATAGAATAGAATAGAATAGAATCCTTTATTGGCCAAGTGTGATTGGACACATAAGGAATTTGTCTCCGGTGCAGAAGCTCTCAGTGTACATACAAACAACAAAGTGATAAGTCATAGATCATAAATCATACACACATTGAGTAAGGGGGAGCAGGGGAAAGAAGGGAAGATGTCATCTCAACTAGTCAACTTGTTGGCTTATCTATGGCCTTGTTGAATTGTGTTCTGTCCCTCTGAGATTGCTCTACTGCCCTCGCTGTGTAATTGCTGTGTAAAAAGATTTCCTTTTCAAAAGAAGTATAATCTTTTTCTTTAACCAGTTTAAATAACAGCAAGCGTCACGAAGTGCGGCCCAGAATAAAAAAGGCACTGCTGATCCTTTTCACCTTCTGAAATCTATCAATTTGGAAAGAGATGTTTTCTTATTTGAGGGCAGAAATGAGAGCAAAGAGCTTTTCAAAATTCTCCACTGATTTGAAGAAATTGGTGGGTGTTTTCTCTAAATTGCTCCGGGGGGAAAGAGAAATCCTCCAACCATTACTTAAGAGTAGATGATCCCTAGCCACCAGCAAGAGCAACCTTATCGAAAAGATCCATCAGAAAAGTTTGTCGTGATGTTACCTGGGAATTAAAAAAAGAAGAAGAAGTGAAGAATTCGGAAGCATCATAGGCCACTGGAAAGATGTGTAACGAAAGACAAAGCATCCACACATGATTGACAGCCACTTCTTCTTTCAATAAACACCACATTGCAACCCTGAGCATTTCCCCAAAATTCTCTTCTCCTTTGGAAGCCATTTCAAGGGCCAATTCTGCTTCTCATCAAACTGAGTGAGAAGAAGAAGAAGAAGGAGAAAAACAGAAGGCAGGGTAATTACTCTGCCTGGTGCAACTTTGAGAAGTGAAATCCAAACTGAAGAGATGATTCATCCGTTAGTCGTAGTGCAAGCTGTTTCCATTCCTGCTAATCTCAAGACACAGTGATGTCTCTCTCCAAATCACTGCCATAAGCTCTTCTCCACTTTTTGCACATCTTGAGAGATCGTTGGTGGCCTCCTATGTATTCAAGGGTTGTAGAGAGATTGTATTCAGCACTTTGAATATTTCTGCAGTGTTATTAGCCCAATAGGGTTAATTATGCCTGGAACAGTTAGTGGTGAAAGGAAACCAGGCCACCAAAGAACACGGTGGCTGGACACCATCAAAGCTGACACCAGCCAGTGTTGTGGCCCACCAGCAGCCAGCAGAGCTGACAGCAGATTCGGACAGTGAGGAGGTTGGGGAGGAACATGGGCCAGTCCTGGAGTCTGGGGAAGGCTCTGACGAGGGCTCTGCGTCGGAGGCAGAGATGGGGCCAGGGCAGTCTGACAGTTATCAGCTGCCTTTGGAGTCAGCCATCAGCGAGGCAGACGAACAGCTGGAGCCTGTTCCCAGTGTGTGCATGCGCAGAGTTGCCAGACGAAGGGAACAGCTGAGGAACAAGGGTCGACTTGGGAGTAAGGCCACAGGTGGACGATGAATGGCCCCTCCCATAGGGAATAAAAGAGGAGCGAAAGGGGAGGGGAGTTTGCAGGAGACAATTAGTTTCCTTAATTGGTTTGTGACTCTCAGAGACTCCTTGCCAAGTTTTGAAGATATCAGCCTGGCAGCTCTCCAAGGCAGATAAAGTCTGTGACTGTAAATGCTCTCTTGAAAGACTTTGTTGGGTGTGAATGAGAAGAATTCACAATAACTTAATAAAAAGGGGGTTTTGTTGGCCCAAGGAGTATGCTTCATGGTTTGGGAACGCCTAGGTCAGAACAGCCAGAGCCTAGAACAACTCAAAGAAGGAGTGCAAGATCGGAAGACCTGGAGAGACTTGGCACAGAATTGCCAAGAGTCCTTGGCAGATTGGGAACAGATATGGAATAGAAATCTTAAAATATCTAGGTCAGTAGCATACAAAGAAAATTTTTACAAAATGAGTTATAGATGGCACCTAGCCCCAATTAGACTTGCAAAAATTTATCCAAATTTGAATCCTATATGCTGGAAATGCAAAAAAACACAGGGTACCTTCTTTCACATGTGGTGGCTATGCTCAGAAACAAAAAATTTTTGGAACACAATTCATAAATGGCTATCAGAAATATTCAATGAGATATTAGAATTCACTCCAGAACTATTTCTCCTCGGCATATTTAAAAAAGATTACCACAAAGATATTAAGTATTTAGTCCTCAACATCACAACAGCAGCTAGGATAACCTTCGCACAATTTTGGAAGAATACAGAAATACCTCCAGAAAATATAATAGTTAAAAAAATCTATGAGTGTGCAGAAATGGAAAGATTAACAATGTACTTAAGGGGCCAAAGTGATTCGGATTACTACAATATCTGGGAAAAATGGTACAAATGGATTAAATTAAGAAGGGAAGAAAAGAAACAGTGAAACTATAGATTGTAAAATGTAAATATGTAAATTAAACTATATGTGTAATTAAGATAAGCGATATAGAATCTAACTGTAATAAGGAATATGTGAAAATGAAAATACTGTGTATGATTGTAGAAATGCTTTAGGAAATATGGAAATTGTTATTTTTAAAGAAAAATGTTGAAAATCAATAAAATTTAATTTAAAAAAATTTAATTTAAAAAAAAAAAGAATTGCCAAGAGTCGGACATGATGGAATTAATAACCACCACCACCACCACCATCATCATCATCATCATCATCATCATCATCATCATCATCATCATCATCATCATCATCATCATCATCATCAATTTATATGCGAGCACACATACATATACATATATGCACCTACACATGATGGTTCCAACCTTGTGTGATTCTCCTGTGAGGTTACTATAGAACGTTGCCTAGTGAACATCATGCCAAATTTGGGGTTTGAATCTGGGTCTATTCAGACCTAGTCCAACATTCTCATTATGACACCATGCCGCCTTTCAGAGGTGCGTCCCTTCCCCCCGCCCCCAGTTCTTGGTCAATGGTATTTTGTTGCCTATGATCATAGGCACGAGATGTGACCGTCTGAAGATCTTTTAAGAATGTGGAAGAGAGTTGGTAAGAATGTGTTGTTGTTGTGCATCTTAATTATGTATGCTGCTCCTGCAGTGTCTATCTCCTTCTGCGCACAGAAAATAAAGGCCACTAAGAAAGAATAAAAGATAACTAACCCTCGCAGATATTGTAACTCCAGGTTGAATATGAGTCAGGACACATCTGGCATTGTGGACTCACTAAATTAATTAGGACATGCACCAGTGGACAGTAATCAAGCTTCATGTCAGCCAATAAACAGCACTATGATGAAGTACCGAAGATTACATTAGATTTAATTATGCTAGAATTTCATCTACTTCAGAATTCAGCTCAGGAAAAAAATGGACAGCCAACTTTACAAACTGGGATGCTGTAAGCCTGTTTACTCAGAGATAAGCCCAGTTGAATTCAGAGGGATTCCTCAGGTGAGCAACTATTGAGTATATACCGCACATGGCAGAAATGCAAAACACAGAAAACATGGGGAAAACGTTGCATCCAACAAGAACAAAAAAATGTGCATAAAAAAGAGGAAAAATAGACCTGAATATCAAATAAATCTAACATTAAAGATACAAAAAAACCCCACCCTGGTTGGATGCTGGGAAAAAATACCCTCCCCCGCAATAAATTCCCCTCCCTTACATAACGGGTTAAGTTTTCTCATCCTTATTTAATGACAAAAATATATAAACAAATATTTCAGATGAGGAGATATCTATTTAATAATCAAATCAACCCAACATCTAATCATAAGATAAATATAAAATATATATAAAAAAAACAGTCAACAGGTTAACCCAAGCCTTATACTATGAGTCTTTTTTTAAAAACCAAAAACTATGTTTTCCCCACCCAACCCTATGTTATTGGATCCCAAGGGCTGTGGTAGAAATGGAATGGCATCAGAAGAAGAAGTAAGAGTAAGTAAGAAGTAAGAGAAGTAAGAGCTCTCTATGTTGTTCCCCAAAGGTGCTTTTTCAAAAGGCAACTGGACTTGCTTTGTATAGGGCAGTGATGGCGAACCTATGGCACGCGTGCCACAGGTGGCACGCGGAGCCATATCTGCCGGCACGCAAGCTGTTACCCTAGCTCAGCTCCAGCATGCATGTGTGCCCCAGCCAGCTGATTTTTGGCTCACGTGGAGGCTCTGGGAGGGCATTTTAGGCTTCCGGAGGGCCTCCGGAGGGCCTCTGGGGGTCAGGGGGGCATTTTTGCCCTTCCCAGGCTCCAGGGAATCCTCTGGAGCCTGGGGAGGGCGAAAAACGGGCCTACTGGGCCCACCGGAAGTTGGGAAATGGGCTGTTTCTGGCCTCCAGAGGACCTCTGCGGGGGCGGGGGAGGCCATTTTTGCCCTCCCCGGGCATTGAATTATGGGTATGGGCACTCGCATGTGCGTGATAGTGCGCGCACACGCGCTTTCAGCACCCGAGGGGAAAAAGTTTCGCCATCACTGGTATAGGGCTTTCTATTTCTGTCGAGGTGCAAGCAAGGGTGAATGCAGACTGGATGCATTGGCGAGATCTCACCGGTGTGTTATGTGACAGATGAATGCCAACCTGTCTGAAATCTAAGATTTTCAAGACAACCATCCGCCCTGTCGCACTGTATGGCCCTGAATGCTGGGCAGCAACAACAGGGACTGAAAGCTATCTCCATGCCATGGAAATGCGAATGCTCCGTTGGATATCGGGCATCTCCCTTCTCGACCACATCACAAATGACACCATTCGACAGCATTTTGGTGTGGCACCAATTATAGAGAAGGTGAGAGAAGACCGACTCCGCTAGTATGGACATGTCCAGAGAGGAGCACCTTCCACCATGGCCAAGGCTGTGTACCAACTAGAAGTCAATGGCCGGTGATTTTGCGAGCGCCCAAAACAGAGATGGCAAGACACCATCAACAAAGATATGCAAGCCGCGGGCTTGCACCCTGGAGAGGAGCTGACCGTGCAAAGTGGCGTACAATGATGTGAAAAGCAGACCCTGCACTTGCGGCAGGGGTGGGTTCTAACTTACCTTGCTGCCGGTTTGCTTCCTCTCATGCCGCGTGGCTGAAAACAAGATGGCAGCACATGTGCAGTGCTGGAATCTCTGCTTCTGCTCATGCGCAGAAGGAAAAAAACCCCGGGAAAAAAATTCAAAAAAAAATTCGCATTTTTTTTTTAAAAGATGCCGCTGTCCATGGACCAGCACCAACAGAACTTGTTCCGTGATGTCATCATGATGTCACCAGCGGCTTGCTACCTGTTCGGGTGAACCGGTCCGAACCGGTCCGAACCCACCTCTGACTTGCGGGAATACGCTAGGAAGAAGAAGAACTGGACTTTCTTTGTTTTTCCTTGAAGACATTTCACTTCTCCATCCAAGCAGCTTCTTCGGTTCTTCTGAGAATTGAAGAAGCTTCTTGGATGAGAAGCAAAACATCTTCAAGAAAAAAACACAAAAAAAATCCAGTTGCTTTTTGAAAAAGCATCTTTGAGACAACCATGACCTGGATGGCTGAGAATCTCCATAGACGTTTTGCTCTCTATATGGCTAGTCGGTTCTTTTAATTTTTTAAATGCATACATTAAAATAAGGGAAAACATTTTTTTCAAGCAGCATGGCACACACAGGCACAAAACACAGTGTGGCAGAATCGGGTAGAATGCTCTTAAGAAACGGAAACGAATGGATCCAGCCAAACCCTTTCTGGTAGCAGAGGAACAAAAACCTACAGAAAATTTCTCGAGAAAGAGAAATTCCCTTTCCCCCTACCGCTCACTTTTTAATTTTAAAGAGCCATTTATGTAGACAATGCTAGATGCATAATTTAAATTATGATAATTAAACCACTGAGAACTTGTCAATGCTTGCAATTTGTATCCTTTAGCAATCGGAGGGAAAGCCAGGCGTGCATGTCAATACAAAGAAAAAGATCCCACTAAGAGTTTGTTAAAGGAAGGAGGCCATACCTCCCGATTTGGCAAACAAGATTGCTTTAATAATTCATTACCAGACTCTTTGGATGGAGCACTGCATTAGAAAATGAGTACTTTGCGATGATAAAGCATGACTCTCCTGGGCTTTAATAATACATTTTTTTAAAAAAACCCAGAGGGTGGGAGGGGAAACAGATACTAAGGAAGTTGGAAACGTAATGTTGACCAGAGGCGGGTTCCTAATTTTTTTACTACCACTCTGTGGGCGTGGCTTATTTTGTGGGTGTGTCTTGCCAGCCATGTGACCGGGTGTGCGTGGGCCTTGGGAACTTGGCAGCGGCGGAGAAGCAGGGGGGCATTGCCCACCCGCAACGCAGCCCCCCCGCAGCGGGAGCACAAAGACTGCGGCAGCGGTTCTTCTAGGAGGCTCCGTCCGGCCTGAATGCTTCTCCCCATTCGATGATCCTAGGCTCCTGCCGCCCGCTCCCCCTCCCCTCAGCAGCTCAAGAAGCCTTGAACGTGCGAAAATGCCTGGCATCATCACTGCATGTTCATGACTTCTCGGACTGCTGAAGGGAGGGGAACTGAGATAGATCCTGTCGCCCATTCCCCTCCCCTCAGCAGCTCGAGAAGCCTCAAACGTGCGAAAATGGCTGGGATCATCACCGCGTGTTCGTGGCTTCTCGGACTGCTGAAGGGAGGGGAATGGAGATAGCTCCTGCTGCCTGTTCTTTCAGCGTCTCACACGCTCCCTCAGCCATCCTTCCCTGCTTGGACTCACTGTGGGGTAGGAAGGCAGCGCATGTGCAGTGCCGGAAGCTTGGCTTCTGGGCATGCGCAGAAGAAAATTTAAAAAAAAATTAATTATTTTTTTTAAAAAATGGCGGTGCCCAGGCACCGGCAACCGACCGCACCGGTACTGTGATGTCACCAGAGGGCCGCTACCGGTGCTATAGAGTGGACCACACTGGTAGGAACCCACCACTGATGTTGACCTTTCTGCTAACGTCCCAAAGTTGCATTGCTGTATCTCAAAGAAAGAAAAGCCCACCTCTTTAAGCTCCTACCTAAGGAAATGAGAGGCTCGGCTTTCAGCTTGGAAAACGAAACAATTCAGCCTCTCTTTCATGTCGGAGGGATAAACCTGCATATTATACTTCAGAGGTTCTGGTTTGGAGGGAAATGTTATTATGCGCGGCGATCGTACATATTGAATACACAAAGCAGGACGTATCAAATATGTCTGGATGATTTGCAATGCCAGCCAGATTGGGGTATATGTAAGTACTTACGACCATTTTTCACGTGGCCATTGCAGCATCCCCCTGGTCACAGGATTTATTTATTTTATTTATTTATTTTAATAGATTTGTATGCCGCCCAACTCCTAAGGAACTCTGGGCGGCTCACAGCATATCAATACAAAATCTAAACAACAAATTAAAAACAATTTAAAAACCCCTTAAAAACATATACATACTACTTTCATTGGGCCAGAACTTATCCCTGATATCCTCAAGCTCAAGGGTCCCACGCCTGATGGAAGAGCCAGGTCTTCACTGCCTTACGGAAGACCAGTAGGGTGGAGGCGGTCCGGATCTCCGGGGGTAGTTGGTTCCAGAGGGCCGGAGCTGCCACAGAGAAGGCTCTCCCCTGTGGACCCGCCAGCCAACATTGTTTGGCTGACGGGACCTGGAGGACACCAACTCTGTGGGCTCTCACTGGTCGAAGGGAGCTATGCGGTAGAAGGCAGTCTCAAAGGTATCCTGGTCCTAAGCCATGTAGGGCTTTAAAGGTGATAACCAACACCTTGAATTGTGCCCGGAGACCAATAGGAATCCAGTGCAGCTCACAGATAATAGGTGTAATGTGCGGCTGCATTCTGGACTAACTGTAGTCTCCTAACACTCTTCAAGAGTAGCCCCATGTAGAGCAGTTTTCACTTACCTTCCCTACCAGTTCACAAATGTGAGCGTGCATGCTCTCGCTTCACTCGCACACGCCACCTCAGCACATACGCACGACCTCCTGCGCATGTGCTTTAGTCGCACGTGAGCCTTCCGCGCATGCGCACGGCCTCAAAAACGTGCAAAAAATAGGATAGAATAGAGTTGGGAGGGGGTGGAGACGGGCCCACCCGCAATTTCCACTACTGGATAACACCTCTGCCTGATTACGTCCCCAGAAATGACAGCCAAGAGATCAGCTAAAAAGAAGTGATCAGACCATTTGATTTCCTGCCAGTAATGGCAGCAGGAGACTATTGACCAATGTCTTCATCAACTAGCAAGGGAAAAAGTAAGTATGACTCTATGCAGCTCTGCAAACTTCCTTTATTATGTATGGAGACAGGCCCTGGATGGTTGCTTCCTTTGTTGAAAATCTGTAGAGATTCTCAGTCATCCAGGTCATGGTTGTCCCAAAGGTGCTTGTTCAGGAGGCAGCTGGACTTTCTTGTTTTTTTTTCTTTTGAAGACGTTTTCGCTGATTAATCGTTTCACTGATTAATTGTAAGCCTTTTCACTGATTAATTGTTCTCACTGATAGGAAATTTCTCCTTCATTCTAAGTTGGATCTCTTTGATAACTGCTCTCTGTTATTTCTTGTTCAGTCCTTAGGTCAGAGCTGAATCCTTCCACAGAATATCAGAGCTGGAAGGGACCTTGGAGGTCTTCTAGCCCAGCCCCCTACTCAAGCAGGAAACTCTATACCATTCCAGACAAAGGGCTGCTCAGTCTCTTCTTAAAAGCCTCCAGTGATGGAATATCCACAACTTCTGGAATAAGTCATTCCACTGATTCATTGTTCTGTCAGGAAATTTATCCTTAGTTCTAGGTTGCTTCTCTCCTTGATTAGTTTCCATCCATTGTTTCTTGTCCTGCCTTCAGGGGATTTGGAGAATAGGTTGACTCCTTCTTCTTCATGGCAGCCTCTCAAATATTGGAAGACTGCTATCATGTCACCTGTAATCCTTCTTTCATTAAACTAGACATAGCCAATTCCAAAAATTGTTCTTCATATGTTTTCTCCTCCAGTCCCCTAATAATCTTTGTTGCTCTTCTCAGCACTCTTTCCAGAGTCTCAACAACTTTTTTATATTGTGGGAACCAAAACTGCATGCAATAAGTTGAAGTTGTGGGAGCTGACAATTTTCTGACAGTTAGAACAATTAATCAGTGGAACAACTTGCTTCCAGAAGTTGTGGATATTCCATCACTGGAAGCTTTCAAGAAGAGACTGGACTGCCATCTGTCAGAACTGGTGTAAGATCTCCTGCTTGGGCGGGGGGGGGTTGGACTAGATGACCTACAAGGTACCTTCCAACTCTGTTAATCTGAATCTGAATCAATATTCCAAATGTGGCCTTACACTTGGTAGAGCATGTGCCCTACCCTAGTCTGGGATATCCTTTACAGCAGCAGTCACCAACTGGTGGTCCATGGACCACTGGTGGTCCGCGAGAAAATTTTGGTGGTCCGCAGAAAAATTATTTGCATTTTTTATATTGCACTAAATCAGGGGTCCTCAAACTATGGCCCCTGGGACAGATACATGCAATGAACGTTTGTGTTGCTGCAGAGAGTCTCCTCCTTCAGGGTCTTTTTGTGCGGGTCAGAGGGGGCAGAAATTCTGACTTGGGGTCTGCTTCGGCCTCCTGGTGTGGGGCTTTGGGTGAAGGCTGGAGGGAAGTGCTGCTGGGGGCCAAGAGCCAGAGGACCTTGTTCCAGTGGGACTCATCATGACCTGGAACTGGCTGACCATCTCAGCCCGTTGAGCCTCCAGGCGCCGGTACCTGGCCTTGCACTCCCGCAGGTCTTCCCTCTGCTTGGAAAGCCTATGCTCGTAGTCCTCAGTGAGGTGCTTCTGCTGAGCCTCCTTCTCGGTCAGATCCAATTTGAACTGAGCTGTTTTGCCAACTCTTTCTTGTGGTGGCTGCTTAGCTCCAACAACTGCTTCCTGTTGGGGCCCTAAGGAGCCCGGGCGGGGAGTCGGGGAGGGGCTGGGAGGGGAGGGGCGAGTAGAGGCCAGCGAAGCACCCCTCGACGTGAGTGACATTGAGTTGGCTACGCCCACCCAGTCACATGACCACCTAGCCACGCCCACCCAGCCAGTCATTAGGCAGATCATATCAGTGGTCCGCAGGATTTAAAATTATGAATTTAGTGGTCCCTGAGGTCCGAAAGTTTGCTGAACCCTGCTTTACAGCATATAGCAATAGCAATAGCACTTGGGCTTATTTACCGCTTCATAGTGCTTTACAGCCCTCTCTAAGCAGTTTACAGAGTTCAGCATATTGTCCCCAACAATCTGGGTCCTCATTTTACCGACCTCAGAAGGATGGAAGGCTGAGTCAACCTTGAGCCGGTGAGATTTGAACAGCTGAACTGCTGAACTAGCAGTCAGCTGAAGTAGCCTGCAGTGCTGCACTCTAACCACTGTGCCACCTCAGCTCTTCTTCTGACATTACCTTGTCTTCATACCAGTACATATTAGTGGCAATTAATAATGTTAGTATTAATCCTGATGACATGAATGACAACTCCTGTGCAGTTATTTATGATACCTTTACAAGCACAGCGCATTGCAGATCAATAACTAAAGTCAAGTTCTTGAGATGATGTAAAGCAAAAGCTGTAAATTGTCTTCCATTATGTCCTAAAGAAATGACTAGCTCATGTTAGTGAGTTTTCAGTCTAGCTGTCTGGTAAAGATAGCATCAGGTTCACCAGAAGGTTTGAGGCAGGCCATGATCCAGTGCTGGCCCCTAAAATGCTAATTGTCAGCGTTTAAAACGAGAGAAGCAAATGAGATATCATTAACTCCTGCCTAGAGTACTCTCAACCTCAGCGTGAGCTACAAGGTCAAAGTCATCTAGAAAGAGCAATTGTTTGAAAAGATCTGCCAAATTGTTCTTTTGGCTCATAAATACACATGGTGAGAGGAAGAACGGGGAAATAGATGATGCTGTTACCATGAGTGGAATCTCAAATTTACTCCCATGGCATTTCGGAGTTTCAGCATGTCACACAGAGACAGGATGGCAGATTCTAAGTTTCAAAGAAAACAACCAAGCTCAGAGAGCACCAAGGACCCACAGTCCTCCTCCTCCTCCTCCTCCTCCTCCTCCTCCTCCTCCTCTCCCACTCCCTTCTAGCACTGATGTTACCTAGTTAGGGTAATGAATGTCTGCAAGAAAACAAGCAAGCTCAGAGAGCACCAAGGACCCCTCATTTCAATCCTGAGCTACAAATATTTGTATTTGTATTTGTATTTGTTTATTTTGTCAAGCATATATGATTATAAGCAAAGTACAAACAGTAAAACATGATTGAATATATATGTGATAGTGCAAGCATGAATAAGAGTAAAAGAGGTATGAATATATGGGTACATTAGGACAGGAACGGTAGGCACGATTGTGCGCTTATGCACGCCCCTTACTGACCTCTTAGGAATGGGGTGAGGTCAATGGTAGATAATAAGAGGTTGAAGTTTTTGGGGTTTGGGGAAGAAACTACTGAGACAGGTAAAGTGTTCCAGGCCTTGACAACTCTGTTGTTGAAGTCGAATTTTTTGCAATCAAGTCTGGAGCGGTTTACATTAAGTTTGTATCTATTATGAGCTCGTGTATTATTGCGGTTGAGGCTGAAATAGTCGTTAATGGGTAGGACATTGAGGCGGATAATTTTGTGAGCTACACTTAGGTCAGATCGAAGGCGGTGGAGTTCTAAATTTTGAAGTCCCAAAATTTCAAGTCTGGTTTCATAAGAAATTCTGTTGCGAACAGAGGAATGTAACACTCTTCTTGTGAAGTATCGCTGGACATTCTCAATTGTGTTAATGTCTGATATGTAGTGTGGGTTCCAGACTGATGAGCTGTATTCAAGGATCGGTCTAGCAAATGTTTTGTATGCTCTGGTTAAGAGTTCAATGTTACCAGAGAAGAAGCTGCCCAAGATTAGGTTAACCACTCTTAATGCCTTCTTTGCTATGTAGTTCTCCTTTATTGGTACAGTATGAATTAATCAAATTCATATATCCTAAAATTGCATATTGGCTAATAAAAGAATTCAATGCTCCCTGAGGTGGCATATGTCCCCAAATGTTCTAATTTAATTCACTGATTTTTTTTTTAAAAGTGCAAACATTATTCTTTTTGCAAACCATTTACATCTTGTGAGCTTTAGCCCATGAATAATTTCCGCATTTTTCTTCCCAGGAGTAAGAACTTACGGTATAAAAAAGACTAAAAGGAGAAAACTCGTATCGCTTTTCAATAATTTTTTGATCCCCTTTTTCCAAGCAGACAGACAGACAAACAAGCGAAAGAATAAAATGCGGCCAACGGAGAATGCAAAACGTAACTTCTATTCGTATTCCTACAATTAGTTTTAAGAGCTGCTCTCTCCGCGCAGCTGGCTCACGTTGTGCTGCAAAACGTCTACATTTCCTGACATATTGTGCAAAATCTTTCATAAGCCAGAACATTTTCTAAAAAATCTTTTTAGTTGACACATACCAACACACACAGACATAACAACGCCTCTTCTGGAGAAGAGAGCAAGAGAGCCTTTGAAGGGCAGCCTTTTCACATTTACAAGCAAAAGATGCCTTTGTGAGAAATTTCAAGTCTTTGGAAATAGCTCTGTAAGGAGCGAGAAGATCTCTTCAAAAGAACCTGGCTGGGCTATGCTCTTTTTGACAAAACCTGAAGCACGTATTTTTACCAACAGAAAGCCAGCATTATTCAGCCGAGGCCAAAGAGAAAACAAAGACCGCACTATATAAAGGTTTCACATCTGACAAAATATGCCAATTTTATAAGATTGTAATGAAGAGTTATTTCATGTCAAGGTGTGAAAGTCTATGTGGCATGAGTGTCTCGTTGAGAATAGGAAAGAAATGTACCGTAATCATGGTGTCTATACAACCTAGGAGCTCTTATTTGAAAGAACAAATGGTGAAATTGTCTAGAAAGAAATTGGATCGAGCTACCTTTGCTAACAATGCCTTTTTCTTCTTTCGTGAAAGCAGGAAGTTTCAATTGTGATCTCCAATCTTCTGTTTGCGTTACTAACCACAGTATTTTAAGTTAGTTGCCCAACGGATAAGTTTGCTTTTGAGAGAAGAGCTTGAATTATTTCGTTGCTTTGCTTTGGCAAGATTTCTGTCTGTAAGTGAGCAACAATAAAGGAACTAGCCAGAAGTAACAGTGACAATACCCCATCTTTCCAGCCTATGGATTACTGAAATTGGAGGCAACACCTATCAATCACACAGATAAATATAACAGAGTGACAGAATAACAATGATGGAAGGGACCTTGGAGGTTGTAAGGACCATGTCCAAACTGATTGGGTTACTAATGTATAAATAAACCACTAATCTATGTTTATATAAAAAAGTGGTATTGCTTTAAATTGTAAGCATTGTAGGCTTGCTGATAATTATAAAAGTGAACAGGTTAGCTTGAGTAATTTGTGCATCCATGTGCTGTGTGCTTAGTGATTGACTGATTGCTCGACGGAGGGATTGCTTCTACTCACGCTTCTGTATCTGTTTGAAGACGCTACCGAAAGAAGAACTTTATCTACAAAAGATTAATAGCTAAGTGCTAAGAGTTTGACTTTGGGTCTGTATATTAAATAGCTACAATATCTGTTTGCTATTTGAAGAAAAAAGATAAGTTCAAGAAAGATTCTTCGTGGACTGTTTGCTATTTGAAGTTTTTACAAGTTTATTTAAGTAAATTATATTTAACACTTTGAAGACTTCTGTTTATTGACTCTATAGTATCGAATAGCAATGCCACATTCCGCTGCGTATATTCATTTCATAACTACATAACCTCAACAGAGGTCATCTAGTCCAACCCCCTGCTGAAATTGGAAACCCTATACCATTTTGGACGAATGGTTGTCCAGTCTCTTCTCACTGTTGAGTGACCAATCTAGCCTCCTAGTTAGCTAGCCACCTCCACAGGTACCAATTTGGTTGGGTGGAAGAGAGTTAAAACAATTTCTCTCTAGTGATTCCCAGATCTACATAGATGCAAATAGTTGCTCTAGTTTGGCCAGATTTCTGTCTGTAGATGGGGAGCAATAAAGGGACTACTCAGAGATATCCCTATGTGTCTTTCTTGGATCTTGGGGGTGGGGGGCTGAAAATACCCCACCTTTCCACCTATGGGCTACAGAAGTTGGAGGCAATCCTTATCAATCCCAGAAATGCTAAATATTAAAATATACCAAACAGCAACAACATGCAAAGTATTGCAGAAGAGCATTTAGGAAAAAACACATTTACCCAAAGGCACATAAAATGTCAAAGAAATCCATTTAAAAAACACAGAAACAGTTCAACAGAACATGTACCGATCGATACATGTACAAATGGTTTAAGTAAAAATGTTCTGGCAAGACTTGTTGTTCCGCCCTCTGCTGTGTTAGTGGGAAAACTGCAACGGCTGCCCCTTTTGTGATCTTTTGTGTCCTTGTGGGACAAGTGCTGAGGAACCCTTTGAGTCAAATAAAGTTTTATTGTGCCTTTTATCAATATCGGTGGGTGAAGAATTTATCCTATTCTTCAGAGAATTCCAGCCAGAGAGCCTGGCTGCTATCTGTATGATCTATTAGATGTTCTCCATCTTTATTAGAGTTTGTTGCAGAAAAATCAAAATTAGAAGCACACACAGATGACTGATTCAAATGGATTCATAAACTTCTTTATAAACATAGTAATAATATAATATAATAATAATAATAATAATAATAATAATAATAATAATAATATAATAATATAATATAATATATAATAATAATATAATATAATATAATATAATATAATATAATATAATATAATATAATATAATATAATATAATATAATATAATATTATAATATAATATAATATAATATTATAATATAATATAATATAATATAATATAATATAATATAATATAATATAATATAATATAATATAATATAATATAATATAATATAATATAATAATATAATATAATATAATATAATATAATATAATATAATATAATATAATATAATATAATATAATATAATATAATATAATATAATATAATATAATATAATATAATATAATATAATATAATATAATATAATATAATATAATATAATATAATATAATATAATATAAATATAATATAATATAATAATATAAATATATTCAGTTCTCAGTTCAGTTCTCATTGGCTGACTTAGTTGCTATGCCTATTCATTGGCTGACCTTGTTAACATGGCTCTCCCAGTTCATGAATACCTTAACAATCTCGATGTAATCTGGAGAGTTCCTAAATTTTATGCCTCTCTGAGCATCATTTGCCACTTACTGGGCCGTAAAATATCTCTGTAGAATTTTATCGTCTTGTCTTTGTGTTGTATTTTGGTTGTAAGCTGGTTGTTGACCATAAACTCCGGGACCGCATCCTACAGCATCCCTCCCTCCGACCGGTTAGGTCCCACAGAGTTGGTCTCCTCCAGGTCCCATCAACCAAGCAATGCCGGTTGGTGGGACCGTGGGGGAGGGCCTTCTCTGTGGGAGCTCCGTCTCTCTGGAACCAGCTCCCTCCAGAGATACAGATTAAGCCCACCCTACTGGCCTTCCGTAAAGCCGTGAAAACATGGCTCTTCCTGCAGGCGGGGGAAAATTAAGATCAACCCTCCATATTTGAATGATGGTTTGTTTTTTAAATTTTAAATTTTTGTACTTTTTAATTATTGGTATCGTTTTTATAAATTGTTGTTATATTATGTTGTATACCGCCCTGAGTCCTACAGGAGTGGGGCGGCATATAAAAATGACCAAATAAACAAACAAACAAACAAACAAACAAACAAACAAACAAACAAACAAACAAACAAACAAACAACCACCCATCTTTCCATCTGTCTTCCTTCCCATTCTCATTCCATGAATCTGTGGCAGGGAGCTTTGAGGTAGCTGTGGTCCGTAAACAGATCATGGACCATTCTCCCATATATGAATCTTTATCCATGATCTAATTTGGGTCGATCACCAGGACCAGTGGTTTAGTCTTCCAAGCTTTGGGGTCTCATGCTGGAGCCCATTCTCAGGGAACTTCTCTCTCACCAGAATGACCAATGACGCATTCTGGTGAGATCGTAGTTCCTGGAGGATGGGCTCCAGCATTAAACCTCTGGTCCTTTTTTGTTTGTTTGTTTGTTTGTTTTCCTTTTCAAATATGTTTTTATTGGGTTATAAAGTATTGTAAAATGCAAAATACAAAAGCAAAAAAGAGGACAGGGAGACGGAAGGGGAAAGGGTAAAGAAAAGTGAGGAAGGGTAGGGAAAGAAAAAGAAGCATTGACTTCCAACTCTCTCTGTTACAGTAGAATAAGGCATTAACAACAAATCACAACTTTTTCTTTCGCCAAAATAGTATGAACCAGTCACTTCTACAAAAGTCTATCAGTCTAATCTGTAAAACCCAGAATCAAAGTTTCATTCTCTTCCACCTCAAGCACAAAGTTCAGAAGCGGTTTCCATGTGGAAACAAAAGTACTTCTGTTCTTTTCTTTGAGCAGAGTAGTCAATTTTGACATTTCAGCCAACTCCCATCAGCTTCTGCAACCATTCTTCCATGCTAGGCATCGAAATGTCCTTCCATTTTTGCGCATACAATAATCTTGCTGCTGCCGACATATATAGTAACAAAATTCCTATTTTTTTCTCCAGTTCTTTTTCCATTAGTCCCAAGAGGAAAAGTTCTGGTTTCAGATTTATCTCCATTTTCTTTTCTTTTTAAATAATTTTTATTAAATTGTTTTAAAATATAAAAAAACACATAATACAAAAGAGAAAAACAGAAAAAAGTGTATATATATATATATATATATATATATATATATATATATATATATATATATATATATATATATATATATATATATATATACATACACAAATCAGATGTGTATAGAAATATACAATAACATAAACAATATAACATACACTAGAGAAAAAAAAGAAAAAGAGAAAAAATACATTTAAAAAAAAGAAATTATATATATATAGTACAACTTTGCGTATCATTGTCATGTTTCATTATCTAAATTATTATTTTCCTATTTTATTATCAATCAATTCTAGCTTATTATTCCTCTCATCACCCTTAACATGTTAAATTTTTATTTTCCTATTGACTTTGCTACTTGTTTCTTTTTTCTTTTTTGCTATTTTTGTTTGTTTTCCAACCATTTATACCAGTTTTCCCAGATTTTGTAGAATTCTGTATCTTCTTTATCGTGTAATTTCATCGTTAATTTGCACATTTCTGCACAATCCAATACTTTTGTTATTATCATTGTGTTAGAAGGGGTAGATTTATCTCCATTTTCAACCTCTGGTTCTGATAAGCAACCCAGATTGGATCCTGCAACATTATCCTGTGAATCATATATTTGCCTTCCTGTGTGGCTATTTTTGGGAATCTCTTTCCCTGTCTAGTGAACTCAACCTTCCCTCCCCTTTTGGGATAAATCTGCAAAGGTCGGAGCAGAGCAAAGATCTAAGAAAAGGGATCTACTTACCAACGCACAGAGAAGATCAACCGCTTCTAGGATCAGCTCTTGATGGCCAATCCGAGTGACTCCCAATTCTTCCAGCTCCTGATGAGTGATGTGCAACAGCTGTTCCCCACTTATCTTTTCTCTCTCAAAGTTTTTAATATATTGCTGCAGGCAGTCATCAAGACCTAGAAAGTGACAATAGGAGCTCCAGTTAGCTATAAAAGAACAGTTCTCAGTTGGTTCACCACAGCTCAGTTGGAGCTAGAAAACATTCAATCTGTGATGACCCAGGGCCCAGCACAGAGATAACACAAACAGCTGGCAGTTCAAACCGACCCTTTTAGTGCTCCAAATCTCCCCCAAACAAACCTCAAACAGCCTCTGGTCACAATTAGTCCAGCCCATTGCTGTCTGCACCAAGGCTGCATGGCAATAAATCCCAAATTTATCTAGCAAAACAAGAACAAAGCAAGGAGTTCAGGGGGCAAAGGATACAGATAATCAGTCCAGAATGCCACACAGGAATGCAAGGATTCTTGGCAAATTCAAACATCAGCACAGAACACTCCAGGAACGCAGCGTTTGTTCCTGACAAATACCCCTCCCCACAGCATCTCCTTAAGTCTCATTCCCCAGGTGTGCCTGGTGAAGCTAGGCGGGGCACTCTCCTCGTGAGTGGCCTCCTCCGTTGGATCTGATCCTGCCTCCTCTGCACTCTCCAAGCTCTTGCATCAGAAGGGGGTGGTTCATGCTCCTC
>JALIGW010000014.1:8469711-8874711 GCA_023053685.1 Diadophis punctatus similis | reverse complement strand
TATGACTAAGGCTGCTCGTTTATAGCTCCCTGGGGTATTTTTTGGGAAGACAGCTATTTAATGGCTCAAACAGTGTGGCAGCTGACAATAGAAGGAACAGAAAGAGTCACTGTTAGAAAATGTGGCGGTCACATTATATGACGGTGAGCAGTCAAACAATAGAATGCGTGGAACAGTGCTCAGGCTGAATCTACCTGCAATGAAAACAATGCGGCTTATATCTCCAGAGACTTTGAAGACTTATAGAAATATAGAAAAATATATAGACTAGGAGAAAAATAAAGCTGGGAAGATTGGTCTCTGGAGATTCTCAATCATCCAGGTCATGGTTGTCCCAAAGGTGCTTTTCCAAAAGGCAACTGGACTTCCTTGGTTTTTTCCTTGAAAACGTTTCGCTTCTCATCCAAGAAGCTCCTTCAGTTCTCATATTGGGGGATATTGGATAGATCTTGGACTCACGAAGCTGGACTGGTTTTGGAATTGGTTGAAGTGTGGCTCTCTAACTAGGTGAAAGACAGGCCACCATAGATGGCCAAAGATGCACATAAAATTGGGAGAAAGAGCTGAGGGCTGCACGATGGGTGTGCATCACACCCTTAGGGCATGGTGCTTATTTTTAATCCAATATATCACTTTGGGGTTTATACTACAGTTTTTGTGAGTGTCATCTCAGAAGGATAGGAAACTATGTAATCCAGGGGTGTCAAACTTGATTTCATTGAGGGCTGTATCAGGGTTGTGTTTGATCTCAGGGGGGTAGGGGGTGGCCATGGTGGGGGTGGCAAGCTCGACGTCACACGTGTTGGGGGCGCCTGTTGTGGCCCGAGTGCTCTGCTAGTGAAAACAGGCTCCTTCACTGGGTAGCCCCGTGCGCCAGATCTAAGCACCCTGCAGGCCGGATCTAGCCCCCACCCCTGATGTAATCTATTTTCCAGTGTCAGAGATACCTCTGTAGACCACACAGATAGGATCTGGAGGCAACACACAGCCTAAGGACCACCGGTTGACCATTCCTGTGCTTTATAATGATACTCCTACTTTTCTTTAGTGCCAGTTATACAATGCGGAAGTAAGTCAGTTGACATAGCCTTCTCCATCTTGGTACAATTTTCTTGGACGTTGCTTTCTAAAGACATCTGGCAACAAATGCTCAACATATACAATATCTGGAAGATACCTGAATTAGGAAGACCTTTAACTTTGGACCTGTATACTGCACGAGTCAAAAAGAGGGCTGTGAAAATACAGTATTTACTGACCCCTCACATCCTGGACATAAATTGTTTCAACTCCTACCCTCAAAATGATGCTATACAGCACTGCACACCAAGACAACTAGACACAAGAACAGTTTTTCCCCGAACGCCATCACTCTGCTAAACAAATAATTCCCTCACCACTGTCAAACTATTCACTAAGGCTGCATTACTATTACTATTAGTCTTCTCATCGTTTCTATCACCCATCTCCTCCCACTTATGACTGCATGACTGTAACTTGTTGCTTGTATCCTTATGATTTATATTAATATTGATTGTTTCCTGATTGCTTATTTGTACCCTATGACAATCATTAAGTGTTGTACCTCATGCTTCTTGACAAATGTATCTTTTCTTTTATGTACACTGAGAGCATATGCACCAAAGACAAATTCCTTGTGTGTCCAATCACACTTGGCCAATAAAGAATTCTATTCTATTCTATTCTATTCTATTCTATTCTATTCTATTCTATTCTATTCTATTCTATTCTATTCTATTCTTTGAAATGCCAACAGATATTTATAAATGGAGAAAACACAGATATGCACGATGGTTGTGTTTTTCCACAGATTTGTCTTTAAAATTAGGAACATGGAATTTCTCTGTACCTCCAGATGCTCCAAGCTATCTCTAGAAGTTGCAATAGACTCAGGAACAGGCAAAAATAAATCTGTCTATGGGATTCTTTACTTCCATAGGAATCCATGGCACTTGGTTGCACATCCTCTCTCTTTTGTTTTGTTTTGTTTTATGTTTTCTTTGGATCACGCAAAAGCCTCCTGAGCGAGTAATGATACAGGCTGAGAATTGAAAAGGCTACTGCAGGTCTGCCAATGCACCGCGCCCTACGCAAACCTAACAATTATCCCACCACTGTTTTGGCAGGTCCATCATCTCCTGCATTTTCTGGCATTCGAGCCCTAGCTGAAACGTGCCTTCAAAATATGTGTGGATTTCACACGGGGAAATTCAGGAAAGAATGGGAAGGGGTCCAAGTAATTCAGCATCAACCGTTCATAAAGCCAGGTCTTGCTCACTGATTGTCTACCATCTGTTTGCAAATATCATGGAATGCAGGGTGCGTAGCCTTTCTTTTCTATGCAAGATTCACTCAATGAACTGTTGTAAGTCAAGGGCTACATGTCCTTTGCATACAAGAGGTTATATTTTGGCTTCAGGCATTCCAAAGAGAATAACTCTTAGATTGTCTTCACATAGGAAGTGTAAGCAGATTAACTGAAGACCTGGCATTTATACAGGATGCCGACTTTGGTTAGTGTTAATCTTGGTTAGGTTTTGCATGGCGTAGACCAGGGGTTGGCAACCTTAAACACTCAAAGAGCCACAAAGATCCTAACCGGAAGCCTCCCATTCAATTCTGGAGACAACCAGAAGTCCGGTTTCCCCACCATAGAGTCTCCTCCTAGCATGGCATCCTTTTTCCTCTACCTGTCCTAACCGAAAGCTCTATCAATTGTGGAGCTGACCGGAAAACCCGCCCCTTGCCATAGAGTATCCTCCTGGCATGCTGTGCTTTCCCCGCCTCCCAACTGGAAGCTCCTCTCAATATTGTGGTGCCGAGGACTTCCGGTTTGGTGTTCGGCGCCGATGGCGTTCTTTTTTCAGAACGCCTTTCCGACTCCCTGCCGGGCCGCCAGAACAGCTGTCTGGCGGCTCGGAATATCTCTGCCCCGGACATAGGGGAGAGAGGAGAGCGTGGCAGGTGGGGTAGAGCCCCCCTAGCGCCCTAGGAGTCATCCAGGGGCGCAAAAGGAAGGCTCCCCAGGTAGCCTGCCCCTAGCTCCGGGAGCCAGGAAATCTCCGCTTTTGCGGAGCTAGACGCCGAAGCCGCCGCTGCCTCTAGAAGAAGATTTTTAAAACTTTTTTTCTGTGCAGTTAAAGAGGCAGACAGAGAGAACCAGGGGCTTTGCTGGGCAAGTATGGATTTTTTTTTTCTCTTTTTAAAACCCTCGGCTAACTTCTATTTGAAGAAACAAAGTAACACTTAATATGCAACAATATGGCGTTTGAAGGAGGAGAAGTGAAAGTGATTTCCATTTTGCTTGTGGTTTTTTTTTTCTCTTATGGAAACTCTTTGTTCTGAAAATTGAAAACTGGCTGTCCTTCTTATATTCTCTGATAACTGACAAAAATAAGGATTATTTGCCTTTGAAAGTGGAAAGTATTTTTTTTTAGAGATCTGGCTTTTTAAGGCGTTTTAAAGAAGTTGGGAAGAAAAGTGAAGGTGATTTTTGCCTTGTTTGTTTGTGGCTCTTTCTTTTATGGAAAACTATAACTTTGAAGACTGATTTTTTTTTCCTCTGTCTCCTGATTGTGGAAATTAAAAAATTCTCTATCTTGTACACTGGAAAGAATTTTATTTAGAGTTATGGCTTTTTTCTATACTTCTCTGGAAATATAAAAATGGTTTCAAGTTTGGAAAGATTGATTTTTTTTTTTTGGTTTTTCTCCTGTGGAAATTTTGAAAATTGATTTTTATTCTCTGCTCCGTGACTTTGGATTATAACAGTAATTGATAATTTTACTAATATAAATAAATTACAAAAGACTATTTGTCCTGGAAATTGGCATAATTTTATTTTAGATTTGACTCTCCTCTGCACCTTTTGGGAAGTATAATAAAGAAGAAGTGAAAGTTATTTGTGTTCTGTTTGTGGCCTTTGGACTTTGGGAAATTTTTGAATTTGAAAACTGGGTTTTATTTTTGACTCTCAATTTTGGATTATAACAACTGATAGTGATTTGGTGTTTTTAGATCAATTTTTTTGGAATTATAACAATGGCTTCAAAATATGGAATGATTGCCTCGAATAAAAGGTCTATTTACCCCTCTGCTTATACTTCTAAAATGCAACTTGCTACTGAATCAACACCTCCACAAGTTTTGACATCGGAAAATTTATTAAATACTTTAAAGATTATGAAACAAGACTTAATTTTGGAATTTAATCAAAAAATTACTGAAATAGAAAATAAAATGCAGGAAGCTTTGAAGAATATGGAAAAGCAGCTACGGATGGACATGTTAGAGGTTTGCAAAGGTTTAGCAACAAATGTTGATTTTTTGGAGGACTGTATTGAAATAAACAAGCGTTGGCAACCTCGGTGGAATATATAAACAAATTTAAAAAGGATATTGCAAATTTTGAAACAGAGGTGTTGATGTCACAGTTTAGAAGAACGCAATTTGCTATTAGAGTAAGGGGGTTGAAAGAAGGTTTATATGATGATCTGAAGGGAAGAATGACTGAGGCCTTGGTACAGGTTTCTGGAATTTCTAAAGATGAGCTGGCTACACAAATTGAAAAGATATACAGGGTCAATTCATGGCATGCAAAACAAAAACATTTACCAAGGGACGTTGTTATATATTTTACTACAAGAGTCTTACGGAACAGAATTATCCAGGCGACATTTAAGAATAATCTTCAGGTGAATGGTCAGGAACTTAAGATTTGGAAAGAAATTCCCTTTAAAATGCTTAAAGCTAGAAAAGAATTTACTTTTTTGATTGATGAACTTAAAAGATTGAATTTACAATACAAATGGGAAGCACCAACAGGAGTTACGGTGAAATTTTTGGAGAAAAGATACCGGCTGAATACGATAAACAAAGCTACCAAATTTTATGTTAATATTTTAAAGGCTGATATATCTAAAATTCCAGAAGAAAAACGTATGAATGTAGAAGAAGACAAGGAGGAAAAGTCATCCTTATTGGATCAAAATGAAATAACCTTAAAGAGTCCAAGTGATTCGCAGAGCCAGAAAGATGTGAAAAAGGAGATGGAGTACTGGGATCAGATGGAAGAGGAGCTGATAAATTCAAAATCATCAAGATACAAAAGGAGGCAACCAATAAGATATAAAGAGAAGTAGTGTTGATATGTATTAGATGGATGGAGATAATATAATTGTATTTTCTTCTTCTCCTTTCTTCTTTTTTTTTGTTGTTTCTTCCTTTTTTCTTTTTTTTTTTAAAAGGAAAGAAAATTTTTTTTTCTTTTTTTTCTTTTTTTTAAATAATTTTTTAAGAATTGGAGTTCTTAATTTCTAATTAAAACTATTGAGTTTTAAATTATTACAATTAGATTCTAAAAATTGTTTTAAAGGAAGGATTTTTTTTTTCCATTTGTCTTAGGTTTTTGTTCTTCTCTCTTTCTTCTTTAGATTTTTACTATTATTATTATTATTTTTATTATTACTATTGTTATTATTTTTATTGTTATTATTATTATTATTATTATTATTAATATTACCTTTAAGGATATCTTTTTATCATGAATTAACAAGTTGTTGAACAATAATATTATGTGGTTATGATGAAATTTAAAGGCTTTAATATTTAATATGTAGACATGTAATAATTTTTTATCTGAGCTAATAAGTTGTTGTATAATAATGTTATTATGAGAAACTTAAAGGTATTATTACTTAATATTTTTTATTATGAATTAAAGTCGTTGCATAATAATATTATGTTATGATGAAATTTAAAAGTTTTATTATTTAATATGTAGACATGTAATACTTTTTTAGTTTTATTTGAGTTAATAAGTTGCTTTAGAATAATATGTTGTTATGATGAAATTTAAAGGTATTATTATTTAATATCTTGATATTAGCTATGTAAAATTCTCTTGGTTTTAGTTAATTATGAGATTATTATTGTTATTAATGTTTTTTTAAAGATTTAGTATTATTAAAAAATTTTATAGATCTAGAAAGGTGATTGAAAGGAGGAGGGAGAAATTGTTTTCCTTCCTTTGTATAACCTAGATTATATAATTAATATATTTTTATTTTTTATTTTTTATTTTTTAGAATTATATGGGAAATAATATAAAATATAGAAATTTAATGACGCTAGAAATGTGTAATTTGGAGTTGAGGGGTTTTTCTTTTTTCTTTTTTCTTTTGTAATTACTGATATTATGCCCTGTGTTCTCTCTGGGAAGTCCGGGGGGGAGGGGGGGGAGGGAAGGGGGTGGGGGGTGGGGAGAAATAAAAAAAATGTTTGTACTTTGTACTAATAAAACTTTTTCAATAAAAAAAAAGGACAGTTAAAAAAAAAATATTGTGGTGCCGATCGGCGACAGGGAGCCACAGCAGAGGGATGAAAGAGCCACATGCAGCTCCAGAGCCTTGGGTTGCTGACCCCTGGCGTAGACTGTAGTTGTGCAAGTCCAGAAAAGGAGTTAACCCAAGAACCAGATTGAGGTTATTGTATTAAGTCAGCCTTGGAGTGTATTGCATGTATGTATTGTATGTGTCAATTGTATTGAGTTAAGGAAACGGATATGTCTGACGATGTATTTACATGCTTCCTGCATTCTTCGTGGTAGAAGTAGTGTTAACTCCAGATTTGGGGCAGCATTCAATTGCAAGAAAGAGATGTATCTCCAACATCTGGTTGTGGGGTAAGAGACATCTGGTTGGCCATTGTGAGAAGGAAATACTGTACCAAGGTGATTCAGCAGACCTGTCCTTCTGCCTTACAGAGGTAACACTGTGCAATTTAGCAAGATAAGTTTTTCAGTTAGTGCACCACTCAAGATTGGTCTCTGGTTGGATTAATAATCATATTGTAATACTCTTTCCTTCCTTCCTTCCTTCCTTCCTTCCTTCCTTCCTTCCTTCCTTCCTTCCTTCCTTCCTTCCTTCCTTCCTTCCCTCCCTCCTTCCTTCCCTCCCTTCCTTCTTTCCTCCCTTCCTTCCTTCCCTCCCTCTTTCTTTCCTTCCTTCCTTCCCTCCTTCCCTCCCTCCCTCCTTCCCTCCTTCCTTCCTCCCCTCCCCTCCTTCTTTCCTCCCTTCCTTCCTTCCCTCCTTCTTTCCCTCCCTCCCTCCTTCCCTCCCTTCTTTCCTTCCTTCCTTCCCTCCTTCCCTCCTTCCCTCCTTCCTTCCTTCCTTCCTTCCTTCCTTCCCTCCTCCCTTCCCTCCTTCCCTCCTTCCCTCCCTCCCTCCCTTCCTTCCTTCCCTCCTTCCCTCCCTCCCTCCCTCCCTCCCTCCCGCCCTCCCGCCTTCCTTCCCTCCCTCCCTCCCTTCCCTCCCTCCCTCCCTTCCTTCCCTCCTTCCCTCCCTCCCTCCTGCCCTCCCGCCTTCCTTCCTTCCTTCCTTCCTTCCTTCCTTCCTTCCTTCCTTCCTTCCTTCCTTCCTTCCTTCCTTCCTTCCTTCCTTCCTTCCTTCCTTCCTTCCTTCCTTGGAAATAATTTGCTGGAAGACTTCATCCAGGGTAATTTACTGTGCTGAAATATCAGCAGTTTCTTCATTTAGAATACCAGAAGAAAGCAACAGAGAAAAACATCTACTTTTCCCTCTGTGGGAAGGATAAGGTTCTTCTCCCCAGACTCAAAACTCATTAACAATTAACAGGATTTTCTGCAAAATGCACTAAAACCCAGGATGTTCCAGCCCCAAAAGTAGAAAGGCAAAAAAGGCTGAATTTGTGAAAATGGAAGACACTGATGAAAAGTGCACTCAAGCAGCCGTTATTTGTGTCCTGCTTCAAATAGAATTAGCGGTACAAAGCATGCTTTTATAAGCCCTCATACAGGGCTTCCAAAACCTGCTAGTTTCATTAAAATGCACATAAGTGTCATAGATACACTGTCATTATTAAAAAAAGTCTCCAGACTTTGATAAATTGGTTAGAATATATAAACACCCACACAGTCTGTCTATCTCTGTCTCTCTTTATCTCTGTCTATATATTTATCATCTATCCATCCATCCTCATTATCTATCCATCCATCCATCCATCCATCCATCCATCCATCATCTATCAACTGTCAATCTAATTATCTATTTATCTATCCATCCATCCTCATTATCTATCCATCTATCATCTATCTATCTATCTATCTATCTATCTATCTATCTATCTATCTATCTATCTATCTATCCATCCATCCATCCATCCATCATCTATCTATCTATCCATCCATCTATCCATCAATCATCTGTCAATCTAATTATCTATCTATTTATCTATCCATCCATCCATCCATCCATCATCCATCCATCATCTATCTATCCATCCATCCATCCATCCATCATCTGTCAATCTAATTATCCATCTATCCATCCATCCATCCATCCATCCATCTATCTATCTATCCATCCATCCATCATCTGTCAATCTAATTATCTATCTATTTATCTATTTATCTATCCAGCTATCCATCCATCCATCCATCCATCCATCCATCCATCCATCCATCCATCATCTATCAACTGTCAATCTAATTATCTATTTATCTATCCATCCATCCTCATTATCTATCCATCCATCATCTATCTATCTATCTATCTATCTATCTATCTATCTATCTATCTATCTATCTATCTATCTATCTATCTATCCATCCATCCATCCATCCATCATCTATCTATCTATCCATCTATCCATCAATCATCTGTCAATCTAATTATCTATCTATTTATCTATCCATCCATCCATCCATCCATCATCCATCCATCATCTATCTATCCATCCATCCATCCATCCATCATCTGTCAATCTAATTATCCATCTATCCATCCATCCATCCATCCATCCATCCATCCATCCATCCATCCATCCATCCATCCATCCATCCATCTATCTATCTATCTATCTATCTATCTATCTATCTATCTATCCATCCATCATCTGTCAATCTAATTATCTATCTATTTATCTATTTATCTATGCAGCCATCCATCCAGCCATCCATCTACCATCAATCCATCCATCCATCTATATAATCCATCCATCTATATCAACTCTATCTATCTATCTATCTATCTATCTATCTATCTATCTATCTATCTATCTATCTATCTATCTATCTATCTATCTATCTATCTATCTATCTATCTATCTATCTATCTATCTATCTATCTATCTCCTCAAAAGAAAAGTATCCTGCTTAATAATTTCTTAGTATTATTAAAGTTTCTCTCTCCCTTTATAATATCAAATTCCAGGTTGACTTCTTTTAATTAATTACGCAAATTACACTTGCACAATTATTTCAATTGCAAAATGATAGCTAGTTTTTTGTAAGGAATGCTGACATTTAAATTATGGGTATCACATTGTTCTGAGTGTCTGGCTTTGACACTGGCCACTTTGCCACAAACTGCTTAACCCATTCAATCATTAATCTAGGCAAATCTCCCTAGTGAAGTTTCTGGCTGGGGGTAGGATTAAAAAGAAAAGTCAGTATGATGGCCACAGTGATACCATTAGAACTATGTCTATTTTCTTTAATGTGTAGCTGGGTCAAAAACCATGTTACTAAACAAGAACAGGAACACCTCAATTTCCCCATGGGGTCCATCAACCTTCTGTCTTATTTTATAAAAAGAAACCAAGGAAAACCAACATCTGTCAACTTGAATAAAATTTAGGGATGGGACGTTGGTACTCACCTGTGAGACGTCCTTTCTCGAAGGGCGGAGCTAGCCTCCAAGAATGGGTTAAATCTGCCCCCTAGCCAATAGGACCGAGTCTTAAAAAAGGTATAAATAGTGCCCTCTCAGATTGGCACTCCTTCTTTTAATCGAGGGATCAAGTCAGACTCGATGTGCTTTTTCCAAAACAAACATACAATTTATTAACTATGTACAGACTGATCGGAGAGAGTAGGAATTATGTACATGAGACACAGCTCAGAATAAGTAACTATATACACACCCTTAGCAGAGAAAAAACAGAACTATATACAGGTGAATCATTGCATACAAGAGAAGAACTATATACACCAGATAGCCGTAGAGCGCCCAGCCAGCCCCAATGGGAGGGACTTGGAGGCTAGCTCCGCCCTACGAGAAAGGACGTCTCACAGGTGAGTACCAACGTCCCTTCTCCATAGTGGGCGGAGCTAGCCTCCAAGAATGGGACATACCAAAGCTGGCGTCCCTAGGGCGGGATCAATCGTCCTGGCTGGGAAGAGGGCTCAATGTCACCCCTGTCTCCAGCACCCGCCTGCCAAAATCCGCCTCCTCTGAAGCATAAACGTCTAGTTTGTAATGGCAGATGAAGGGAGTAAGGGAGGACCAGGTGGCCGCCCTACAGACCTCGAGGATGGGGACCCTAGCATTCCACGCTGCAGAGGTCGCTGCGCTGCGGGTGGAGTGTGCCGTGAGACCCGAGGGCTTAGGTAGCGCCATGTGTTTATAGGCCAAGGAGATGGCCGCCCGGATCCATCGGCCAATTGTCGCTGAAGACGCCTTGCGGCCCTGAGTAGAGGGGCGAAAGGTCACAAATAAGGTCTCAGTTCGCCGCAAAGGAAGCGTCCGACAGAGATAAATGTTAAGTGCTCGCTTAACGTCCAGCATGTGCCAAGCGCGCTCAGAGTCCGTGGACGGATTTTGAAAAAAGGCCGGTAAGATGACCTCCTGTGCCCTATGAAATGGCATGTTCACCTTGGGCGTGAAGGCCGGGTCCAATCGAAGAACGACCCTGTCACTGTGGAAGGTACACAGGTCCGCGCGCACGGACAAGGCTGCGAGTTCAGATATCCTGCGCGCTGAGGTGATTGCGACGAGGAACGCTACCTTGAAGGAAAGGTGTGACAAGGGGACAGAGTCCAATGGTTCAAAGGGGGCAACCGTTAAGGCCGAGAGAACCTTGGAAAGGTCCCACGTAGGGAAACGATGCACCACTGGTGGGCACAGGTTAGTGACCCCCTTAAGGAACTGCTTCAAGAGAGGGTGAGCAGCCAGCGAGTCCAGGTGTGGGCAGGACAACACCGTTGAAAGCGCCGCAACCTGCCTGCGCAAGGTGTTGGGAGACAGGCCCTTGGCGAGCCCCTGCCGCAGAAACTGGATGACGTTAATGATTGAGAGATCAAGAGGGGAATAACCCACCTGCGCGCACCAGGCACAAAATGTGCGCCAGGTAACCGAATAAATCCGCTCCGTTGACGGCCGTCTGGAGGCCAACATGATTTCAGAGAGGTCGTCCGGAACTAGGCGGTGTTGCAGAGTGAGCCGCTCAAGCGCCAGGCGGTCAGTTGTAGCCAGTGCAGCTCTGGATGCTGCACTGACCCCTGGGCAAGCGACCACTCTGTCGGCGGGATCCGCCAGGGAGGTGATGCGGACAGGGACATAAGGTCCGCGAACCAGGTCCGCCGGGGCCAGTGTGGGGCCAGGAGGATGACTTCTGCTTTCAGCCTCAGGACCCTCCAGATGACCTGCGGGATCAGCGGAAGGGGGGGAAAGGCATACAGCAACTCCTGTGGCCATTGACAACGAAGAGCGTCCGTGTCCTCCGCGCCCGGAGTTCGGAACCTGGTCACGAACCTGGGAAGTTTGGCGTTTTCCGGGGTGGCGAACAGATCCACGGCCGGTAGTCCAAAGCGGTCCACTATTTGATGGAAAATGTCCGGGTGCAGGGACCACTCTGCCGGGTCGATGGCATTGCGGCTGAGCCAGTCCACCGTGGTGTTGCTCACCCCGGAGATGTGCTCCGCAGTGATGGATCGGAGATGCCGCTCTGCCCAGAGCCCCAGGATCATCGCTTCGGACATGAGGGCCCTGGAGAAGGTCCCCCCCTGCCGATTTATGTGGGCTTTTGTAGTTACGTTGTCCGTTAAGACTAAGATGTGACGGCCCACCAGGTGAGATTGAAAATGCGCAAGGGCCAACCTGACCGCCCTGAGCTCTAGCAAATTGATCGGAAGGAAGCGCTCTGCCCTGGACCAGGTGCCCTGGGCGACGAGGGATTCGGTGTGGGCCCCCCAGCCCGTGGTGCTGGCGTCGGTCGTCAACGTGAGCCTCTGTGGCTCCATGAAGTCGGAGCCCTCGCTCAGGGCGGGCGAAGTCCACCACCGGAGTGATTTCCTCGCCGACACTGGCATCCTGACCCTCGCGGGGGAGTGGCTGCGATTCGCCCGCTGAAAGGGGAGAAGAAACCATTGAAGGTCTCTGGAGTGCAGGTGAGCCCACGGAACGATGTGTATCGCAGAAATCATTTTTCCCAGGAGGGAAGACAGCTGGTTCAAGGGAATCCTTGTTTGAGCCAGAACATGCTGGACTAATTCCAATATGCTGTCTCTCCGGTCCTGGGACAGGTAGACCCTGCACTCCAGAGAGTCAATGATGGCCCCCAGTGGGTGACCCTGGTAGAGGGGGACAGTTGGCTCTTTCCCAAATTAACGAGAAACCCGTGGTGCTCAAGTGTGTTGAGGGTAACCTGGACATCCTGCTGAGCCTGGGAAAGGGAAGAGGACTGGATGAGAATGTCGTCCAGGTAACACTGAACACGCACGGGAAGAGCCCTAAGGTGGGCGGCCAAGGCGGCCAAAACCTTGGTGAATACCCTTGGCGCTGAAGACAGGCCGAAGGGTAGCGCCTGGTATTCATAATGCACCCCTGCATAGCAAAATCTGAGGAACTGGCGGTGAGAAGGATGAATAGGAATGTGGAGGTAGGCCTCCGTGAGGTCAATTGAGGCGAGAAAATCGCCACGCCTAATTCCTGCCAAAATTGATTGCAGGGTGTGCATTTTGAATTTTCTGTACCTCACATATCTGTTCAGGCGTTTCAGATCGAGAATTGCTCTCCACCCACCCGAGGATTTCGGAACCACAAACAAGATGGAATAAAAGCCTTGCCCCTGCTGGTCCTCAGGCACTCGCTGGATGGCTCTAATATCCAGTAGGTGCTGGATGGCCTGATCTACGAGGACCCGTTTGGAAATGTTTGAAGACAAGGGGCAGCGTAAGAAAAACCTCGGAGGGGTGGAAATAAATTCCAGGTACAGTCCTGTCGACAGGGTTTGCAAAACCCATGTGTCATTGGTGATTTCCTCCCATCGACTGGCAAAGGATGCCAGTCGACCCCCAATGGGAGGGATCGAATCGGGTCTACTTATACCGGCGGTAAGGGTGACCACCGGCTCCTCTAAAGGGCCGTTTTGATTGCCCGCCCCGGTATGGCCTGTCAGCAGCCGAGCGCTGCCGCGGGGCATAGGAACCCTGGGAAGCCCCATATTGCCCTTGGGGTGCCCCGTACTGCCCTTGCCCAGAAGAGTAGGATCCCTGGTACCTATTGTATGGGGTATCTGCTGGCCTGGAGCCTCGCCGGTAGGGAGGGGCCTTATTTTGGGACTTTTTACTGTAAGAGGGGAGGATTTTCCTCTTATCTTTGGTTTCCGTAGTGATCCGGTCTAGGGCCGGACCAAACAGGGACTGACCAGAAATCGTAGCAACGGTGGAACTAGCCTCCAAGCACAGGAAAAAGCACAATGCCCTTTGGCTACGGACCGAGATTAAAAGAGGGAGTGCCAATCTGAGAGGGCACTATTTATACCTTTTTTAAGACTCGGTCCTATTGGCTAGGGGGCAGATTTAACCCATTCTTGGAGGCTAGCTCCGCCCACTATGGAGAACTCTCTGTTCAGCATTAATCTTCAAAGGCGAAGCCAATCTAGAGAGTGGAGTATGGGAAGGTGTGGTGGGACACTGAAAAGGGATATAGGAAGATTTGGGCAGAAATAGCATGAACAATGAAAAGATCTACGTTTTCTTTTCCCATCACAAAAACAATTATTTCTCCTATTGTATCATTCTTTCCTATAAGACCAAACTTCCCTAGTTATAAAAAGTTTGTTTTGTCTTGATTTGGAATGAAGACTCCTAAAATACATTAATTTTCTTATTTATAGAATAGAATGGAATGGAATGGAATGGAATGGAATGGAATGGAATGAAATAGAATAGAATAGAATAGAATAGAATAGAATAGAATAGAATAGAATAGAATAGAACAGAATAGAATAGAATAGAATAGAATAGAATAGAATAAGAATTTAGAATAGAATGGAATGGAATGGAATGGAATGGAATGGAATGGAATGGAATGGAATGGAATGGAATAGAATAGAATAGAATAGAATAGAATAGAATAGAATAGAATAGAATAGAATAGAATAGAATAGAATAGAATAGAATAGAATAATTTATTGGCCAAGTGTGATTGGACACACAAGGAATTTGTCTTGGTGCATATGCTCTCAGTGTACATAAAAGAAGAGATACGTTCATCAAGAATCATAAGGTACAACACTTAATGATAGTTCAGGTCAGGGGCGGGTTCCTAATTCTTTTACTACCACTCTCTGGGCGTGGCTTATTTTGTGGGGGTGGCTTGCCAACCATGTGACCGAGTGGGCATGGCTTGCTGGCCATGTGACTGGGTAGGTGTGGCTTCTCGGACTGCTGAAGGGAGGGGAACTGAGATAGGTCCTGCCGCCCATTCCCCCTCCCCTCAGCAGCTCGAGAAGCCTCGAACGTGCGAAAATGCCTGGGATCATCACTGCGCGTTCATGGCTTCTCGGACTGCTGAAGGGAGGGGAATGGAGATAGCTCCTGCCGCCCGTTCTTTCAGCGTCTCACGCGCTCCCTCAGCCATCCTCCCCTGCTTGGACTCACTGTGGGGTAGAAAGGTAGCGCATGCGCAGTGCCGGAAGCTCGGCTTCTGGGCATGCACAGAAGAAAATTTTAAAAAAAATATTTTTTAAAAAAAAAAATGGCGGCGCCCAGGCACCGGCAACCGACCGCACCGGTACTGTGACGTCACCAGCGGGCCGCTGCCGGTGCTATAGAGTGGACCGCACCGGTAGGAACCCACCACTGGTCCAGGTACAATTATAAATTGTAAGGATACAAGCAACAAAGTTCCAGTCATGCAGTCATTAGTGGGAGGAGATGGGTGATAGGAACAACGAGAAGATTAATAGTAGTGCAGACTTAGTAAATAGTTTGACAGTGTTGAGAGAATTATTTGTTTAGCAGAATGATGGCGTTCGGAGAAAAACTGTTCTTGTGTCTAGTTGTCTTGGTGTCCTACATTTTGAGGGTAGGAGTTGAAGCAGTTTGTGTCCAGGATGCGAGGGGTCAGTAAATATTTTCACGGCCCTCTTTTTGACTCATGCAGTATACAGGTCCTCAGTGGAAGGCAGGTTGGCAGCAATTGTTTTTTCTGCAGTTCTGATTATCCTCTGAAGTTTGTGTCTGTCTTGTTAGATTGCAGAACCGAACCAGACAGTTATAAAGGTGCAGATGACGGACTCAATCATAAGAGCAGCCCACCCCTGCCTTACATGCTTCCTATGCAGTTGCAGAATTTTATGTTTTTCTCCTTAAATGTCATCCTATTCATTTCAGCCCACTGCTCAAATCTACCCAGACCCCTTTTGAATCTCTCCTCTTTCCTCCGGTATCAGCCACTCTCCCAGAATGTGGAAGAGGGCTTTTAAATGCCATGAAAAAAATCCTTTTAAACTCTTGGTTGCTTGTAGAATGACTTTGCTAGTTAACGTTTATAAAAACCGGGCGTTCAAAGCTTACAAATCCCTGTTGCAACATGAAATATTCATTATTATTTTTTTTTTTTTGCTGCTCGATGTCTTTTCTTCAGATCAGCAAAACCCAGGTCATGGTATTCCCACTTCTCCTTAAGCCATGACACAACACAATTTGGCACTCAGCTGAACAAACCACAAGCAATGATTAACAGAACGTTGCATACTGTAGCATGGGCGTCCAATCACAGGCACTTATAAACAATATTTGTTCAAGCTGGTGAATTATTTAGCCTCTCGTGTCAGGCTTCAGACTGGAGTTAATTGCTTTCTATTGAATTTGGCAATGAGGTAAGTGTCAGAATATGCTGAATATCACCAATGGGGTGGGTGGGGTGGGGTGGGGGACAACGCAACTCTTTCCCACCTTTCCTTTCCACTTGCCATGTGTCTCTTGATGTGGCTGAGAATTAAAGAAATTAATCACAAACTGAATAACAAGGAAACTAGAAGCAGAAAGAGATTAATCTCTTGCTTAAAGCAAATTTTGTTCCAGAAAAGAAAAGAAAACAAAACCAACCACATTTAAAACCTTCTGGCTGGGAGTGGAGTGAAGGAGGGGAAAAGAGGATGGACTAATGGTGCAATCACCAATGCTTTCTTAGCACATTACCATTAATATTGATTTCCATTAGCTGGGCAACAGGTAGGAAAATTAAGTGCATGAACGGAGAAAATGGTTTTAATGGCTGATGGGAATTAATGGTGATGTCATGAAACCTCCCAATTACTTGATTCAGAAAACAAATTTGCTTATTTCATCATGCCTCTCTAAGCTTTATAACAAATATATATATAACAAATATATTTATTTATTCTTAAATATATAAATTCATAACAAATCTATAACAAATTTAACTCCCCCCCCTCCTGAATGTCTCTCAATTCAGACGATCACTTTGCTATTGTTCGAATGCACTTTTAGTAGCACAAAGTACATTAATCAGGGCTGTGATTCCCGGAAACCTCAGTCGGTACTCAAATACCCCCAAAACCTTTGATTTATTGGACCTGGGACCTGGTCTGGTAAGTCTCACATTGGGCACATAGAAAACAGCAAGAGCAAGAGCACTTAAGACTTATATACCACCCCATAGCACTTTACGGCACTCTCTGGACGATTTACAGTGTCAGCCTTTTGCCCTCAACAATTTGGGTCCTCATTTTACCAACCTCGGAAGGATGGAAGGCTGTGTCAACCTTGAGCCGGTCAGGATTGAACTGCAGGCTGTGGCCAGAGTTTGCCTGCAATACTGCATTCTAACCACTGCGCCACCAGGGCTCCTAATAGCAATAGCCCTTAGACTTATACAGTGTTTCACAGTGCTTTACATCCCTCTCTAAGCGGTTTACATAGAGTCAGTCTATTGCCCCCAACAATCTGGGTCCTCATTTCACCAACCTCAGAAAGATGAAAGGCTGAGTCAACTTTGAGGCGGTCAGCATCGAATGTCAGGTTGTGGGCAGAGTTTGCCTGCAATACTGAATTTTAATCAGTGTGTGTGTATGCATATGTGTGTGATATATATCAGAGGTGGTATTCTTCCGGTTTGGACTGGTTCGGGCGAACTGGTAGTGATGACTGCAGGTGGGCCCGCCCACCCGCCTGGATGTAATGCCGTCTTATTTAGCCACGTTTTCGAGCCTAGGCACATGTGCGGAAGGCACATGCATGAGTAAAGTGCATGCACGGGTGGTTGTGCGCATGTGCATGCTCATATTTGCGAACCGGTAGGGAAGGTAAGTGAATATCACCCCGGAATAGATAGATAGATAGATAGATGATAGATAGATAGATAGATAGATAGATAGATAGATAGATAGATAGATAGATAGATAGATAGATAGATAGATAGATAATAGAGATAGATAGATAGATGATAGATAGATAATAGAGATAGATAGATAGATGAATGATAGATAGATAGATAGATAGATAGATAGATAGATAGATAGATAGATAGATAGATAGATAGATAGATAGATAGATAGATAGATAAAAGATAGATGAATGATAGATAGATAGATAGATGATAGATAGATAGATAGATAGATAGATAGATAGATAGATAGATAGATAGATAGATAGATAGATAGATAGATAGGTAGGTAGGTAGGTAGGTAGGTAGGTAGGTAGGTAGGTAGGTAGAGAGAGAGACAGAGAGAAAGACAGAGAGACAGAGAGAGACAGAGAGAAAGAGACAGAGAAATACAGATAGAAAGATAGCGAGATAGAGAGGTAGGTAGGTAGGTAGAGAGAGAGAGAGAGACAAAGAGACAGAGAGAGAGAGAGAGAGAGAGAGAGAAATATAGATAGATAGGGAGGGAGGGAGGGAGGGAGGGAGAAGCTAGCATTTTGGTAATGTTATTACTCTGCTACTTCTTGGATAAGTGCATATTTTTGATAAAAGTGGTATATGCTTGCATATGAATAAAACAATAGTTCTAAAGAAAGAGCTTTTTTTCATCTTCCTTTCAAGATGGTGCTCCTGTGTTTTTGCTAAGAGCGGAGCAGGCGGGGGATTGATATCAGAGTACAGCCAAGAGATATGACATCTGCTACAGTTACTGGTGCAGGGATAGTTGGAGACATATAAATTTAAGGAAAGCCGCACACGAAAACCAAAGCAGCATCTGCCCTAAAGACAAAACAGTTTTCTCTTCAATTGCAGAGAAGTCTCTGATCCCCGCCGAAAACTGCCCTTGCTCGTGACAGCCACAACAAAACAAAGGTACGAAGCTTACCGACTCCAGGTGTCGGTACTTGGACTTGATTTTTATAAAAAGATGCAAACAAATGATGCAAAGTTGATTAGGGGTCTGGAGGCTAAAGCATACGATGAATAGTTGTCGGAATTGGGGATGCTTAGTCTAACGAAGAGAAGGACTAGAGCAGTGTTTCCCAACCTTGGCAACTTGAAGATGTCTGGACTTCAACTCCCAGAATTCCCCAGCCAGCATTCGCTGGCTGGGGAATTCTGGGAGTTGAAGTCCAGACATCTTCAAGTTGCCAAGGTTGGAAAACACTGGACTAGAGGCAACATGATAATAGCAGCCTTCTATTATTTTGAGGGGATGTCACAAAGAACCTATTCTTCAAAGCACCTGAAGCAGGGGTGAGATTCAAACTCTTTAGCAACCGGTTCTCTGCCCGGTTGCTGGGTGGGCGTGGCCATGGCCTACTTGGCCTCCTGCAACACGGTGGTGGTGGTGGGGCGTTTTGCCCTCCCCAGGCTCCAGAGGTTTTTCTCGAGCCTCCAAGAGGGCGAAAACAGCCTCCTCCGGGCTCCGGAGGCCCTCCGGAGGCCGGAAAGAGGTGTGTTTCTGGACTTCTGGAACTTCTGGAACTTCCAGGAGGCCTGTTTTTCGCCCTCCCGGAGCCTCCATGCAGGCCCTGCACTTACCTGGCATCCAAAATGGGCGGCGTCTGCAAAATCTGCAAAATCTCCATTCCCTCCCCACTCCTGGGAGAAGGATATTGCAAAATCTCCATTCCCTCCCCACTCTGGGGCCAGCCAGAGGTGGTATTTGCCGGTTCTTCGAACTACTCAAAATTTCCGCCTGCATCCAAAACTGGCCGCGTGGGGACTCCTGGGAGGGGAGGGGAGGGGAGGGTGGACGGGGCCAGCCAGGAGTGGGATTTAGGGGTTCTCTGAACTGCACAGAATCTTAGCTAGAGGTTCTCCCGAACCCCTGCGAATCCCCAGCAGCCCACCCCTGTATGAAACCATCAAGGCAAAAGTAATTTTGAGAGCAAAAACTTTGTATTTTCTTTCAAGGACAACTTCCCTTTTCTTCTGAAGAGTAGACAAAATACTGCATATCAGAAAACAGCAGGTCAACATAAAAAGAGACCTCCTGAGAGACCCTTAGGAGCAAACCTCTTGAAAGAGAGATTTAGATTTCAGGAAAGATTTTGATATGGACCTTCCAGTAGATAAGTGATTACTAAGCGGTTATGAGGGTCTTTTTAAAAAGAGGATGTGTCAGATCGGAGGTCTTCAAACTTGGCAACTTTAAGACTTGTGGATTTCAACTCCCAGAATTCTCCAGCCAGCCAGCTATGCTATACTATGCTATGCTATCCTGGCTGGAGAATTCTGGGAGTTGAAGTCCACAAGTCTTAAAGTTGCCAAGTTTGGGGACCCCTGTGTCAGATAATCATGCCAGTCTTACATTTGGATGATTGTGACTAGTCCAATTCTTATTTTTTTTCACCTGTCTTATGTCTCATTTATTTATTTATTTTATTTATTAATAACATTTCTATGCCGCCCAACTCCCAGGGGACTCTGGGCGGCTCACAACAAGTAGAAATACATATTCAAATAAGAAAAACTGTTAAGGTGAGAATAAATCTCATAGAGGTGATGTGGATCTTTCCCTTGGAATTCAGACAGTTAGAAATAAAACCGAGATTAAAAGTCTAATAGAAAATATTTATTTCGGTACAAAAACAATAAATCCTGATTGTTACATCTTTGCTAATAAAATGCGACTGCTCCGGTCAGAAGGCAAGTCAAAAGTGAATAATGGAGAATCAGGAATGCACACATGCGCAGAAGATCACATCACGTGTTCTGCTTGTATTGGAATGTACCATAATATTAGAATAGGGATGCAGCACCCTGCATATAAATACAACTGGCAATATTCACATCGTGACAAAAACAATTTAAAAACATATTTAAAATACAATCCATTCACACATACATACATGGGCCGATCTGAAAAGACCTCATCAAAGGGTCATTTGCCACAGGCCTGCCGGAAAGGTCAGATCTTAACGGCTTTCCGGAAGGCCAGTAAGGTGGGAGTAATACGAATCTCGGGAGGTAGTTGGTTCCAAAGAGTCGGAGCAGCTACAGAGAAGGCCCTCCCCCGCGGGCCCGCCAGCCGACATTGTATAGCGGACAGGACCTGAAAAAGGCCGATTTCCGGATCATTTGGCAAGTGAACAAAAAACAAAATCGAAAAAACCTATGTGAAAATTTGTACTTTCTTTGTAATTCCTTTCCCTAACGTAAATTCATTTCCATAGGTGCTTTTCTATAAACCACATTTCCACAGTAGGCTGGGTTTTGCATGCAATTTTCTTAACGTTATTTTCATATTGACTTTCTTCTAATCTCTGCAATTTTTGTGAACATGGGTCCCCTAATATATGCAGGTCTGTATGTGCGGTTTTAAATTGCATTCCACAGCACAACTTCTAGAAAAGTGTAGAGGTTGGTGAATAACTGCTATGGTTGGTGAATAATTTCTCAATGTGTGAATTCCCTACGCACACTGAAAAAAAGCTAATTTTGCTAGAAGAGTCATGGGCTGGCTCTGTTCTTCTTTGCACTTGATGCAAACACATTCACAAGGATCTGATGTAAGTGATGAAATTCTGAGATAAGGACCAGGGGTGACATGATAGCAATGTTCCAATACTTGAGAGGATGCCACAGAGAGGAGGGGGTCAAGCTATTCTCCAAAGCACCTGAAGGCAGGACAAGAAGCAATGGGTGGAAACCCTAGAGAAAGTGCAGAAGAGAGCAACCAGGATGATAAAGGGTCTGGAAAATAAAACGTACGAAGAGCGGTTGCAGGAACTGAGCTTGGCCAGTCTGGCGAAGAGAAGGACCAGGGGTGACATGATAGCAGTGTTCCAATACTTGAGGGGATGCCACAGAGAGGAGGGGGTCAGGCTGTTCTCTATGGCACCAGAAAGCCAAACAAGGAATAATGGATGGAAGCTGACCAAGGAGAGATTCAACCTGGAAGTGAGGAGAAACTCTCTGACGGTGAGAGCGATCAACCAGTGGAACAGCTTGCCAGCGGAGGTTGTGAGAGCCCCAACACTTGCGACCTTCAAGGGGAGACTGGACTGCCATCTGTCTCAAATGGTGTAGGAACTCCTGCTTGAGCAGGGGGTTGGACTGGATGACCTACAAGGTCCCTTCCAACTCTAATAATAAATCTAAAATCTAAAAGGAAGCAGATGGATTATTTTAAACAAATTTTCCTCTGGGCTGAGATCTAGATACAGGTAGACCTCGACCTATGACTACAACTCAGCCCAAAACATCTGTTGCTAAGTGAACCATTTGTTAAGTGAGTAATAGACCCATAGCAAGCAAAACTCCGAGGCAGGTAGATTCCTCAAAGGACAGCTTTGTTGAATATATCATATTGGCACAGATCTGGTGAAAACCGACTCTGAAAATTCCCGCAATTTTCACCTAATTAAAAGTGAAAGTTTTTCATTTTTTCAAGACAATCAGTCACATTTGTTAAGAGAATCACTGCAGCTGTGAAGTTAGCGCAACAGGGTTGTGAAGTGAATCTGGCTTCCCCATTGACTTTGCTTGTCAGAAGGTCACAAAAGCAGATCTCATGACTCCAGGACACTGCGAACGTCATAAATATGAGTCAGTTGCCAAGCATTTGAATTTTGACCACATGACCATGGGAATGCAGCAACGGTCGTAGCTGTGAAAAATGATCATAAGTCACTTTTTTCAGTGCCATTATAACTTCAAACAGACACTTGAGATATTGAAAACCTTGTTTGGCTTTCTGGTGCCATAGAGAACAGCCTGACCCCCTCCTCTCTGTGGCATCCCCTCAAGTATTGGAACACTGCTATCATGTCACCCCTGGTCCTTCTCTTCGCCAGACTGGCCAAGCTCAGTTCCTGCAACCGCTCTTCATATGTTTTATTTTCCAGACCCTTTATCATCCTGGTTGCTCTCTTCTGCACTTTCTCTAGAGTTTCAATGTCTTTTTTATAGTGTGGTGACCAAAACTGGATGCAGTACTCTAGGTGTGGCCTGACCAGTACCTCTCTGGTCCTTGAGTGTATCCCTGAGTGTATGCAGCTCAGGACTGCGTTGGCCTTTTTGGCTGCTGCTGCACACTGCTGGCTCATATTTAGTTGGCTGTCTACCAAGACTCCGAGATCCCTTTCGCAATCGCTGCTATTGAGTGAATCTCTGAATGAATCTCTGAAACGACTTCCATTTCAAAGAGCCATCCTGGTGTCAGATCACATCTTACAAAACCATGCTAATGTATTCCACCCCCCTCCCCTTCATCTTCCCTGAGTTTTCGCGCCATCCAGTTTCGGATCGATGTTCGGGGCTCATGCCCTGGACAGCAACCCAGAGTTTGGGGGAGCTGGTTGAAGTTTTTAAAATAGATTCAGGTTAATGTCAGGGTTCCAAGCAACACGCCCAATGAAAGAAAGCTCCGAGTTTCTTCAAAGTTCCATTTTATTAGAGATGTCATATTGTCACATCTGGGAAAACCTGAGTCTGAAAGCTTCCGGGTTTTCCCCACCCAAAAGAAAGTCCAAGTCCCTGCCCCAGCAACCACATGTCCATCACATGGTCCAATCAATGCACCGTCTCAACTGGAGATGCCTCCCAGACACACCCCTCCAGGTGCAGGGCAGAGTGACCTTGACTATCAGAGAAAGGAATGCTATTTTGACTATATATCTCCCCAGCTCCATGCAATCCCCCCTCCCAGTTCCCCACAGCACTAAATGTGGCAGGCCTGAAGATCCAAGGCCCAAAAAAATGGTTTTCAGGCCTGACAGCTACATTAGTTATTGCTTTATTCGTTGTCTAAACCTTCCTCCCAACCCTTTGTCTTCCTCTTCTCTTGGGATGTGAAAAGAGAGACGGGTTTGAAGTCAGACTAACTCCTAAAAGCTGCTCAGCCCAAACACTGTTGATGTTTTTTTTCTTTTTTTGGTTCTGGAGTCACGATTTCTATTCTGCTCCTCCTCTCAAGGGAGCAGCTGGCCTATTTATTGTTTTAAGCAACAGATCTCTTTACACAGGCAGACACAATTGTTAGAAATCACTACAGACGGTCCTTGACTTATAGTATTACAGTACAGTGAAGTACTGCAGGCTACTTTTGCTGATCACCGGCTGCCAGCAGTTTGGGAGTTCGAATCTCACCGGCTCAAGGTTGACTCAGTCTTCCCACCTTCCGAGGTGGGTAAAATGAGGACCCAGATTGTTGGGGGCAATATGCTGCCTTTGTAAACCACTCAGAGAGGGGTGGAAAGCACTGTGAGGTGGGATATGTCTAAGTGCTATTGCTCTTCCTTCCTTCCTTCCTTCCTTCCTTCCTTCCTTCCTTCCTTCCTTCCTTCCTTCCTTCCTTCCTTCCTTCCTTCCTTCCTTCCTGCTTTCCTTCCTTTCCTTCCTTCCTTCCTTCCTTCCTTCCTTCCTGATAGAATGTAATATTGCAGGCTAATTCTGCCCACAGCCAGGAGTTTGATCCTGACCGGCTCAAGGTTGACTCAGCCTTCCATCCTTCCGAGGTCGGTAAAATGACCCAGATTGTTGGGGGCAAGAGGCTGACTCTAAACCACTCAGAGAGGGGTGGAAAGCACTGTGAAGCGGGATATAAGTCTAAGCACTATTGCTATTGCTATTGCTATTGCTATTGCTATTGCTATTGCTATTGCTATTGCTATTGCTATTCCTTCCTTCCTTCCTTCCTTCCTTCCTTCCTTCCTTCCTTCCTTCCTTCCTTCCTTCCTTCCTTCCTTCCTTCCTTCCTTCCTTCCTCAATGATTAGAATGTAGCATTGCAGGCTAACTCTGCCCACTACCAGCAGTTCAATCCTGACAGGTTCAAGGTTGACTCAGCCTTCCATCATTCTGAGGTCGGTAAAATGAGGACCCTGATTGATGGTGGGAAGAGGCTGACTCTGTAAACCGCTTAGAGAGGGCTGTAAAAGCACTGTGAAGCGGTACATAAGTCTAAGTGCTGGTGCTAGTAAAACCAGTATGTCAACCCTGAAACTAGCCTGGCCGAAGCCATCTTGGAGCTTCAGTGTTGCCACACTAGTGCTGAGGGATAGGGAGGGGGGATTAGAGATAGCTGGAATTGTGTAGCCAAAATAAAATACTTTCTCTTGGGAACCAAGGACGTTTGTTCTCACACCTGGCTGGAGGAAGGAGGAGTGATGTCACCAGACCAGCGGACACTGCTTTGATTGGGCCATGTGACCAATAGTTTGGGATTTGGGGGTGGGGACTTTTACTTTTAATTAGGTGAAAACCGAGGGACCCTTCAGAGTCGGTTTTCACCAGATATGTGCCCATATGATATTTCCAATAAAGCTGTTCTTTGAGGAATTCACCTGCCTCAGAATTTTTGCTTGCAATGGATCTATTACTTGGAGCCCTGACATATTTGTTTAGAATTTAGAATTTAGAATAACAGAGTTGGAAGGGACCTTGGAGGTCTTCTAGTCCAACCCCCTGATTAGGCAGGAAACCGGCACAAACAAAGTGACTTGTGATCAGTTTTCACACTTAGGACCATTGCAGCATGCATGCAGCATCCCCACAGTCACATGAGCAAAATTTGGGCGCTCAGAACCTACCGGGTGTTTATGATGGTTCTAACCAACATTCGAAGTTTCCCAGCTAGTTTCTGGCAGGCAAAGTCAATGGAGAAACGCCAGATTTGCTTAATGGCCATTTGACAACTGTAGCGATTCGCTTAGCAACTATGGCAAAAAGGACATAAAAGGGGGCAAAACTCACTTAACAACTGACTTACTTAACAACAGAAATTCTGGGCTCATTTGTGGTCGTACGTCGAGGACTTATCTGTATGCTCCAGTCTGAACTTGTTCCCACCTTCAGATTTTTTATGGCTTGGAATTTTTAGCTTGGCTTGCTCCTATTACAGGTAGCCCTCGGACCTACGACCACAACTTAGCCCAACATTTATGTTGCTAAGCGAGAAATGCGTTAAGTGAATCCCCCCCATTTTCTCCACCTTTCATGCCACAATTGTTAAGTGAATCGCCGGAGTTGTTAAATCAGCAACACGGTTGTTAAGTGAATCTGGCTTCCCCATTGACTTGACACTGCAACTGTCATAAGTACATGCCAGTTGCCAAGCATCTGAATTTTGGTCACATTACCCTGGGGATGCTGCAATGGTTATAAGTGTAAAAAAAAAAGGTCAAGAGTCGCTTTTTTGGGTGCCGTTGTAACTTTGAATGGTCACTAAATGAACTGGATTCCTGAGAAATTTGCACGCTGCCAATGAAACATTCCGGCAAACTCTCAAAGAGAAACAGGCGGGCACGTACTGAGTGGCATCTCTCATAGCAGAACATCTGAAGATGATGGTGAAAACCACAGTGGCACCAACTGATGTAAAGGGTCTCTATGCCAGGGGCAGAGGTGGCATTCAGCCGGTTCCGACCAATTCGGGCGAACTGGTAGCGGCGACTACGGGAACATCCTCCTGCCCGGATGTAATGCCGTCCTATTTAGCCACGTTTTCAAGGCCAGGCTCTTGCGCGGAAGGCGCACGTGGGAGTGAAGCACATGGACGGGAGGCCGTGCGCATGTGCGGAGGTGGCACACACATTTGCGAACCGGTAGGGAAGGTAAGTGAAATACCACCGCTGGTCAGAGGGTATTGAACAAGGTTTGGTTCAGAAGCTGCTGAAAGGTTTTTCTTCAGACAAAGAAATGAGCAAAGAAATTTAGCCTCCGTAATTGACCATGATTGATATCGACTTGCCCTGAACAAACACCCCCCCCCCCCCAGATATGCTGGACAACAACATCAATTATCTTCAATCAAGCGATGCCTTTTTAGAAAGCTTCCCTAAGATTTTCCAGAAAAATAAGACAGGGATAATCTTGGATCATTGCTTTGCTGAGAGCAACAAATTAGTCAAAGGGAATGCTTAATTCGAGCCGATGTTCCATAATGATAATTACAATGATGTTAGGTTTCACAGATTGACAGAGTTGGGAGGGATCTTATAGGTCATCTAGTACAACCCCCCACCCACCCAAGCAGGAGATCCTACACCACTTCTGACAAATGGCAGTCCAATCTCTTCTTGAAAGTCTCAAGTGATGAAGCTCCCACAACTTCCGAAGGCAACGTCTGTTCCATTGGTTGATTGTTCTCACTGTCAGAAAGTTCCTTCTAATTTCTAGGTTGAATCGCTCCTTCATCAGTTTCCATCCATTATTCCTTGTCTGGCCTTCGGGTGCTTTGGAGAATAGCTTGACCCCCTCCTCTCTGTGGCAGCCCCTCAAATATTGGAACACTGCTATCATGTCTCCCCTGGTTCTTCTCTTCTCTAGACAAGCCATGCTCAGTTCCTGTAACCGTTCTTCATATGTTTTAGTCTCCAGTCCCCTAATCATCCTGGTTGCTCTCCTCTGCACTTTTTCTAGAGTCTCAACATCTTTTTTTATAGTGTGGTGACCAAAATTGGATGCAGTACTCTAGAGTGGTATTAGTACCTCATTTGAGCTTGATTGTATTCCTCTGTTAATGCAATTTAGGATTGCATTGGCTTTTTTGGCTGCCGCTGCACACCGCTGGCTCATATTTAGCTGGTTGTCCACTAAGACTCCAAGATCCCTCTCACAGTCACTGCTGTTAAGCCTGGTTTCAGACAGTTTATATGTGTATTTTTGGTTTTTCTTACCTAGGTGTAGGACTTTACTTTTCTCTACATTGAATTTCATTTTGTTAGATAGGGCGCAGGGTTCAAGTCTGTCAAGATCCATCTGGATCTTGAGCCTATCTTCTAGGGTGTTCCTATCAGCTTAGTATCATCTGCAAATTTGGTGAGTTCCCCTTCTATTCCCTCATCTAAGTCATTTATGAAGATGTTGAAGAATACTGGGCATAAGATGGAACCTTATGGTACCCCACTGCTTACAGTATTTTTCAGAGTATAAGACGCACCTTTCCCCCCCTAAAAGAGGGTGAAAATCTGGGTGCGTCTTATACACTGAATGTAGCCCCACCCAGCTTCTCAAACAGAGCTTTGCAAGGCTGAAAAAGCAGCCTCTGAAACGGAGCTTTGCAAGGCTAATATACCTGTTCCAGGCTGTTTGCTAAGGATGCTAGCCAGATGGATGCTGGTAGGCAGAATTTTTTTTCTTATTTTCCTCCCCAAAAACGAAGGTGCGTCTTATACTGCGGTGTGTCTTATGGTCTGAAAAATACAGTATTTCTCTCGATTTGGACTTAGACCCACATGGTGGATTGTGCTCCACGAAAGCCAATGCAAGGGGTTAATGTGCGAATGTATGTTTAGGAAGCCTCAAGAATCCTTGTTGGTCTAACCACAGAAGCAAACAGCTCAAGGGGGAAACATTTCCAAGGACCACCTTCCTTTGAGTAAAGAGTAGGAGGCATTTTGGGCTAAAGCAGAGTTGGATAGCCCGTGAGCAGCAGCATTTCCCAACATCTCTTTCCCAAAAGCAGGGGTGTCAAACTCGATTTCATTGAGGGCCGCATCAAGGTTGTTTTTGACCTTGGGGTGGGCGTGGCCAGGGTGGGTGTGGCCAGTATGACATCACTCGTGTTGGGGGGGCACCTGTGATGGCCCGAATGCTCTGCCAGTGAAAACGGGCTCTCGAGCTCTGTTTTTGGCTGCGACGGCCTCCTGCAATGCTCTGCCAGTGAAAACAGAGCTTGGGAGGACCACCTCCGGCCCTCCCGAGCTCCGTTTTTGGCTGTGACGGCCTCCTGCAACCCTCTGCCAACTAAAAGGGACCTCTGTTTTCACTGGCAGAGGCACCTTTGCTGTTTCCAGGGCAGCCCCAAGGGCCAGATCTAAGCACCCTGCAGGCCAGATCCGGCCCCTGGGCCTTGAGTTTGACACCCCTGCCCTACAGGAATCACACATCTGAACTGAGGAGAAAAATGGCAATTTCCCAGTGGCATTTTTTGTTTCGTTTCTTTTTGTGAAAAACAAGGATGAAAATGGAACTTTCCTCTGGTAGCCAATCCGTCCAAAACGGTGTCCCTAGCATAGCACTCATGTTCAAAGCCCTGAGGCACTTCCAGGTTAGCCGATTATATCACCATTGTCTGGGGAATGCCCATTTGGGGGCTCTTTTCATGTCCCTGGCAGGAGCTAGGACAAAGGACGAGAGCTCAACCTTGCCCCACGGCAGCACTCAGGTCTTGAACACGGACTTGCTAACCTCCTACTCAGTGCCCAACCATGCGAGCCACCCTGCTCCTCAACCGTGCCCCTAAAATCAAGTTATTTTGGCAGCATGATTTGGGGCCACAGAGGATTTGTTAAAAGGACTACCTGTATTGCAAAAGTTTATAGAGAAGTTTCCATATTTTCATGTATTCCGTCATGCTAGTTTTAGAATTGCATGACAACACTCTAAGACAGTGGTTCCCAACCTGGGGGTTGGGACCCCTTTGGGGGTCGAACGACCATTTCCCAGGGGTCACCCCGGCATCCTCAGCTCCCCCCCCCACTGCCACAAGCCTGGCCATATTGACTCAACTTGCTCGAGCCCTCCGATTGGTCGGGAGAGGTGCCATTCGGTGAGAGGCGTTTGTGACGCCTGGCGGCCGAGCTTTGACGGCATCAGCTAACGGGCCAGCTTTGCTTTGAATTCTGGGAGTTGAAGTCCAGGCACCTTAAAAGTTGCTGAGATTGAGAAATATTGCTGTATACTTGTTGGTTATCAAGTCTAAATACAGAAGTAGACTTGTTGTGGAAGATGATATTCCTTGTGCTCTTGCAAAGACTGGCCCGAGAATTTCTGATCTGGCATAATTACATATTGTTTTTGTGATTAATCGCTATGCTTTAATTATGTTCAATTTGTAACAATGAAAATACATCCTGCATATTAGATATTTACATTACGATTCATAACAGTAGCAAAATTACAGTTATGAAGTAGCAACAAAAATAATTTTATGGTTGGGGGTCACCACAACATGAGGAACTATATTAAGGGGTCGCTGCATTAGAAAGGTTGGAAACCACTGCTCTAAGAGCACATACGGAAAGATAAGAGCATTATGATATGTATAGTGCCTTGGTATTCAGTTGGTAAATTTCTATCAAAACGTGAGTTGAACAACCCCAACTTGTAATATGTCCCCAAACCTCTCCAAACCTCCTAGCAAAGACCTTAGATGACTAATCTGTACCTTATTCTCCAAAATAATTCAAAGATTTAGTATTCAATTTCTTTGAACATGCCTGAAGCTTTTCAACACTCAGCTACATGCTGAGAATTGAATAATGTAGCCCAGCTGGTCAACAACAAGATTTGACTAAAATCCCATCCAATATTAGCTTAGAAATAGCCATGGCAATAACAGTAGCAGTGAGATATCCACAATTCCTATTTAATGTCCCCAGTACTAAACATTCTTTCACAAAGAAGAGCTGTATTTTTTTTAAAAAAATCCCAGCAATTTTAACTCTAGCCCAGTGATGACGAACCTATGGCACGCGTGCCACAGGTGGCACGCGGAGCCATATCGGAGGGTACGCGAGGCGTTGCCCTGTCAGCTCCATGGGCAAACCGGAAGTTCAGAAAAACGCACTTCCGGTTTGCCGTTGTGCTGTTTTTTCGCACTCCGGAGGGTTCAGGGAAGCTTCCTGAAGCCCCGGAATGCAAAAAACGATGAAACGGGCAAACCGGAAGTTCGGAAAACACACTTCCGGTTTGCCATTGGGCTGTTTTTAGCACTCCGGAGGGTTCAGGGAAGCTTCCTGCAAAAAACACCCCAACGGACAAACCGGAAGTGCATTTTCCGAACTTCCGGTTTGCCCGTTTCGTCGTTTTTTACCGTCCCAGGCTTCGGTAAGGCTTTGCGCGGGTGTGTGTGTGTGTGTGCACATGCGCAGGGGGCAGCATGGGGGGGTTGTGCACATGCATGGGGGAGGGAATGGGTGTGGGTACGTGCGCGCGCACTAGCGCGCGCACCCCCCCTTTTGGCACTCGAACCAAAAAAGGTTCACCATCACTGCTCTAGCCTTTTCATCGATACCAATAAACTTTCTCATTTATTGGATGTTGCATTCACAAACCACGGGTCAAAGAATTTCGATCATCATCAAATCCTTCCTTGCTTTCCTATAGTCCTAATTTTATGGATATTAACAGCAGTCTGTGCTCATAATCTATTTTCATTTTGCTCTATTTTGCATGGTTATTAGACTCCATTCTTAATTTTGTAGAAGCCTTGATTCCTTTTACCGCTTATGGCCCTGGTACAAATTTAGTACTCACCATGCCGGCAACTGCTCTGTGTGATAATTCTCTGGTATTCAAATTCAGAAACATCACTTTCTACTAATGGCACTGGTTGGCTTTCTCCTGGGTTAAATAAAACCTTATACGTGTGTGCTAATTGGATGTAGGAATTCACGTGAGTTGTGACTGACTGGCAATCTTTACGTGCTTCAGGGTGTATTAGTAAAGGGATCTCCAACCTTGGCCACTTTACGACTTGTGGACTTCAACTCCCAGAATTCCTCAGCCAGCTGTGCATGCGTGGGAAGCAAAAAATCACAAAATCTTGCGAGGGGATGTGCGCATCCACGTGATTTCGGTGATTTTTTGCTTCCGCGCATGTGCAGAAACAAAAAATTGCCGAAATCTCATGCGCGCAAGCGTCTCCTCGTGAGATTTTGCTTCTGAGTATGTGCAGGAAGCAAAAAAAGGCCAAAAATTCATAAAAAGAGATGGCGCCGCACGATGGACCGGCGAAGACGGCACCAGAGCCATCGTGTGCAAATTGCGCAATTGGCTGGTCCCTACCGGAACGGCGCACTGGACCGCACCGATAGGAACCTACCACTGATCCAGAATTGATTACTGAGTCAGCTCACCTTTCCACCTTCCAAAGCAAGGTTCACATCATTTTAAAGTCCACATATTGAAGATTCCACAGATGTTCTGAAGATTAATTCAATCTGACATTTCAATGTGCTTCCCATTCCTATTCGGTATGAGGTTTCAAATAAAATATAGTCCATGTTTTACTCTGAAACGATTTTTGACCGAAATGAAAAATATCCATTCAGGTTGAGATAGTGACATCCTTCTTAACGTGGCTATGTGAAATGGATTAAGGGGAAAGGATCTGTGGTTCTCAACCTGTGGTCCACGGACTCCTGTGGAGAGCGCAATGTCACGCAGTGTTTATTGCCTGTTACATGTATATGCAGGGAGCTGCATCCCTATCAAATATAATGGTTTATTCCTGAGCATGTGATTAATATGTTCCTAGTACGCATGTGTACATTCCTTTCTTTGATCAGTCCTTCTGTTCCAGCTTCTGTAGAAGCAAGACGTGTTTTTATAGCAAAGATGTGATTAATGAGAATTTATTGTTTTTGTACCGAAATAAATATTTTCTACTTAGAACTTTAAACTGTGGTTTCTTTTCAAATGTCAGAGTTCCAGGAAAAGATCTATTTTCGCCTCTAATGAGAGTTATTCTCATTCTGACACGCAATGTCATCCCACGGGGTCCACGAAGTCTTGAAGAAATGTTATTTATTTAAATCTTGAGTTAAGTCTTGGAGGTCCATGGCCACAAAAGATATTTAAAGGAGATTCATAGTGAAAAAAAGGTTGAGAACCACTGATCTGGATGAAAGCACAGGTTAACTCAACTTACAACAGTTCATTTAGTGACCGTTCGAATTTACACCAGCACTGAAAAAAGAGACCTATGACCATTTTTCACACTTACGACCATTGCAATATCCTCATGGTCACCTGACCAAGATTTGGATGCTTGGCAACTGACTCATATCTATGACGGTTGCAGTGTCCCTTAATAATCGGGTTATTAACTTAATGACTGCAGTGATTCACTTAACAGCGGTGGCAAGAAAAGTCCTAAAATGGGGCAAGCCTCACTTAACACATGTCCCGCTTAGCAACATAAATTTTGGATCAATTATAGCCATAAATCGAGGACTACGTATATTATTTTCTTCTGGACTGTTTTAATAGCATACGATTTAATACGCAGCCTGAATTAAGATCTCCTAATCACTTAAAACAATAAAAGCAACTTAGCAAAACATTCATTCTTTTCATTGCAGGTACCTTCAAAAATGTTTCGTTGATGGAGAGGAGTAACGAATGTGCATCATTAGCAAGATAAAGGTTTTAAATCATTCCCTGGACAGATTATGATTAACTGGGGAATGGCAGCAGGATTTCTTCTTCTTCTTATAGTTAGAAGGAAACAAAAGAATTATTACCCAAAACATTTATCATAGGATGTTCAAACAGTATTAAATGCATTAAATACAATTAGTCTTCCAGAAAAAAACGCAGCTAGGAAACCCCCACTGTTTTTATATATATCTTCAAAAGGAGAGCTGCGACAAAGCGGAGAAGACATCTTAAGAAACAGACAATTAGTGGGGAAACAAAGTATTTAACTGAGTTATGACTGAAGAAATTTCCAGGCCCTGCACCGTGAACTGATTCATATTTAGTGTCAAGCAGCTGTTCTGCCGAATGTGTCGGTTTAAACAAATGGAACAGCCAAGCCTCCCCACACAAACCGAGCCGTCCTACATTATTGTCACCTCAATTATTTAACATCTTTTTTCCCCCCTCGTTCACAAGTCTGGAAATGTATTAAGCTGTAACTGTAAATGAATGGAAAGTCTCCGGGGAGGGGAGGGGAAATCCTATTTTTTTTTAAATGGCCTATTTCAAATTCTAGTCTCCAGATCATAAATGCTGTTTTCTGGGAGATGGATTTGTTTGTTTGTTCGTTCGTTCATCTGTTTGTTTTAATTTGAACAGCTTAAGGCGATCCAGATTGGCATCGCATCGGTAGGCCTTTCCTTGTTCCCGCAGACTGGTTGATGAGGTTAAGGGTGGGGATTCTCGATGGGAAATCTGTAAAGCAGCAAGAAGTAGCGGAGGAAGAACTGAGGGCGACAGAAAAAAGCTTAGGGCAACTTTAGCAACAGAGTGGTAAATGCCTGGAACTCACTACCTGACTCTGTGGTTTCGTCACCAAACCCCCAAAACTTTATCCTAAGACTGTCCACTGTTGACCTCACCCAATTCCTAAGAGGTCAGTAAGGGGCGTGCATAAGTGCACCAGCGTGCCTACCATCCCTGTCCTAATGTTCCCTCTTATCAGTACTCATTTTATGTATATAAACAATGTTATATCTATGTATATTACCAACACGTACTTGACAAAAATAAATAAATAAATAATAATAAAAAACCCATTTAGAAGTGGCTGGGGAATTCTGGGAGCTGAAATCCACGCACCTTAAAGTTGCCAAGTTTGGGGGAAAAAAAACCCCTACAAAAGAGATACAAAATGAGCCGAGGTGGCGCAGCGGTTAGAGGCAGGTACTGCAGGCCACATTAGCTGACACTGATCTGCAGGTCAGCGGTTCAAATCTCACCGGCTCAAGGTTGACTCAGCCTTCCAGCCTTCCGAGGTAGGTAAAATGAGGACCCAGATTGTTGGGGGCAATGTAAATATATACATTGCTTACTGGTGTAAACTGCTTAGAGAGTGCTTGCACTGTGAGGCGGTATATAAATGTCACTAATAAATAAATAAATAAATAAAATGACGTTGGGATGCTAGAAAGAGTGCAGAGAAGAGCAACAAAGACAATTAGAGGACTGGAGATTAAAACACATGCTAAACAATGGAGGGAACTACGAGGGTGAGTCAAAAAGTAATGCCATTTTCTTTATTTCAGGTGAAGTTTTTGATAAAAATACCTGAATTTTTTTCCCAGTTATCAATGATTATATATCATTTACGTTCTGAAATATTTTGTTTCTTACTTTTCAGGTTTTTAGACTCGCAAGGAAAATTCAAAATGGCTGCCCCCTTAAGAGTTACCTCAAAAACGAAGAGCAGTGATTGAATTCCTTGTTGCTGAGATATTCAACTTAGAACTATGGACAAATTTTGTGGTCAGTGAGAACAATTGATCAGTGGAATGGGTTGCCTCCAGAAGTTGTGGGTGTTCCATCACTGGAGGTTTTCAAGATGAGACTGGACAGCCATTTGTCAAGAATGGTACCGAATCACCTGCCATGGACAGGGGGTTGGATTAAAAGACCTCCAAAGCAGGGGTGAAATTCAAAAATTTTCCCTACCGGTTCTGTGGGCGTGGCTTGGCTTGGTGGGCGTGGCAGGGGAAGGATACTGCAAAATCTCCATTCCCTCCCCACTCTGGGGCCAGCCAGAAGTGGTATTTGCCGGTTCTCCGAACTACTCAAAATTTCCGCTACCGGTTCTCCAGAACCTGACAGAAAACTGCTGGATTTCACCCAAGTCCCAAGTCCTTTCCAACCCTATTATTCTATGTTCTATGATGAGATAACACTTTTTCCCAGGCTAAGTTGGTCTGCAGGACCCACAGTCTTGGAGCCATCTGAACTAAGTGAAAAGAATTTCCTTTTCTTGGTTTGTTAAAAAAAAACCCCTTCCTTTTCTTGGCCTGTTTCAACAGTGTATTGATTAATTCATTTACAGGCAATGAGCAAATTAAAAAGGAAGACAGAAATTATTTGGGAAACAACAGAAAGTGGATGAGGAGAACAAATGTGGTAAAACAACAGGTAAATAAGTTAAAGCCAATAAAATACAATAAAATATTTTTATATATGGGTATGAACAGCCGCATTAAGAGAATAAATTGTGTTGGGTTGCTAACTTTATAGCCCCTCAAACATCCAAGCACTGCAGGCTTAAATGAGTTTAAACCCATTAATTTCTGATGGTACTTGCAGGAGAACAAAAGTTAGCATCTTCTTACAAATTTCAGTGGAATTGTGTGCTAATAAAAATTGTGTAATCTTGGTCTCAGGCTAATAATTATGCCTACCAAATAGAAGATACAGTATATCAGGACTGATCTCCAATCCTGACATAATGAATAGAACATCAGAACATGAACTATAGATTCAGTAGCTAATTCTCAGCACAGTATAGGCAAAAGCAATGTAAATAAGGATTACAGGTAGTCCTTGACTTTAGAATAGAATAGAATAGAATAGAATAGAATAGAATAGAATAGAATAGAATAGAATAGAATAGAATAGAATAGAATAGAATAGAATAGAAAATATGGAATAGAATAGAATAGAATAGAATAATGGAAAATAGGAATAGAATAGAATAGAATAGAATAGAATAGAAAATATGGAATAGAATAGAATAGAATAGAATAGAATAGAATAGAATAGAATAGAATAGAAAATATGGAATAGAATAGAATAGAATAGAATAGAATAGAATAGAATAGAATAGAATAGAAAATATGGAATAGAATAGAATAGAATAGAATAGAATAGAATAGAAAATATGGAATAGAATAGAATAGAATAGAATAGAATAGAATAGAAAATATGGAATAGAATAGAATAGAATAGAATAGAATAGAATAGAATAATGGAAAATAGGAATAGAATAGAATAGAATAGAATAGAATAGAATAGAATAGAATAGAAAATATGGAATAGAATAGAATAGAATAGAATAGAATAGAATAGAATAGAATAATGGAAAATAGGAATAGAATAGAATAGAATAGAATAGAATAGAAAATATGGAATAGAATAGAATAGAATAGAATAGAATAGAATAGAATAGAATAGAATAGAATAGAATAGAATAGAAAATATGGAATAGAATAGAATAGAATAGAATAATGGAAAATAGGAATAGAATAGAATAGAATAGAATAGAATAGAATAGAATAGAATAGAATAGAAAATATGGAATAGAATAGAATAGAATGGAATAATGGAAAATAGGAATAGAATAGAATAGAATAGAATAGAATAGAAAATATGGAATAGAATAGAATAGAATAGAATAGAATAGAATAGAAAATATGGAATAGAATAGAATAGAATAGAATAGAATAGAATAGAATAATGGAAAATAGGAATAGAATAGAATAGAATAGAATAGAATAGAATAGAATAGAATAGAATAGAATAGAATAGAAAATATGGAATAGAATAGAATAGAATAGAATAGAATAGAATAGAATAGAATAATGGAAAATAGGAATAGAATAGAATAGAATAGAATAATGGAAAATAGGAATAGAATAGAATAGAATAGAATAGAATAGAATAGAATAGAATAGAATAGAATAGAATAGAATAGAATAGAATAGAATAGAATAGAATAGAAAATATGGAATAGAATAGAATAGAATAGAATAATGGAAAATAGGAATAGAATAGAATAGAATAGAATAGAATAGAATAGAATAGAATAGAAAATATGGAATAGAATAGAATAGAATAGAATAGAATAGAATAGAATAGAATAGAATAGAATAGAATAGAATAGAATAGAATAGAATAGAAAATATGGAATAGAATAGAATAGAATAGAATAATGGAAAATAGGAATAGAATAGAATAGAATAGAATAGAATAGAATAGAATAGAATAGAACAGAATAGAATAGAATAGAATAGAATAGAATAGAATAGAATAGAATAGGAAATAGGGAAATTCTGGTCCCAATTGTCATTGTAAGTCAAGGCCTACCTACAGTATATTCATCATAGGTGCATTTAAATTATATTTGCAGGGAGCTCATATGGACAAATGTAATACTACATATACTAATATAAATAATACTAAGGACAAATAGAATATAATATGATTAGCATCTCCATTTGCAAGTCCATAGCAAAAAAGAAAAGAAAGAGTCCTGATTCCCACAGCCCTTCACAATTGCTGTAAAACAACAACAACAACACTTAAAATAGTAACACACATTTACTTATTTATTTTTAAAGGGTGCTTGGATCAAATGCCTCCATTTCCGCCTTGCCACAATCTTCCTCTGCAAATGTTATACACACCTAATTACACAGCAACAACCCATTAATTAAAAATTGTAATTAGAATCATACTGCTGAAGTGTAACTTTGATTCAAATTAGCTTTGCGTCTAATTTTATTAAAGAAACATGGCCCTGGTTTTTTGTTTTTTTGTTTTAAAAAGAATCCCAGAGTGATTCTAGATCTAGACACAATCTTTTTCAGGTTTTGCCTCACTTTAGTTAAGTAGAGAAAGGCTCCCTCCGTCCACACTTTGTAAAGGAAAAAGACTTGGCGGTGCTCCATTTTCGTGGAGTTCAATCGTTCCTTTGCACACCTGTGCGATACTGTAAGCACGGCTACTTTTTGCTATGATGATTCAAAGGCTAAGGAAGGAATTCTGGGCATCCAACAAAACTGATTTGGTGTTCACTGGATGCAGTGATATGTCTTTCGCTTAGCGATGACAATTTATTGGCAGACAAGGGCTCTGATGTTAGATAGCTTTGAACCATTGGGACTGCTAGGGCTAAGGGAGCTCTGGAGAAAAAGCCTTCAGGAGGCCTTCCAGAAAAAACGGAACATCCATCCCCCCTCCCTCCCTCCCTCCCTCCCTCCCTCCCTCCCTCCCCTCTATCTATCTATCTATCTATCTATCTATCTATCTATCTATCTATCTATCTATCTATCTATCTATCTATCTATCTATCTATCTATCAATCATCTGTTTATCATCTGTCTATCATCTATCAACTTCTCTCTCTCTCTCTATCTTTATCTCTCTCTCCCCCTCCCCTCCATTCCCCTCCCTCCCTCCCTCCCTCCCTGTCTGTCATCTATCTATCTATCTATCTATCTATCTATCTATCTATCTATCTATCTATCTATCTATCTATCTATCTATCATCTATCTAACTATCCATCTATCTTCTATCATCTCTGTTTATCATCTGTCTATCATCTATCAACTTCTATCTCTCTATCTATCTTTCTCTCTCTCTCTCTCTCTACCTGCCTATCATGTATCTATCTATCTATAAGAGCTGAAGTGGTGCAGTGGTTAAATGCAGCCACTGCAGGCTGACTGCTAGTTCAGCTGTTCAAATCTCACTAGGCTCAAGGTTGACTCAGCCTTCCATCCTTCCGAGGTCGGTAAAATGAGGACCTAGATTGTTGGGGGCAATATGCTGAACTCTGTAAACCGCTTAGAGAGGGCTGTAAAGCACTATGAAGCGGTATATAAGTAAAGTGCTATTGCTATTGCTATCTATCTATCTATCTATCTATCTATCTATCTATCTATCTATCTATCTATCTATCTATCTATCTATCTATCTTCTATCATCTATCTGTATATCATCTGTCTATCATCTATCAACTTCTATCTCTCTATCTCTATCTTTCTCTCTCTCCCCCTCCCCTCCCCCTCCCCCTCCCCTTCCCCCTCCCTCCCTATCTTTCTGTCTGTCTGTCTGTCTATCATCTATCTATCTATCTATCTATCTATCTATCTATCTATCTATCTATCTATCTATCTATCTATCATCTATCTATCTAACTATCTATCTATCTATCTATCTATCTATCTATCTATCTATCTATCTATCTATCTATCTATCTATCTATCTATCTGTCATCTATCTATCTATCTATCTATCATCTCACTATCATCTATCAACTTCTATCTCTCTATCTCTATCTTTATCTCTATCTCTCTAATCTATCATTTATCAACCGTGTACTATTTTTACAAATAACTCAAGGCAGCAAGCTTATCCAACATACCTTCTTCCTTCTATTTTCTCCACAACAACCACCACCCTAGGAGGTGAGTTGGATTGAGAGAAAGTGACTGACCCAAAGTCAGCCAGCTGACTTTCATCACTAAAAGGGAACTTGAACTCATGTCTCCCGCTTTCTAAACCACTAGATCAAACTGGCTCTCATTTTGGGAATTCCACACCAACACCCCCATCTTCTGTAGCCTCTGTGTCTTCTCACTCTGAATAAGGAGGAGAAGGAGGTTTTAGCAAATTTATCTTCCAAAGAAACGTGTCTCTGATTTGGACTGTGGGTGGTGGTCCCATTTTCAAGCCCAATCCTCCAACTAAAGGAACTCTGCTTGATGGTGCTTTCCCTACCCATGGTAGGGAAATAGGACATCCAAAATAGAGGATAAACGCTGCACAGAGTATATGTGTAGGAGAACAGCAGGTAGACCTGGAGGGCACATCATCAGCTTAGAATTGTTATGTTCTCACAAACAGTCAAAGTCCAACCTCTCCTGAACTCTGTTGACAAGAATAAGGATAGGATAGGATAGGATAGGGTAGGGTAGGGTAGGGTAGGGTAGGGTATGAGAGAATAGAATAGAATAGAATAGAATAGAATAGAATAGAATAGAATAGAATAGAATAGAATAGAATAGAATAGAATAGAGTAGGGTAGGGTAGGGTAGGGTAGGGTAGGGTAGGGTAGGGTAGGGTAGGGTAGGGTAGGGTAGGGTAGAATAGAATAGAATAGAATAGAATAGAATAGAATAGAATAGAATAGAATAGAATAGAATAGAATAGGGTGGGGTGGGGTGGGGTGGGGTGGGGTGGGGTGGGGTAGGGTAGGGTAGGGTAGGGTATGAGAGAATAGAATAGAATAGAATAGAATAGAATAGAATAGAATAGAATAGAATAGAATAGAATAGAATAGAATAGAATAGAATAGGGTAGGGTAGGGTAGGGTAGGGTAGGGTAGGGTAGGGTAGGGTAGGGTAGGGTAGGGTAGGGTAGGGTAGGGTAGGGTAGGGTAGAATAGAATAGAATAGAATAGAGTAGGGTAGGGTAGGGTAGGGTAGGGTAGGGTAGGGGAGAATAGAATAGAATAGAATAGAATAGAATAGAATAGAATAGAATAGAATAGAATAGAATAGAATAGAATAGAATAGGATGGGATGGGATGGGATGGGATGGGATGGGATGGGATGGGATGGGATGGGATGGGATGGGATGGGATGGGATGGGATAGGATGGGATGGGAATTTGTCTCCGGTATATAAGCTCACAGTGTACATATAAACAGCACGTCATAGGTCATAAATCATAGTTACAATCATTAATTGTAATTAATTGATCCTTGGGCAATCTTGAGTCTGAAATTCACAGTCACTGAGGCTGCCACCAGCGGTGCCATCTTTAACGCCATCTTTACCATTATCTAGGGCCAATTTAGTGTTGAACTTTAGCTGACCGTTGTGTATAGGCTCGAGCAATAAATCCTCTACTCTCCAGACTCCAGGATGGCCCTGATCCTTTGCAACTTATTGACTATTTAAAGTGTGTTAGTTGTGTACCAACAGGGATCAAGATTCAGCTGTTATTCCAGGAGACTCCTCCAAGACAGGGGAAAAAAAAATATGTCAGAAAGATCTCCGCGGTTGCAAAATTCAGCTTCACTCACTGGAAAGAACCTTCCAAACGTAATCTGCATGCAAGATGCAAAATGGAGCAGTACGTCCTCTGGAGGTATTTATCTCCCTGTCAGCTTTGTTTTGCCAAATGATCTTCAGTTAATAACTGTATACATGCCTGCACACACGTTGCTCCCACGCGGAGACCATATTTAATGAAGTTCACATTCTCCTTTAAAAAAACAAAACAAAAATCCCTCACAAATCTTCTCGACTTTAATAGAATGCACCTCTCATTAAGAGCGCTTAGCATCAGCAGCCCTAATCATTAATCCATATTCAATTTTTTTTTAAAAAAAAAAGTCATTTGAAATGTCTTCGATGTGAAAATGCAAGCAAGAGCCTTCTCTTGGAGAATAAAGGCTTGCTGAACCCTATTGCCCTCAAAATAAATCACCGTTTGATGAAAGCTAATTCCACATGGCTGCCCACAGGTGCCTCCTTACTACAGCCAGATGCAGGAGCCGAGGAAATTACTTTGCCTTTAAATTTAATGGAAGGAGGCCTTCACCTCCATATTTTTAAAAAAGTCTTTCAAGTAATCAAGTCACCTTAACTTCAGCTCGACGGCTGATGACTCATATGGACGTATATCCATGCAGTTTCCATGGCTGAGTTTGGAGAAGAGTACACCGTTGTCTTGTGGGATTTTTGTGTGTGTTTGTCCTCAGCTTAGTCAACAGCTCTGGATTTCCAAAAGGCTACCCTCTCCAAGAGCTAAACAAGACCAATCTTCTATAGCTTTCAAGATCATCCAAGACTAGCTGATTGATCACTTACCTGGACAAAGACCAGGTAGAATGAAATGTTATTTATGTTTGTGGGATATCTAGAAAGGATCCCTGTTTGTTTGGGGTTTTTTTTTTTTGCACTTTTGGCTCATATTTTGCCTGCATTCCATCACTGCGCTAGCCATAGACTGAGGGGTCCTTGATAATTTCTGAGCTTGGTTGCTTTCTTGCAGACGTTTCATTACCCAAACTAGGTAACGTCATCAGTGCTAGAAGGGAATGGGAGAGGAGGAGGAGGAGGAAGAGGAGGAAGAGGAGGACTGTGGGGTCCTTGGTGGTCTCTGAGCTTGGTTGCTTTCTTGCAGACATTTCACTACCAAACTAGATAACATCATCAGTGCTTTGATGATGTTACCTAATTTGGGTAATGTCTGCAAGAAAAGCACCAAGTTCAGAAAGCATCAAGGACCCCACAGTCCTCCTCCTCCTCCTCTATCCCCTTTCTGCAAATCCCTTCATTTCAACCCTGATCTACAAATATTCTCCTTTATTAAACCATAGTTTGTTGAACAAACCACTATGGCTGAACTCCTGCGCTGTGGTAAAGCATCAAGTCAAGTTTACAAATTTACAACTTTTACAAGTTTACAACTGGGAGAGGGACTTTGGAGTCCTGGTGGATGATCACTTAAATATGAGCCAGCAATGTGTGGTGGTAGCCAAAAAAGCTAACACAATCCTTGGTTGTGTAAACAGAGGCATAGAATCAAAATTACAGTACATGAGGTATTAATACCATTTATAAAACCTTAGTAAGACCACCCATGGAATACTGCATCCAGTTTTAGTTACCATATACTACGAAAGAGCTGCTGAGATTTCGGAAAAAGTGCAGAGAAGAGTAACTAAGATGATTACAGACCTGTAGACTAAAACATATGAAGAACTGTTACAGGATTTGGGCTAGTCTTGAGAAAATAAGGACTAGGGATGACATGATAGCAGTTTTCCAGTATTTGAGGGGCTGCCACAAAGAAGAGGAAGTTAACTTATTCTCCAAAGCACCAGAAGGCAGGACAAGGAACAATGGATGGAAACTAATCGAGGAGAGAAGCAACCTGGAATTAAGGAGAAACTTCCTAAAAGTGAGAAGAATTAACCAGTGGAACAGCTTGCCTTCAGAAGTTGTGGGTGCTTCATCATTGGAGGCTTTTAAGAAGAGACAGGACAGCCACTTGTCTGAAATGGTATAGGATCGCCTGCTTGAGCAGGGAGATGGACTAGAAGACCTCCAAGGTCCCTTCCAGCTCTCTCCTCTCCTCTCCTCTCCCCCATCCCCTCCCCTCCTCTCCCCCATCCCATCCCATCCCAATCACAATGGGTAGGTCAGGGGTGGGTTCTAACTTACCTCGCCGCCGATTCGCTTCCTCCCGCACCGCGTGGTTGTGCACACATTGCACGCCGCGGGGGCGTGCAGATGCGCAGTGCCAAAAACTCAGCTTCTGCGCATGCACAGAAGCAAAAACCAGCAAAAAAATAGGGGGGGGGAGCCAAAAACAAGATGGCAGGACATCACAGTGCTGAAAACTCGGCTTCTGAGTGTGTGCAGAAACAAAAACCAGGAAAAAATAGCAAAAAAAACCCCAACAAAAATAAAGATGGCGACGTCAACAGAAATGGCTCCGTGACGTCACCACCAGTTTACTACCGGTTCTATAGACCTGGTACGAAGCAGGAGGAACCCACCTCTGGGGTAGGTCACCCAACAGGCTAACCTAAAAACATAGCAAACAATATTTTACCTTGGCCAAATGGGGAAACTCATTGGGGTTCAAAAAAATTTAAATGAACAAATTAATGGGATGCAAACTAAGCTATAATATGATTTGGTTGCTGTTGGTTGTTGGTTTATATGCTATTGAAATCCAAGCACTGTGTTCAATAAACCACAGCTTAGGACTTAATGTGCTGCACAAACCCAGCCAACTATGCTTTTCAGTAAACTATAATTAACCGAACCATAGTTTACCATGAAATGTAAACTCCAGTTATGTAGATTTCTAAGCCAAGAAAAGCTCCGTGGACAAGTCCTCTGGAAAATATTGGTGCAGCAAATTTGTGTATCTGTTCCTGTCATGTTACTAATTATACTGTAGCTGGTTCAATAATTCCCCGGAGAAGCAAGGAAGCAGAATATCAGTCTGTCAAAGAGGAGAAGACTGCATTTAAATACATACATAATAAAGCGCATGCAAAGAATTTGCTCTCAATGAAGTTATGGGGATTTAAGCTTGCAGGCATGTCAGTGTAGTAGAGAAACTATTTTAAGCAGGAATGTGTCCAGATTTCATCTATAACAAAATCTAGACTAGCATTCTCAAATCTCTGTACTTTGAAACACCTGTAGAACATTTAGTACTTTTAGAATTATGTTTGTGGCAGAGAAAGACATTCGTTTAGCACTGATGATGTTACCTAGTTTGGTAATGAAATGTCTGCAAGAAATCAACCAAGCTCAGAGAGCACCAAGGACCCCACAGTCCTTCTCCTCCTCTCCCTCTCCCATTCCCTTCTAGCACTGATGATGTTACCTAGTTTGGTAATGAAATGTCTGCAAGAAATCAACCAAGCTCAGAGAGCACCAAGGACCCCACAGTCCTCCTCTTCCTCCTCTTCCTCTTCCTCTTCCTCTCCCATTCCCTTCTAGCACTGATGATGTTACCTAGTTTGGTAATGAAATGTCTGCAAGAAAGCAACCAAGCTCAGAGAGCACCAAAGACCCCACAGTATTCCTCCTCCTCCTCCTCTCCCATTCCCTTCTAGCACTGATGATGTTACCTAGTTGGGTAATGAAATGTCTGCAAGAAAGCAACCAAGCTCAGAGAGCACCAAGGACCCCACAGTCCTTCTCCTCCTCTTCCTCCTCCTCCTCCTCCTCCTCCTCCTCCTCCTCCTCCTCCTCCTCCTCCTCCTCCTCCTCCTCCTCTTTCTCATTCCCTTTTAGCACTGATGATGTTACCTAGTTTGGTAATGAAACGTCTGCAAGAAAGCAACCAAGCTCAGAGAGCACCAAAGACCCCACAGTCCTCCTCCTCCTCCTCCTCCTCCTCCTCCTCCTCCTCCTCCTCCTCCTCCTCCTCCTCCTCCTCCTCCTCCTCCTCCTCCTCCTCTTCTTTCTCATTCCCTTTTAGCACTGATGATGTTACCTAGTTTGGTAATGAAACATCTGCAAGAAAACAACCAAGCTCAGAGAGCACCAAGGACCCCTCGTTTCAACCCCGAGCTGCAAATATTCTCCTTTATTGAAAGACATTCCTCCTCAGCTGTCTGACCAAAGAGGAAAGGATGCATAGTTTTCTTATATTTCTTTCAACTCTACATTTATGCAAGGAGAAATGATTGCGCTTATTTAATAACCGTCCGCTCCCATTCTGCTCCAGAGTTGTATGTAACTCTCCACATGAACGCCACCCTAAAAGGGACCCACGGTTTGGTTGCTGGATATGACATAATTGCGGGAGAGGCATTGCAAGCAATAAATAGAGCAATAAACCATCAACACAGAGTTTCCTCTTACAGATAAGATTGTCTACTTGATTGAACTCAGAAACAGCGTGTCATCTCGTAGCCTCGGGACAGCCGATTTTGATTTGATACCACCAGTAATTACAAGGCTGTGGTTCTGAGAGTAGAGAAGGCAATTGACAAAACTCTCGCAAGGACACAGATACTCATATCCAACGACCTAAGTGCCAGAGCCCACTGTAACAACATGGCCAAAAAGGCACTAAGAGTTGTTAATCTAATCTTGCATAGCTTCTTCTCTGGCAACATTACATTGCTAATCAGAGCATACAAAACATTTGTTAGACCAATTCTGGAATACAGCTCACCTGTCTGGAACCCGCACTGCATATCAGACATTAATACAATCGAGAGAGCCCAGAAATATTTCACAAGAAGAGTCCTTCACTCCTCCGTTCACAACAAAATACCTTATTTCACCAGACTTGAAATACTGGGATTAGACAATTTACAACTACGTCGCCTCCGATCTGATCTAAATGTAGTTCATAAAATCATATACCAAAATGTCCTTCCTGTTAATGACTACTTCAGCTTCAACCGCAACAATACACGAGCACGTAATAGATTCAAACTAAATGTAAAACGCTCCAAACTCGACTGCAGAAAATACAACTTCAGCAACAGAGTGATCAATGCCTGGAATGCACTACCTGACTCTGCGGTTTCTTCCCCAAACCCCAAAAACTTTAACCTTAGACTGTCTACAGTCGACCTCTCCCCGTTTCTAAGAGGTCTGTAAGGGGCGTGCATAAGCGCACCACTGTGCCTACCGTCCCTGTCCTACTGTCCTATTGTCCTCTTTTATTGTTACTGTTTACTTATGTTTATACAAACTACTACTATCCTATACATGTTTGACAAATAAATAAATAAATTAAATAAATAAAAAACCTCCAAGTGCTTCAAGGACCCTCTAAAAGGATGCAAATGACCAGCTGTCTGCAAGGAGTATCAATCCTTCCATTCCCCACTATCCTGTCAGAGCTGAAGAAGCTTCTTGGATGAGAAGCGAAACGTCTTCAAAAGAAAGAACAAGAAGGTCCAGTTGCCTCCTGAAAAAAGCACCTTTGGAACCTTGGTGGATTCTAAGTCCTAATTTGGTCACTCACAGTTTACTGAAGAAGCTGGATTCGCATAGTAAGATCAACCACAAGCTGTAAGTCCTTGACTTACGACCACAATTGAGCCCAAAATTTCCATTGCTAAGCGAGACAGTTGTTAAGTGACTTTTGCCCCATTTTACAACCTTTCTTACCACAGTTGAGTGAATAACAGCAGTAGTTAAGTTAGTAACACGGTTGTTAAGTGAATCGGGCTTCCCCATTGACCTTGCTTGTTAGAAGGTCGCATGACCCTGGGACACTGCAACCGTCATAAATATGAGTCAATTGCCAACCGTCTGAATTTTGATCGCATGACCATGGGAATGCTGCAACGGTCGTGTGAAGAAGGGCCATAAGAGACATTCTCAGTGCCGTTGTAACTTTGAACGGTGAGTAAATTAACTGTTGTAAGTTGAGGATGACCTGTACTTTGTAAATTTTGGTGATGGGATTTGTGTAGCAAAACTAAACAAACCAGATGGTGCCTTGGTCGATGTATGGCTCCATCTCAAACGTGCTGTTTAGACAAGCTTTCATAAAGTCAACAAAAAATAAATATTGTTGCGTGAATTATAGGAACTTAGTTTCAGCAGCATTAAAAATGCAGCATCCTGTTGTTTAATTCTGCCAGAAAGTCTTCCATTCATCACTTTTACCTAGTGCAAGTTGGTAAATATGAGATTCGAAGAACACAACAAAACAGATCCTGCAAATTCAGTTGTTTAACTGCCCATATGGGCAAAAAGGCAGGATATAAGGAACAGAACAGGAGTAGAACAGAACAGAATGGAATTGAACAGAATAGAACAGAATAGAATTAGGAACAGAACAGAACCGAATGGAAAAGAACAGAACAGAGTAGAACAGAACAGAATGGAATAGAACAGAATAGAACAGAATAGAAATAGGAACAGAATGGAACAGAACAGAACAGAACAGACAGAACAGAGTAGAACAGAACGGAATGGAATAGAACAGAATGGAACAGATTGGAACAGAATGGGACAGGACAGAACAGAACAGAATAGAATTCTTTATTGGCCAAGTGTGATTGGACACACAAGGAATTTGTTTCTGGTGCATAAGCTCATAGTGTACATACATACAAGAACAAAGTGATAGATCATAGATCATAAATCAATGATGAATATATAGTGATCTGCTCCCATAAGATGCTACTTCCCAATTTATACTTTATACAAAACTGTTTCTCTAATCTCTAATCAATATTTGCTGCAAGCCAAATGTCGAGTCCGGGCAAAAATTAGGCGAAATCAAGTAAACTCGAATTTCACAGATTTTAAGAAGGTTACTGTAATCCTAGAAATTTCTTTTTTTTTTATTCAAAAAAGTTTTATTAGTACAAACTTACATAAGTAGTAGCAAAATATTAAATATAAAGTACAAACATTTTTGTTTTTTTCTCCCCCCCCATCGTGTTGAGCCGGTATCTTTTTCCAGAAAATTTCACTGCTACTCCAACTGGCGCTTCCCATTTATATTGTAAATTTAATCTCTTAAATTCATCGATCAAAAAAGTATAGCTTTTTCTGGCTTTAAGCATTTTAGAGGGGATTTCTTTCCAAATCTTTAGTTCCTGACCATTCACCATAAGATTATTGTTAAACGTTGCTTGTATAATTCTGTTCCGTAGAGCTCTTGTGGTAAAATATATGACAATATCCCTTGGTAAATGCTTTTGTTTAGCGTACCACGAATTGATTCTGTATATTTTGTCGATTTGTGTAGCCAATTCCGCTTTAGAAATTCCAGACACCTGATCCAATATGTCAACCATCCTGCCTTTTAAATTTTCATATAATCCTTCTTTCAAACCTCTAATCCTTATAGCAACTTCCATGGATCTGAACTGAGTCATTAAGACCTCTTTTTCAAAATTTGCAATGTCATTTTGGATTTTATCTATGTAATTCACCGAAGTTGCCAAAGCTTGTTTATTTGTTTCAATACGTTCTGCCAAAACTTCAATATTTGTTGCTAAGCCTTTGCAAACCTCTAACACATCAAATCTTAGTTGTTGATTCATATTCTTCAAAGCAGCCTGCATTTTTTTGTCTATCTCACTTATTTTCTGGTTAAATTCCAAAGTAAGTTCATGTTTCATAATCTTTAAATTATTTAATAAATTTTCAGGTGTCAAAAGCTGTGGAGGTGTTAGCTCAGTGTTAAGTTGCATTTTAGAAATATATCCAGATGAATAGTCATTTCTTTTAGTCAAAACAATCTTTCCAGACTTTGAAGCCATTGGTGTTTCAAAAGAGTACAAAAAAGAAAGAAAGCCAGATGCCTGATTAAAGTTCTTTCCAGTTTAAAAATCAGATAGTCTTTTATTATTGGAAATATTTCTATTATAACTTTAATCCAGAGTTAGGAGACAGAGAGAGAAAAAACCATTTTTCCAAGTTAAAAGTTTCCATAAGAGAGAGAGAGGAAAAAAAAAAGCCTCTGGGAAAACGAAAGTCACTTTCACTTCTCAATCGCCATATTGTTACTCTGTTTCCTTTGTTCCCTTGCCGAAGTGAAAGCTTGCCCAGGAGTTGAAAAAAAAAGGAAAAAAGAGGTTTCAGTACTTGCCCATCTCACGCCTGTTTCTCTCTGTCTGCTTCTGTAGTTTAAATATAATTATAAATCCCATTCTTGAAACAGCGGCTGGTCACGACATCTAGCTCTGCAAAAGCAGAGGTTTCCTGATCTTCGGAGCTGGAGACAGGCTGCATGGGGAGCTCTCCCTTCGCGCCCTACCAGATGGCTCCTAGGGCGCTGGGGGGGCTCTACCCCACCTGTCAGGCTCTCATCTCTCCCCTTTGCCCGGGGAAGAGATTTCAAAGCCGCCAGACAGCTGTTCTGGCGGCTTTTAACAAAGATCGGAAAGGCGTCCAACGAGGGACGTCCGCGATGAAGCGCTCCAAACCGGAAGTCTGTAATCCTAGAAATTTCAAGAGCATTTCCAATGTAATTTATGGTGAGTTTATTAAGGTGGGTTAGGTCTCCCTCACTTTAATCTAATTCACGTGCAAGTCTTGACATCCCCCCCAATTGATAGATGTCAAGATCCTCTTCGAATACGATGGGCGAACATCATAATTAAGGTGGAGTCTCATTGATTTGAAACAATTCTTCCTAGTTTCTCTCCACTTGAGCTAAGCTGTCAACTACCGTAATTCACACACTCTCTCTTTATGCCTGTTCTCCCTTCCACTCCTTCCCACCTTCCTCCAACCTTTCACACCAAGCAGCCTTGAGCAATTTCGGTCAAGTGTCTTCTTCTAATCCAACTCCTCTATGAGAAGACTCCATGGACTTGCATTGTGGCAGTCACCCTCCCATTACAACAGCAAATTATGGAGAGCCCCCATTTAAATGATCCACAATGGATGGACAGATGACAATGAAAAGAGAAGCTCTAAATCCTACTGGTATCCCCCAGATTTGAGGGGGATTTGAGGGTCTCTGACAAATACGGTCAACCTGTTCTCCAAGGCACCAAAAGGGAAGACAAGAAACAATGGATGGAAACTAATCAAGGAGAGAAGCAACCTAGAACTAAGAATAGAATAGGATTATTTATTGGCCAAGTGTGATTGGACACACAAGGAATTTGTCTTTGGTGTATATGCTCTCAGTGTACATTAAAAAAAAGATACATTTGTCAAGAATCATGAGGTACAACACTTAATGATTGTCATAGGGTACAAATAAGCAATCAAGGAACAATCAATATTAATATAAACCATAAGGATACAAGCAACAAGTTACAGTCATAAGTGGGAGGAGATGGGTGATGGGAACGATGAGAAGACTAATAGTAATAGTAATACAGCCTAGTGAATAGTTTGACAGTGGTGAGGGAATTATTTGTTTAGCAGAGTGATGGCGTTTGGGGAAAAACTGTTCTTGTGTCTAGTTGTCTTGGTGTGCAGTACTCTATAGCGTCATTTTGAGGGTAGGAGTTGAAACAATTTATGTCCAGGATGTGAGGGGTCTGTAAATATTTTCACGGCCCTCTTTTTGACTCATGCAGTATACAGGTCCTCAATGGAAGGCAGGTTGGTAGCAATTGTTTTTTCTGCAGTTCTGATTATCCTCTGAAGTCTGTGTCTGTCTTGTTGGGTTGCAGAGCCAAACCAGACAGTTATGGAGGTGGAGATGACAGACTCAATCATTCCTCTGTAGAACTGTATCAGCAGCTCCTTGGGCAGTTTGAGCTTCCTGAGTTGGTGCAGAAAGAACATTCTTTGTTGTGCTTTTTTGATTTCCTAACAGTGAGAGCAATCAACCAATAGAATAGCTTGCCTTCAGAAGTTGTGGGTGCTCCATCACTGGAGGCTTAAAAAAATAAAGACGGGACAATCATTTGTCTGAAAAGGTATAGGGTCTCCTGCTCAAGCAGGGGGTTGGACTAGATGACCGCTGTGGTCCCTTCCAACTCTATTATTCTATGTTCTATGGATCACAGCACTAGGAGGAACAAGAAAGAAGAGGAGGGGTGCACAAAAGCATAAACTAAATTATGAACCAGAGGTCTTGACTCCAGCAGGGGAGGGCAGTTGCATGTTTTATGCTAGTCATTTACTGCTTTTCACCAAACTAAATTGAATTGCAAATCACTCCAACATTCAAAATCCCTCTTGCAATATATGCAGATGAGGGTTTTATAACTAACATTGCATCCTCTCTTCCTTTATGGGTGCATATGTTGCATTTTCCTAGCACAGGATGGGGTCTGTATTGCCCATTTACATGTGTGGAAGGATTTAGCAATACACTATTATTCAGTAATTAAACCCTCTGTGGTTATCTAATAGTAGAACTCAAAGATGAGGAACTGCAATTTTTAAATAGTTATTTAGCGGCAATGTAATTATTCCATTTGACAAGTTAATGAAAACTGTTGACTCGTGTTAAGAACATTATTTTCCAGGATATTCCTTTGGTCTCAACTGGTGACATTCATTTACACCCATTCAAACAAGCCTTTCCAAATATAAGTTTAATTTGGGCAGAAAGGAATGTCAGCAGAATGATAGCGGCAATATAATTGCCTCAAAACTGTAGCAGCCCCTAACCTTTTTATTAGTTCATTATGTTATTAAGAAGTTTGCACTTCTACGAGCTTGACAGTTAATAAAGAAATCCTTTTAAAAGAACCAGTGCCAGAGATACCGTCCTTACATGTTTTGACAAGTGTTTGCATGAAATGGAATTTCAACTGAAATTAGGTAACAAGTGTTTTTTCTTTTTTTCTTCCTTTCTTTTTGTGTGTGGAAAAGCTAACGTATTTCTTAGCAGCCATTTTGAGCATTTAATGATGTGGTATTTGTTGTGTCACTTGCACAGGGTCAGTTTTTGACTGGGGATATGATTAAAGTAGATAGACTGGTGCCCAATTTCTCAGGTATAAAGGCAGGGGAAGACAGACAGACAGACAGACAGACAGACAGACAGACAGACAGACAGACAGACAGACAGACAGAAATAATGGAAGGAAGGAAGGGAGGGAGGGAGGGAGGGAGAGAGAGAGAGAGAGGCAGATAGAAAGAAGATAGGATGGATGGATGATGGAAGGAAGGAGGGAGGGAGGGAGGGAAGGAAGGAAGGAAGGAAGAAAATGAGAGACAGACAGATAGAAAGAAAACAGGATGGATGGAAAGAAGGAAATGAGAGAGACAGACAAATAGAAAGAAAACAGAATGGATGGAAAGAACGAAGGAAGGAAATGAGAGAGACAGACAGATAGAAAGAAAGAAGACAGAATGGAAGGAAGGAAGGAAGGAAGGAAGGAAGGAAGGAAGGAAGGAAGGAAGGAAGGAAGGAAGGAAGGAAGGAAGGAAGGAAGGAAATGAGACAGAGAGACAGATAGAAAGAAGACAGAATGGATGGATGGATGGATGGATGGATGGATGGATGGATGGATGGATGGATGGAAGGATGGAAGGAATTGGGAGAGACAGACAGAAAGAAGACAAGATGGATGGAAAGGAAGGAAGGAAGGAAGGAAGGAAGGAAGGAAGGAAGGAAGGAAGGAAGGAAGGAAGGAAATGAGACAGAGAGACAGATAGAAAGAAGACAGAATGGATGGATGGATGGATGGATGGATGGATGGATGGATGGATGGATGGATGGATGGAAGGAATTGGGAGAGACAGACAGAAAGAAGACAAGATGGATGGAAAGGAAGGAAGGAAGGAAGGAAGGAAGGAAGGAAGGAAGGAAGGAAGGAAGGAAGGAAGGAAGGAAGGAAGGAAGGAAGGAAGGTCATTGGAAACCTTCTATCAGTTGGAATAGGTAAGATTTGCAGTCCAAAGCACAGAGTTTTCTGAACTACAGCAAAATGCCTCTCGAATTTCAGTTGCTTCAGGAGAAAAAAAAAACAGATAGGGCAACAGGAAAACCTTGCAATCATTGCAATTCAAAAATCTGACATTTTATAGCAATGATGAAACCTGTGGTTCCTGGCTGTTGCGATCAGTCAGTTTTATTGTGCCTCGTCTCTTCTCTCAAGCATAAATATGAATCACATCAAGAGTTGCTGCTTGAGCACCCGTCCAAAGAAGAGGCCCTTGGAAGTTTATTGAGAAGAAAAAGCAGGGAAGTTAATTAATATAAGAAGTCACCAACCTTGTGAGAGAAATTATTTATTCCCTGAATGTTAATGCCGTATCCCTCCCTCTAGAAAAAAAACACCCCAATAATAAATCCTGGCCTGTTTGCCACAAGGCAGGTAAGGAGATATTTTTAGAATTAGGATTTCTAGGCTGGTTGTAGGATGGGACTAATTTTCTTAGTGAGACCAAGTTTCTTTTGATTGAAGCCTGAACCCAGGGGCATGATGGATGTATCCCTACAGGAGGGGTCCTCAAACTTGGCAACTTTAAGACTTGTGGACTTCAACTCCCAGAATAGCTGGCTGGAGAATTCTGGGAGTTGAAGTCCACAAGTCTTAAAGTTGCCAGGTTTGAAGATCTCTGCCCTACAGGATTTGGTGCAATCAGATGGATGTAGTTCACTGTTCCTTTGAAGATTTTTTAAAAATTAATTTTATTAATTTTCTATCAGTTACATTACTTAGTGCTTAATAAACATCATGTTGTCTGAGTATTTAATTTGCTTAACAATACAAATGCCATTCTTACTCTCCATCCCCTTTTTCCAACCATTGGTAAAATAAATTCCAAGTTTGGTAATATTTTGTGACTTCTTTCTGTTTGAGTTTCAGTGTAAGTCTGTCCATTCCTGCACAGTCTGATATCTTCTTAATGATCTCTTCTTCTATATAATAGTACAAGCATGATTATGAGTACAAGAAGTAAGAATATATGGGTGCATTTGGACAGGAACGGTAGGCACGATTGTGCACTTATGCACGCCCCTTACAGACCTCTTAAGAATGGGGTGAGGTCGATGGTAGATAATCTAAGGTTAAAGTTTTTGGGGTTTGGGGAAGAAACTACTGAGTCAGGTAATGTATTCCAGGCATTGACCACTCTGTTGTTGAAGTTGAATTTTTTGCAATCAAGTTTGGAGTTTACATTAAGTTTGTATCTATTGTGAGCTCGTGTATTGTTGTGGTTGAAGCTGAAGTAGTCATTAACAGGTAGGACATTGTGTGAAGATAATCTTCGCTACTGTTAAAACATGTAATACTAAATACATACATCTCTTATCTAGTATATCTGATATTATCCCTAATAAAACAGTTCAGGTTTAAAATCTACATGTTTCCCTGTTATCTTTTCTAGCCATCTATGTATTTTTGCCCAAATTTTTTGTCAAGTCCACCACATATGAAAAAATGTGCCTTCCTTTGAGGATGTTTAGCCGACTTTCCAGAATAGTCTGCAATTTAGGGTTTGTTCATGGTTTCTATCACCTCTTTAAAGTAGACTGGATAGGAAGCAAAACGATGACTAATAACGGTACCTTTATTATAAGATTATACTAACAGAATTTTGCAAGCACAGCCCTTCTTCCTTGTCTTTACTTTCCAGAGAATTAGGGAGGGTCCCTTTTGAGATACTTACCGTATTTTTCGGAGTATAAGACACACCGGAGTATAAGACGCATCTTAGTTTTGGGGGAGAAAAATAGAGGAAAAAAATCTACCTACCAGGTATTCATCTGCCACCCAGAGTCCTTCGGGAGTTGGGCGGCATAGAAATTCAATAAATTAAATTAAATCTGGCTAGCGTCCTTAGTCTGTTCAGCTTCAGCACATTATTTTATCCCCTGGTTAGGGGTGAAAAAACCTTTTTCAGAGGAAGTAGGAATGAAAACAAGACTTAGGGCTGATAAAAACTACTTCAAGGGAGTAGGAATTAAAAAATGCTGCAAAGACGGAGTAGGAAGCCGGGAAGATAGTTAGCACCTCCTTAGGACTGGGGAAAAAGCTTCAGAAAAGCTACATTCGGAGTATAAGACACACCCAAATTTTCAGCCTCTTTTAGGGAGAAAAAAGATGCGTCTTATACTCCAAAAAATACGGTATTCTATCCCTAGGCCTCTTTTGCACTCAGTTTTCATTTATCAAACCATTTCTAGGCTGAGGTATCCAATCTTGGCAACTTTAAAACTTGTGGATTTCAACTCCCATGCTGGCTGGGGGATTGTGGGAGTCGAAGTCCACGGATCTTAACATTCAAACTGTGAATGAATTTGATGTGCACTTCAGAACATAATCACAGGTCTAAGGAGATTCTCAAGTCTGAGGAGATTCTCAATCATCCAAGTCACGGCTGTCCCAAAAGTGCTTTTTCAAAAGGCAACTGGACTTGGTTTTTCCTTGAAGACATTTCCCTTCTCACCCAAGAAGCCTCTTCAGTTCTGATTCCAGCACTTTTGGGTCTCAAGCTTTTCTGAATTTCACAATATAGTCTTAACTCAGAAACAAAGCAATATGCCTTCTAAAGTGTGTTATATTTTAAAATATATGCAAGTTCTCATGTGGATTTTTCTAAACAAATTGCCGAGTAGTGAAAACATAAGATGGGTCGCAGGTTTAAATGAACAAATGCAAAACTGGAGATATATTTTCATCCCTACAGGTACTAAAAAAATGGCATAATAATAGATGTGCAAATGAGGAACTCCTGGCCTACAAAATTATCCTTTTTTCAAGGCGGCAAATTAAAAAGCTATTCTCCAAAGCTTTCCACAGTTTTTTTTAATGCACAGATTTTCTACTAACGATAGAGGGCCCAACATTTAACCTTCTGAGGAGAATAACATCTAATTTAAACAATATTTTTTCCTGGTTCTCGTCTCCAAATCCCAACTCCCCCCGGTCTGCAAGAAGTAACTCTGAAGCTGCACAGAAAAATGACTTCATCTGTAACACAGCTGGAGTAATAAAACCACGAGTTTACTTTTAGGTTACTTAAAGCATCCTTCAATTGGAAACAACTTCAGGTATGTAGGTGAGTTGTTATTCTGATCACTGTCCCCTTTCTTGAAATCTAAAGTGCAACCAGAACAGCAATGAATACTTTGCGGTGTAAAAGGTCTGAGTAATATTGGAAGTAACAAGCAACCCAGATTGTATATGCTTTACCCCCAAGGAACTATTTATAAAGATGCATGAGAAAACAGGAGGACTTTTTAGAGAAGAAAATATAGAGAGGCACTGATTTAGCAGGTGGAAATAACCTTGTCCTTTCTTTTGCTAATGAGATGCTATGTGGAGTCATGAACCACTTAGGAAATCAGAAACTCACCTGTCTTTTTACATATTTACTCATACCCACACACGCGTATGAATGAGCTTCTGCTGCAGATGTAGCCAGCCCTATTTTTCAGAGTTTATTTATTTATTTGTATCCCGCTTTTATTCTTTTTACAAATAACTCAGGCAGCGAAGATATCCAACACCCCTTCCTCAGGGGTGAGTTGCTCACTTACCCAGACCGGTGCGTTGCTCCGCAGTCCTTCATGCTTTGTGCGCGTGTGCGCATGCTGCGCGCGTGTGCCCCCTCGTGCGATTTTGCTTCTGCGCATGCGTGGAAGCAAAATCGCGCCGAAATCTCATGAGGGGACGTGTGCGCGTGTGAGATTTTGGCGTGATTTTACTTCCGCGCATGCGCAGAAGCAAAATCTCACCGAAATCTCTCTCGCGCGCGCGTCCCCTCGTGAGATTTCAGCGCGATTTTGCTTCTGCGCATGCGCAGAAGCAAAACCGCCCAAAAATTCACAAAAAAGACATGGCGACGCGCGCGACTGCCGGTGGAGACGGTACCGGAGCAGTCGTGCGCAAATTGGGTTCTCCGCGGGTCCCTACCGGAGCTACGCACTGGACCGCACCGGTAGGAACCCACCCCTGCCCTTCCTTCTCCTATTTTCCCCACAACAACAACAACCCTGTGAGGTGGGTTGAGACTGACCCTTGTGTGTGAGAGTGACTGACCCAAAGTCACCCAGCTGGCTTTCATGGCTAAGGTGGTACTAGAATTCTTAGTCTCCTGGTGGCTGGCCCAAAGTCACCCATCGGGCTTTCATGGCTAAGATGGTACTAGAATTCTCAATCTCCTGGTGATTGGCCCAAAGTCACCCAGCTGGCTTTCATGGCTAAGATAATACTAGAATTCTCAGTCTCCTGATGGTTGGCCCAAAGTCACCCAGCTGGCTTTCATGGGTAAGGTGGGACTTGAATTCACAGCCTCCAGCTTTTTAGCCTGGTGTCTTAAGCACTAGATCAAATCAACTCTACACTCAACCCTTGATGAACTTATGGTTCTCATCAGATAAAAACAGCATTTTTGGTTTGGTTTGGTTAGGCCAGGGGTAGGCAAAGTTGGCTCTTCAATGACTCATGGACTTCAACTCCCAGAATTCCTGAGCTAGCATGATTGGCTCAGAAAGTCTGGGAATTGAAGTCCATGAGTCATAGAAGGGCCAGCTTTGCCTACCCCTGGGTTAGGCCACAAAGTGACACTTCAAGGATAAAAATAAATAAATTCTGGAGCTCGAATCTGTGCCTGGTTATCACCAAGTACCTCACTGCAATGAACAGGATTGATGTCAAAGTCAATAAGTTTTGGATTCAGCTGCAAGTCCAAGTGTCACGAAACCTTTAAAAATTAACCCTTATCTTTATTGATCAAAATACCGACCAGTTTTCAAGGGATAAATGCTAAGGATGAGGAAGAGGAGAAGCCTTCTTATGAACTCTTTGCAATTGGGTCCTTTGTTTGATCTTGAATTTCTTACTGAAAGTAATTTCTTACTTTCCCAAGACTTATTTAAAACCTGCTGCACTCTAACTTCTACTGACAGCATTAAAAACTTGCAAGGCTGTTAACTCCACGCACACCATGCCACCCGTTGATCCATGAATAAATGTTCTGGCTTCAAAGCACATCATAGTTAGGAAGTTATTCCTTCATGGTTTTTTTTTTTTTAAAAAGGAGAAATAAGAAAGCAAAGGGAAGAAAACATCGTGTCTGCTACACACCATAATTGGAACCGGAGTGTTGCAGCTAGAAATATACAGAAGCCGAGGCAAGGAATGGCTGGGAGGGGGAAGGGCAAGGAGAGGCCAGGTGAGGCGCCCCTCGATGTGAGTGACATCGAGTTGGCCACGCCTACCCAGTCATATGACCACAAAGCCACGCCTACCAAGTCACGCCCACAGAACCGGCAGTAAAAAAAAATTTGGAATCCCACCACTGGCAGAAGGGCCATAATTCACTTTGAGAAGGCCAAGAGATAACCCAAGTTGTCTCGTTGAGATGTTTCATGTCATTGTTGGGAAGGCCTTCTTTTGGAAACCTCTTCTGAGCATTGGATGCCTTCGTAGAAAGTTAGCACCCACCCCTCTCCTAGGAGAATGGAGTATTTTGAGAAATATTAAAAAGGCAGAATATTATATTTCCCTGGATGAGAAATGGGGAAACTTGCTGTTGGAAAGCAGCCCCCACCTTTCTTAATAGCCCTCAGCAGATGTTAGCACATAAGAGATAAAGAGATAGCTAGCTCTATTCATAAGCAAATAACCTCACCCAAAATCCAACAAAGGTAGGATTAGCCCTCAGCCACAATAGGAATTGCCCAAGGCCTCTTCATTGCATCAACTCATTGCACCACCCCCAGCAGTTCAAACTTCAACCAAACTTAGCTCAGACAAACTCTTAGCATTTGTCCATGGCCCCATGGGAGTCTGACAACAGCCAATGGAATACATGTTCTTGCACAGGAACAGGAAGCTCAAGTGCAAAGCCCAAGAGGAAGGTATAAAAACCCTCCACTCTCAACTCCATGTGGTCAGCTGCCCAGAATCACCCATGTGGTTCTGCTTCATCATTAAACCATCTTTCCAATCAGCCTCCATGTTTCCAGTGTCTTTATCCCGGCTTGGAACTGAACCAGATGGACATTTCTTCCAACACCTCGAAGCTTGGAGGGTGAGGACCAGCAAAGGTTCTGTTTCTCTGGGTTTTCAGAAGAGGGCCACATGGCTTTCTGAAACAGTTTCTACTTTTGTTATTCAACAAGACACCAAGTTTCAACTTGCTTTCCAACTGTCTCAAATTTGTTGAATATTCTCAAGTCTTTTCGTACAAGCCAGGTTTATGATTTAGCCTGAGTAATTATTTTCCCCACTTTTTGGATCTCACCCAATCAGGCTTTATATAAAGAAAGCGATTTCGCCAGGGGAATGTTTTCTAGCATTGCTAAAAATATGTGCCACCTTGCAAAAACTTATTTTACTGCATTATTCCATTATAAGCAAGAAAAGCACAGAATCCTAGCTGCTTGAGGCAATTAATAAACTCGGCAAATTAGAAAATATAAGAAATAAGCAAAGCCAGGAAAGAATAATTAAAAAAAAACCTTTAAATTGAGAAGGTGTATATATATAGCTGATTCAGCAACTACATAGATATGGTATGGCCTTATTGTTTGCACTCCTAGACAATTAAACATTGCAATATTTTTATATATACTTTTATTAAATTAATTTTATTAATTTTATTATATAATTTTATAATTTTATTTATTTCATTGTCATATTAAAAAGATAAAAACTAATGCAAATTAAAAAAGAAAAGAAAAAATAGTGCAGAAAGTAACAAATAGAGAAAATAGAAAAGAAAAAATAATATTGCATATATATATATATATATATATATATATATATATATATATATATATATATATATATATATATATATATATATATATATATATATATATATATATATATATATATATATATATATATATGAATTCTCCTTTCCTCACAACAAGTGTAATGGGGAAGTTTCATGCTGGATTGTTAAAAAATACATCCAATACCAAAATATTTTGCTTCATTCTGTATAAATATTAGTATTTTTCTCCTTTAATTGAAATTTTTGTTCTTTCTTGTCCCCCTAGTGCAGGAGTGGGCGAACTACAGCTCTTTGAGGACCTGTGGACTTCAACTCCCAGAATTCCTGAGCCAGCCATGCATGCATGCTGGCTCAGGAATTCTGGGAGTTGAAGTCCACAGGTCCTCAAAGAGCTGTAGTTTGCCTACCCCTGCCCTAGTGTATAACCTTCAGAGTCCTATTCCATTGTATTTTTTAAAGAATTGAAAACAAAGAATTTCCCACAGGAAGGATTCTTATAATTAATTTTAAAATCTTATTTTAAATCCATCTGGACCCTTAGTCCATTTATAATTTTCTGATCAGCATTCTAATCTGTTTACTCCCATAAAAGTTTTTTTTTAAAAAAAAAATCCTTAAATTTAGATTTGAACTTCTTTTGCTAAGGATTGAAGGATTCTCACCCAGTCCTATAAAACTTCTCATTACAAAGGTTCCTAGTAATTGAAAAGCAATTAACAAGCAATTTCTAAAAGTGATTAGAAAAGGTGAACCCAATATCCTATGAAAAGGCAGTGGCCTTTGAAAACTGCTGTGGCCTAGAGGTGGAGCTCTTGCCTCACAATCAGGAGGTTGTGAGTTCGATCCTGGGTAGAGGCAGATGTAGGGTCTCCTGCTTGGGCAGGGGGTTGGACTAGATGACCTGCAAGGTCCCTTCCAACTCTGTTAATCTGTTAATGCTCAGATAGCGTCCTCCTCATCGTTCAACACTCTAAACTTAGAGAAGAACAATTGCAGGAAGTGTGTATGTCTGGTTTTTAATGAAAAGAAGAACTAGGGATGATGTGATAGCAGTGTTCCCAATATTTGAGGGGCTGCCACAAAGAAGAGGGGGGTCAACCTATTCTCCAAAACTTCTGAAGGCAGGACAAGAAGCAACAGATGGAAACTAATCAAGGAGAGAAGCAACCTAGAAGTAAGGAGACATTTCCTAACAGTGGAACCCCTTGCCTACAGAAGTTGTGGATGCTCTATGAGTGGAGGCTTGTAAGAAGAGATTGGCCAGCCATTTGTCCAGAATAGTATAGAGTCTCCTGCTTGTGCAGGAGTTGGATTAGAAGACCTCCAAGGTCCCTTCCAACTCTGTTATTATGTTCATCTATCAGAAACTGCATAAAGCAAGTGTTTGGAGCATTCAGTTTTGGTCGCCATGATGCAAAAAAGATGTTGAGATTCTAGAAAGAGTGCAGAGAAGAGCAACAAAGATGATTAGGGGACTGGAGGCTAAAACATATAAAGAATGGCTGCAGGATTTGGGTTTGGCTAGTCTAAAGAAAAGAAGAATTAGGAGTCTTCCAATATCTCAAGGGTTGCCACAAAGAAGAGGGAGTCAAACTATTCTCCAAATCACCTGAGGGCAGGACAAGAAGCAATGGGTGGAAACTAATCAAGGAGAGAAGCAACTTAGAACTAATGAGAAATTTCCTGACAGTTAGAATAATTAATCCGTGGAACAACTTGCCTCCAGAAGTTGTGAATGCTCCAACACTGGAAGTTTTTAAGAAGATGTTGGATAACCATTTGTCTGAAGTGGTGTAGGGTTTCCTGCCTAAGCAGGGGGTTGAACTAGAAGACCTCCAAGGTCCCTTCAACTCTGCTATTCTATTCTATTCTATTCTATTCTATTCTATTCTATTCTATTCTATTCTATTCTATTCTATTCTATTCTATTCTATTCTATTCTATTCTAATTTATGGCCAATCCCAAGACTTCTCCTTGTCCACAGAGGAGTTACAGAGAGCCAATCTACTTGCCGACTCTTCATTTCACCATGCTCATCAGCTCTGCTCTTATCAGTGCTGTCTGCCATTTGCCATTTCTTCATCGGAAGTCAATAATTTGTTCTTACAGAAAGTAAAAAATCTTCTCGGCATTTCCCCCCAAATTTTCTAAGTAGCTTGCCCAACACTTATGAAAGTTACTTTGGAAGAAAATGGATAATTAACAATTCCGTGCCCAAGCCAATTCAACATGTTAAGGATAATGGTGTGATTAAACAGCTTCAGAAGGTTGTTGAAGAACTTTGTCATATGTTTAATGGCATAACACTTGCACCATTGATATTTTCTATTTGCACCACTCAAACATAACTGATCGAGTGGTTTTTTTTTTTTTTTTTTTTTTTTTTAAGCTGCCTGGCTTCTTCATATTCTTGCATAAACAAAAGTTGTCATCTACACTAAACACAATTAGCAGAGTGCAAGATAGTGAAAATGAAGTGTGATGTCTAAGATTTGGATCCCAATTTTGTTGTGATCTGAGATCAATATATTTTCTAAGACACCTATGAATCAATGAAAACTTTATTACAAAGCCCAGGGGTGTCTGTTTCAGCAAAACTAAAGTAAGACAATCCTATAGCAGGGGTGTCAAATTTGATTTCATTGAGGGACGCATCAGGGTTGTGTTTGACGTTGGGGGGCTGGAGTGGGCATTGCCGGGGTGGGCATGGCCAGCTAGATGTCAGGACTTCCCTCAGACCCTCCCCCTCTCATTATATTCTCTCTCCTTCCTTCCTTCCTTCCTTCCTTCCTTCCTTCCTGCCTTCCTGCCTTCCTGCCTTTTCTTTTTCCTCCCTTCTTCATTCTCCTTTCTTCTTCCTTTCCCTCTTTCCTTCTTTTTCCTTCCTTGCTCTCTTCCCATCTTCCCTTCTTTTCCTTTGTTTTTCCTCTTTCCTTTCCTCTTTTCCTGTCTTTTCCTGTCTCTTTTCCTTCTTGGATGCTAAAATGCAAAAGGAGAAACATTTCTCCTTTTCTTTTGTTTTTAGTTTGTTTTGCTAGCCCTCTGCCAGCAAAAATGGAGCCCGGAGAGATTGTGTGTGCCCACCCCATCCCCCAGGCTCCATTTTTTGCTGGCAGAGGCACTGCAGGCCAGTCCTTTGCTGTTTCCGGGGCAGTAGTTGTTAAGATATTCATGAACTGGGAGAGCCAATGGTAACAAGGTTAGCCAATGAATAGGCATAGCAACTGAGTCAGCCAATAGGAGCTAACCACTTCTGAGTCTGTGCAGAGAATCGAAACTGGAACTTAAGCTTAAGGCTGGGTGTGGCTCCAGCCCACTCCACCCAGTCCTCTCTGTACTGCTCTGCTGTAATGAAACTAACTCTCCTGCTTGTGTTTACCTGTAACTGATTGAAGAAGAACTCTGCTAATGGTATTGTAAATATATATATTATGATGTTTATAAAGAAGTTATTGAATCCAGCTGAATCAATCATCTGTGTGTGCTTCTGGTTTTGATTTTGCAACAAACTTTAATAGTAGTGAGGGCCAGATCTAAGCACCCCGTGGGCTGGATGTGGCCCACAGACCTTGAGTTTGACACCCCTGCTATATAGCAATACAATAAGTATGTTAACGATCCATATCACCTGATTTATTAGCTTGATAATAATGTCACTGTTACCTCATGCATAGCACAACACCCTGCAAGACAAAATTAACCCATAAATACTTGAGAACTTAACTGATAATAGAGAAGAAACTCAGAAGTGATCTGGCTGTCTTGAAAATTTTTATGAACGGATGAGAAAACCTTATAGTATTCCATACATCCATAGCAGTATAATAAGAAATGACTGTTTTGATCATCCTCAACTAACTAGGCACTTTCATTCTTGTAAAGAATTTTATTAAGCCAACAAACTCTCAGTGAAGTTGAGAGCAATACATTAAAGTGGACTCAAGAGACCTAGGCAGCTCCCAAATTGTCTGATAGCTAGCCGTCTTCTTATTAATATCCAGACTCAAAGCTTCATTCATTTTTAGCTACAAAGCTACAATCTCCCTGAATTCCATATTTGGCTGGTGTTTTTGTTTTTTTTTTAAAAAAACAGATTCTATTGAATCTTTGATTTATTTATATTTATTCATTATACACTCCGCTCCCAAGAGCATTAACAGTTGCAATAATGAGACTTTAAGGCTAATTAAATAAAACATGCAAGGTAAGCATAAAATTACAGACTTCTATATTCTAAGCACCATCCTAAGTGTCATGAATGGCTGTCCAGTGGTCCTTCAAAGGTGGCAAAAATGACAACAAAGATTCATAAAATCATAATACATCAATTAAGCAGTGATAGCCTAATTAAGAAGCAGCATCAAACATATACCAGGAAGTAATATATCTACCAAAGAGAGACTAAAAATCAAACTAACTATCAATAGGGTCTTAATGGTCAGCTCTTTGAGTGATAAAAATTTAGGAGGCAACCAGGTAACAAACACCTGCAATCTCCCTTGTCATCAATGAAAAGACCCCGGACCATAAAATCTTCTACCTTAATGTATTTTGGGGAATGTATTGGTTTTAGAATGGGGAGCAGTGGTGGGTTCCTACCGGTGCGGTCCACTCTATAGCACCGGTAGCGGCCCGCTGGTGACGTCACAGTACCGGTGCGGTCGGTTGCCGGTGCCTGGGCGCCGCTATAAAAAAATTTGTTTTTAATTTTTTTTTTAAATTTTCTTCAGCGCATGCCCAGAAGCCGAGCTTCCGGCACTGTGCATGCGCTGCCTTCCTACCCCACAGTGAGTCCAAGCAGGGGAGGATGGCTGAGGGAGCGCGTGAGACGCTGAAAGAACGGGCGGCAGGAGCTATCTCCATTCCCCTCCCTTCAGCAGTCCGAGAAGCCACGAATGCGCGGTGATGATCCCAGGCATTTTTGCATGTTTGAGGCTTCTCAAACTGCTGAGGGGAGAGGGAAGACCTAGGCAGCAAGACCTATCTCAGTTCCCCTCCCTTCAGCAGTCTGAGAAGCCACGCCCACCTGGTCACATGGCTGGCAAGCCACGCCCACCCCATCACATGGCTGGCAAGCCACACCCACAAAATAAGCCACGCCCACAGAGTGGTAGTAAAAAAATTAGGAACCCGCCCCTTATGGGGAGTAGTTTGGTGGCTGGAATTCTTTTCATCTCAGCCCCCTCAATGAACCTTGCTAAAGAGGCTGTGAGAATCAAGCTTGGAAAGGAATCACATTGGGTTCTAACCAAATACCAAGAAGATGTACCAAATACCAAATACCAACAAGATGTGCTTCCTTAAGACCAAATTCTTATCTTGTCCAGCTTCTTCTTTCCTGAATGATCAACAAGGAGGTTTCTTGGATGTTTACAAGTTGGGGGCAGTTATATTCACAATTGAAGGCAAAGTTATACTCTTTTGAGCTTCAGAAGCATCGATTTTATATTCTACAACAGGGGTTTCCAAACTTGGCAACTTTAAGACTTGTGGATTTCAACTCCCAGAATTCCTCAGCCAGCCAGCCATCTTGAAGTTCACAAGTCTTAAACTCGCCAAGTTTGAAGACTCCTGTTCTAGGACGAAAACACTAAAAGGTAAAAGGTAAAGGTTCCCCTCGCACATATGTGCTAGTCGTTCCCGACTCTAGGGGGCAGTGCTCATCTCTGTTTCAAAGCCGAAGAACCAGCGCTGTCCGAAGACGTCTCCGTGGTCATGTGGCCAGCATGACTAAACGCCGAAGGTGCATGGAGCGCTGTTACCTTCCCACCATCCTATTTTTCTACTTGCATTTTTTACACATGCTTTCAAACTGCTAGGTTGGCAGAAGCTGGGGCAAGTAATGTTACGCGGCACTAGAGGTTTGAACCGCTGAACTGCCGACCTTTCTGATCAACAAGCTCAGCGTCTTAGCCACTGAGCCATGGCGTCCCTGACGAAAATACTACTGGTATGCAAATACATTCCAACCAATTCTCACATCTGACAAAAATGCATGTGCTTGGAAGAACAATTTCAGTGGAGTACACAATGCTGGGAAATTCTCAGACTATTTAAAAAAAATATTTAGGAATGAATGAAGTGCATTCTTTTTTTTTTACACTGTCTCCATCCAGCTTCTCATATTTCCATTGAAATCTTGAGGGAATATATTAGAAGGTGAAGAAATAAGGAAAACCATGTGACGTCAGATGTTGGAAAGAACAAGAGAGTAGGGCTAAAATAAGAAAAAAGAGATTTGGAGAAAAAAATCAGGCACTCTGAGAATATAGTTGTAAAACCAAATATCTCTTTCACAAAGGAAGATACGACAAGTCTTCTATATAATACCAGCGCTTAGGTAGATATTATGAGAAATAGATATTAAAACTGTTATTAACAATACTAAAACTCTAGAAAGAGTGCAGAGAAGAGCAACAAAGATGAACAGGGGACTGAAAGCTAAAACACATGAAGAATGGTTGCAGGATTTGGGTAGGTCTAGTCTAGTGAAAAGAAGGACTAGGAGTGACATGTAGCAGTGTTGCAATATTTGAGGGGCTGCAACAAAGAAGAGAGGGTCAACCTATTCTCCAAATCACCTGAAGGCAGAACAAGAAGCAACAAATGGAAACGTAACCAAGTAGAGAATCAACCTAGAACTACGGAGAAATTTCCTGACAGCGAGAACAATTAATCAGTGGAACAGCTTGGCTTCAGAGGTTGTGGGTGCTCCATCACTGGGTTTTTTAAAGAAGAGATTGGATAACCATTTATCTGAAATGGTATAGGGCAGTGATGGCGAACCTTTTTTCCCTCGGGTGCTGAAAACGCGTGCGCGCGCACTGTCACGCACGTGTGAGTGCCCACACCCATAATTCAATGCCTGGGGAGGGTGAAAACGGCCTCTCCCGCCCCCGCAGAGGCCCTCTGGAGGCCGGAAATGGCCCATTTCCCGACTTCCGGTGGGCCTGGTAAGCCCATTTTTCGCCCTCCCCAGGCTCCAGAGGCTTCCCTGGAGCCTGGGGAGGGCGAAAACACCCCCTCGGAGGCCCTCTGGAAATCTAAAATGCCCTCACAGAGCCTCCACATGAGCCAAAAATCAGCTGGCCGGCACGCACATGCATGCTGGAGTTGACCTAGGGCAACGGCTCGCGTGCCGGCAGATATGGCTCCACGTGCCACCTGTGGCACGCGTGCCATAGGATCACCATCACTGGTATAGGGTCTCCTGCCTAAGCAGGGGGTTGGACTAGAAGACCTCCAAGGTTCCTTCCAACCCTGCTGTTCTGTGGATTTGTCCTCTTCCTTTATATTTCTCCAACCAAGTAATTATTATTTGTAGCAAACTCCTTTTTTTAATGATATACTATCACAATACTCCCCCCCCCACAATCCTGTTTACAGTCAGTTCTATTTATTCTTTACATGTAAACCTTGCTTTTCTGTTTGCAAAAAGTGCTCAGGGTCTGTTTGATAGATAGAAACTATCACTGCTAGTCTAGAATGCAATCTGTTTTCTCCCCATAATGCATTCTTCCATTATATCAAACCTTGCCTCCCTGTTTTGCTTTTTTTGCTAAGCTAAAGAGCTCCAATTATTGTGGTTTCCCCCCCAGAGATAGCTGCTGCAGTTTACCTACTCTGTGCTAAGTCCTGATCTAATATAGATAATACCGTGTTTTTCCGCTGAGATTCAGCATCATATACAAAGGCATAAGATGCCATTTCTCTCCGTGCTCTGAAAACGATGAGCTCAATTAAGCAAACAACCCAACTTACTGAGTTTTCTTGACTCTCGACAGTTTACCAATATATGTCGTTGTCCATGTTAGCTGAACCCAAGCACAAACCAATATTGTTCAGATTTAGTTGCTCATTCTCTCATTTTTTTTTTCTTATTTCCTTTCCATTTCCCAAACTGTTACAATCCAGACCAAATGCCTCTTTTCCCCTCTATTCTTAAGGCAGGTTACTCTCATTCTATCACAAACGGCAAGCTATTACCAAGCAAATGAGATTGGCATTTTGATGCCACAAGAAATCTGATTCAGATAATGTCTTTTTTATTCCAAATGGAATTCTCTCTCTTTCCCACCTCCCTTCCCTCCTCCGTTCTATAAAGCCCCTCCAATTATGTAAATTCTGAGCTTGGAAACTACTACGCCGATTTACCCAGAAATATAGACATTTTATTCTGTTTGCCAATTATAGCAGCATTGACTTTATCAAGCAATGGGTAATTAACTTAGAGAAAGCATTAGCATGAGTAGTGGCAAGCGACTTAGATGTTTCGGGATTAGACAAATTTTCAGAAGGAAACTCCGAGACCTTTGTGCTCTGAAGCAAAACACTGCTGTACTGGAGACGGGAGAATTAATCCTTCCCACATTTTTGTGTGAATTATCTTAATGCACAGCTCTTAAACTAATGCATGAACTGGCATGCAAAGATCCTGCAATTGCTTCTTCAATTTTTAAAAGGGAATTTTTCCAACCCAAGCATATGGAAAAGCTGTGGCCAAAGATGCATATTTTAAGAAGAAGAAAAATGTGCCTGACAGTTAATATGTGTGATCTAAACAAAATACAGATAGGTTGGTTCCCAATCTTTGAGTGTCAGATAGCACAGTTAAATACTAAGGAAGAATGTCTTTTTTATGCCTCACTTATAGATTCTAGAGGCATGCTGGTCTCTTCTTATGAAACGGAAGTAGAAAATTCACAGAGAACTCTAGACAAAAACTCTTGAGATACAGCTCAGTCTTTTGATACAAAATACTCTAAGGATCAAATGCTGGAGACTCATGTCATGTTTTAAAGGAGCAATTCTACTATGCCCCGGGAAAGAAAATTGCTGATAGGCTCATTGTTTTCTTGATTTGGATCTATAAAATCATAATCCTGAGAGCTAGATTTTAGGAAGAACTATAAATGCCCTCACATTTTCCAAAAAACACTTTCTCCTTGGCTTGGCTTGGCTTGGCTAAAGCAGGAGACAAAAAAAAGCAATATGTCTCAACCTTGGCCATTTTAAGATGTCTGGACTTCAAATCCCAGCATTCTCCAACCAGCATGCTCACTAGAGAATGCTGGGAGTTAAGGTCCAGACATCATAAGGTGGCCAAGATTGAGAAACACTGGTTTAGAGTATCAGCATTCCTGGTTTTGTTTCATGAAACACAAGGCAAGGAATTATCAGGACCACGGACAGCACAAGTCCAGTTGCCTCTTGAAAAAGCACCTTTGGAATGAATGAATGAATGAATGAATGAATGAATGAATGAATGAATGAATGAATAAATCCATCCATCCATCCATCCATCCATCCATCCATCCATCCATCCATCCATCCATCCATCCATCCATCCATCCATCCATCCATCCATCCATCAGTAGTGGTTAAAGAAAGGGCCAGGAAGACATAAATGAGTATCTCTTGTATTATTCATAAAATGTGAAGACCTGCCATTATGCTATTTTGAGTGACAATGAGTTTTCAAGACACTTCTCTAAAAATATACTCTTGAAATTCTGTGCCTCAATTCACATACCATCTAAACTATGTTTTGCTTAACTCTGGCATATTAAATAAAGTTAAATTGGCTGGATTCCCTAAACAATAAATCATGGTTTGCAAGCCACTAGTTTGCTAAGTTGAAACCACGCTAATCACATTATGGTAATACACATTATGTATTGCAGTGTGAACACCCAGCCTTCCTGTAGCTTCTAGAAGTGTAATGGAAAATCAGCGAACACCCAAGAGTGTGACAGAAGAAAGTCCATTTTAGTCCCAAGATTGTGGATGCAAGTCTGCATTTGTTTACAGAGTCCTAATGGCTGCATTTTAATATTCAGAGTGCTTAACAGACGCATAAAATGTAACGAGACATCATTTTAAAGCATCTGGGAGGAAAAAAAATGCATATTTGCATTGAACAGCAACAAAAAATAAATAAAAATAGAATCATGCTTAACCAGGCATCTGTGTTTACATCTGCAAGCAAATAGAGATTTTGTGGGTCTGGATTAAGGGGATTCCTGCAGCTAATAGCAATATTCCTTTCATTGCTTAAGAAATTCCCATAATTCTCTCTGAGTTGACTTGAGCTACCACAGTTCATAGCATCCCTGGCTCCATTTACTTTATTGGCAAATAATGTGCCCGTTTTTTTCCCCTTTTTTCATTTTCCAAACAACTGGCTTGCAGCAGTGAATTTTGAGGGTAGTAATTAGGTTTCTGATCCATTTCCAGTGACCTAGGATATAAGGGGGTGGGGTGGAGGGAGAAGATAGCTTTAGGTAGCTGCCTAATGATGCTAGGTGTAAAGCACTTTGTGAAGAATTCGCCAGTAAAATCTAATAATTAAAGCAGATACACTAGCTAACTAAAAGTGAAAGACAAGATAATTTTTTTTTGCCACGCCCCTCTCTCTCTCTCTCTCTCTCTCTCTCTCTCTCTCTCTCTCTCTCTCTCTCTCTCTCTCTCTCTCTCTCTCTCTCTCTCTCTCTCTCTCTCTCTCTCTCTCTCTCTCTCTCTCTCTCTCTCTCTCTGGCTAACAAGTCTGTCTGGCAGGGAGATGAATAGTTGTCTGCCACATCTATTCATCTCTGCCCCCTTCCTCTTATCCCCAGAGCTAGGGTGGGACTTTGCTAGCAGCGGTGGCTCTTTGGTCCCAAGGACCGGCCCACAGATTTCCACTGCTCTCCTCTCCTCTGCCTTCTGCGCATCCATGTGTCAGGCACTGGACCCAGCTGTTTCTCCTCTTCCTCATCAGCCACCTCCAGACCTGGGGGCTGTTGACTCTGCATCTGAGGGCTGACGGACGGCCCAGGCTCCACCTCTGTCTCTGTCTCTCTCTCTCTGCCAGCTTCATTCCCTCTTCCCCCTCGGAGCTCTCAGGTTGCCTTGACTCCCACACCTCTTCCTCCTCCTCTGATTCGGCTGATGGAGGGGCCGGCGGCCGACAGGCCACAACACAGATGATCTTATTCTATAATGTTTCAGCCCTCAAATGCTGGTTATCTCTGGCAAATGATTTTTAATTTAAAATTTAACATGGAGAAAAGCAAGCTTTTACCCCTAGGCAGGAAAAACAAAAAGGTACAAGTACAGATTAGGCGAAACCTGGCTCAAAAACAGTAACTGTGAGAGGGACCTTGGAGTCCTAGTGGACAATCACTTAAACATGAGACATCAGTGTGTGGCAGCAGCCAAAGAAAGCTGATACAATCCTTGGTTGTATAAACAGAGGCATAGAATCAAAATCACATGAAGTATGAGTACTGCTTTATAAGGCCTTAGTAAGACCGCACCTGGAATACTGAATCCAGTTTTGGTCACCACATTACAAAAAAGATGTCGAGACTTTGGAAAAAGTGCAAAGAAGAGCAACTAAGATCATTTAGGGCCTGGAGACAAAAACATATGAAGAACAGTTGCAAGAATTGGGTATGGCCAGTCTAGAGAAAAGAAGGACTAGGGGTGACCTGATAGCAGTATTCCAGTATTTGAGGAGCTGCTAGAAAGAAGAGGGGGTCAAATTATTCTCCAAAGCACCAGAGGGCAGGACAAGAAACAATGGATGGAAACTAATGAAAGAGAGAAGCAACCTGGAATTAAGGAGAAACTTCCCAACAGGAATGACAATTAACCGATTGAACAGCTTGCCTTCAGAAGTTGTGGGTGCTTCATCACTGGAGGTTTTTAAGAAAAGACTGGACACCCACCTGTCTGAAATGGTATAGTCTCCTGCTTCTTCAGGGAGTTGGACTAGAAGACCTCCAAGGTCCCTCCCAGCGCTACTCTGAATGAAATGCCCATAACTGAACTCACTTATCTGCTCATTTGAGGCATCACTAAAAGGAAGATTCTCAGAGGTGGTATTCAGCCGGTTCGGGCCGGTTTGGGCGAACCGGTAGCAGCCATTTTGAGCAGTTCAGAGAACCAGCAAATACCACCTCTGGTTGGCCCCGCCCTCCCGCCCCCGCCGTTCCCTGTCCTGTATTCCCCCTTTTTTTAGCTCAGCTCATTCGCACGGCAGAGCGGACTGACGCGCCTCAGCTGAGCTAAACAGTAGCTCAGCTCAGTCCAGTGGTGACACTGAGGACGGTCTTTGAGTGCTGCCATGTTTTCAAGCCCCACATGCGCTCACATTTTTGTTGCTGCTGGCCGAACCGGTAGATAAATTATGTGAATCCCACCCCTGATAGATTCGGCATTCCTTGCATGCACGTGCCATTTAGAGCACCAGTCAGTTGGTGGGTGATGAGTGAGACGAGCACGGTGTTAATGTCATAGAAAAGCCCACTCAAATGAATGAGAAGCTTGATTAAAATACTGAAAGAGGGCCGAATGTTTTGTGCAACTGCTTTGCAGGCAGGCAAGAGGTTGCTGCTTTTAGAATGGGATTTATTCCCTTGTGGCGCAGGCTGGAAACCTACACACACACACACACACACACACACACACACACACACACACACATTTGGCTGTAAGGGATGGTGGCATTATCAGCCGGTTCACTGTCCTGCTTTTTGTTCATTTAAATTCTTCGGCGGTCTCCACCGCAAGCATGAAGAGACTTCACGTCATAGCCTCTTCCTCCTGAAGCATTTTTATAGACTTTTTATCAGGGTGGCTGCAGTTGACTTTCCCGAGCATTGATTCTCAGGCCAATGGAAAATTCTATTTATTTCTCTCCTTTTCTTCCAGATGTCTTCCCTACTCCCATTCTATCAGCACCGCAAAGATGAGGTAGAGAAATGACTGAATAGGTAGAGATTGGCAGCTCCCTGGTCCCAGTCTAACATTCATTGGGTGAGACACAACAAATGTGTCTTGAAATTGTGTGTTTTCTGTTTTCTTTTGGTTAAAATCTAATATGTACGCAATCTTTTGGCTATATTCACATTAGTATGTTTAACCTCTATGGGTAATATCATGAAATGTATTTCCTGTGCTGTGCCCAATTAAATAAACCACCGTTTGCCTTCATTGGAGCCAGTTTGGTCTAGGGGTGAAGGCACCAGGCTAGAAAGCAGGAGACTGTGAGTTCTAGTCCTGCCTTAGCCATGAAAGCCAGCTGGGTGACTTTGGGCTAACCACCAGGTGATGGGGAGTTCTAATTTTGCCTTAGGCATGAAAGCTGGTTGGGTGACTTTGGACCAATCACCCAGAAACTGTGAGTTAACAGATTAACAGAATTAACAGATTAACAGTGGTGGAAGGGGCCTTGTAGGTCATCTAGTCCAACCCCCCACCCAAGCAGGGGACCCTACACCATTTCTGACAGAAGTAATGAGCTGAAATTTCAAGGAAACAGATTCATGTATACATCAGTAAATTGTCTTGAGTGTCTATAAGATCTAAAGACTTTACAAAGATCTTGACAACCATCTAATGGGGAATAAATGAACTAGATGAATAATTACATCCTGTCAAACTGGACTACATAACTACATACCGTGTTTTCCCGAAAATAAGACATCCCAAAAAAATAAGGCCTCCTCCAAAAATAAAACCTTCCCCAAAATAAGCCCTCCCTGAAAATATTTAAATGCATGTGCAGCCAGTCTCCGCCATTTCCTCTGGTTAGGGTTAGGGAAACAGAGCTGGAAATCAGGTAAGAGGGCAAGAGGAGCCCCGTCTTGCTCCACGTACCCCAAAATAATAAGACCTCCCCAAAAATAAGGCCAAGCACTTATTTCGGGGTTCAAAAAAATATAAGACAGGGTCTTATTTTGGGGGAAACATGGTAACAACAGACTTGAACATTGGGTGCTAGCTAACAAAATGAAATTCAATGGTGAAAAAAGTAAGGTTCTACATTTAGGCAAGAAAAACAAAATGCACAGGTACGGTATATGTGGTACCTCACTCAATAGTAGTAACTCTGACAGGGATCTTGGAGTCCTAGTGGACAATCACTTAAATATGAGCCAGCCGTGTGTAGCAGCTGCCAAAAAAGCCAACATGGTTCTCGGCTGCATAAATAGAGGGATAGACTCGAGATCAAGTGAAGTGTTAATACTGTTTTATAATGTCTTGGTAAGGCCACACTTGGAATACTGCATCCAGTTTTGGATGCCACAATGTAAAAAAGATGTTGAGACTCTAGAAAGAGTGCAGAGAAGAGAAACAAAGATGATTAGGGCACTGAAGGCTAAAACATATAAAGAATGGTTGCTGGAATTGGGTATGTCTAGTTTAATAAAAATAAGGACTAGGGGAGAAATGATAGCAGTCTTCCAATATCTCAGGGGTTGCCACAAAGAAGAGGGAGTCAAGCTATTCTCCAAAGCACCTGAGGGCAGGACAAGAAGCAATGGGTGGAAACTAATCAAGGAGAGAAGCAACCTAGAACTAAGGAGAAATTTCCTGACAGTTAGAACAATTAATCAGTGGAACAACTTGCCTCCAGTTGTAAATACTCCAACACCGGAAGTTTTTAAGAAGAGATTGGATAAATGAACTTTGTCCCAATTTGCCACCTTTCTTGTCACTGTTGTTAAGTGAATCATTGCAGTTGTTGAGTTAGTAACACGGCTGTTAAGTGAATCTGGCCTCCCCTTTGACTTTGCTTGTCAGAAGGTTGCAAAAGGTATGACCCCAGGACACTGCTACCATCATAAATATGAACCAGTTGTCAAGCATCTGAGTTTTGATCACATGACCATGGCGCAGGGATGAAATCCAGCAGGTTCTGACAGGTTCTGGAGAACTATTAGCGGAAATTTTGAGTAGTTCGGAGAACCGGCAAATACCACCTCTGGCTGGCCCCAGAGTGGGGAGGGAATGGGGATTTTGCAGTATCCTTCCCCTGCCACACCCACCAAGCCACGCCCACCAAGCCACACCACGCCACACCCACAGAACCGGTAGTAAAAAAAATTTGATTTCACCACTGACCATGAGGATGCTGCAAAAATTGTAAGCGTGAAAAACGGTCATAAGTCCCTTTTTTTCAGTGCCGTTGTAACTTGGAACGGCCACTAAATGGACTGTTGTAAGTTGAGGACTTCCTGCACTTTGGAATTCAAAGGTTCAAACTGTCTTCGACATTATCTTGCTGCTATTTTTCAGACGGGCAGATTTTCAAACCGAAAGCTAAATGAAGGGAGAGAATCAAAGACATCTTCTGGTTTCTTTGCTTATTTCGTGTTGCGAGAAGCCTTGTTTGTGGATGGCACTTCATAAACCGCCTTTTAAAAAAAATTGTTTAAATATTCAGAATATTCCATATTCAGGACATAGCAGCAAATTTGCATGCCCAGTTATGAGCAAGATAATCAGCCAAACAAAGAGGAGAACTTAGAAATAGTGAGAAACTGCACCGCATGATCAGGGCTTTATTTACTTGGATTTAAGCCCCACTAATTTAATAGAATTTATTCCAAGTGCATATTTATAGGGTTTGCAGCTGTAGCCAATCCCGGAGTCTGTTGGAAAATGTGAAGCGCTTATATTTCCAATGCCAGTTTCGCTGTCAAATATTTGCTATCCATTCAAGCGCAGTAGGATAAAACTATAGCTGTGCACACAAACAGAATGGTATTTAGAGAATCACAATATGTACTGTATAAATATCACAGCATTGGGAATGTCCCAGCTAATGTGAACATATGATGTTTGCCAACCTTTAGCAAAAGGAACACACCAAGGTTTTTTTTGCAGTGTAATTTGGGGGCCTGTCAGAGGTGTTTAAGCCCACACCTAGACTACTGCATCCAGTTTTGGCCAGCGCATGATAAAAAAAGATGTTGAGACTCTAGAAAAAGTGCAGAAAAGAGCAACCAGGATTATTAGGGGACTGGAGGCTAAAACATACGATGAAGGGTTGCAGGAACTGGGCATGGCTAGTCTAGCGAAGAGAAGGACCAGGGGAGACATGATAACAGTGTTCCAATATTTGAGGGGCTGTCACAGAGAGGAGGGGGTCAAGCTATTTTCCAAGCACCCGAAGGCCAGAATAATGGATGGAAGCTGAACAAGGAGAGATTCAACCTAGAAATAAGGAGACATTTCCTGATAGTGAGAACAATCAACCAATGGAACAGAAGTTGCCTTCAGAAGTTGTGGGAGCTTCATCACTGGAGGCTTTCAAGAAGAGATTGGACTGCCATTTGTCAGAAATGGTGTAGGGTCTCCTGCTTGGGTGGGGGTTGGACTAGATGATCTACAAAGTCCCTTCCAACTCTGTTAATTTGTTAAACCTGTTAAACCAACCGATCATTCCACCATTCAATCAACAACTTGTATTTCCAGTAGTCCTTTGGTATAACTCAAAGGTCCCCCGAGGTCTTTCCATTTCATAGTTATTCATATCTATATAGAAACTATGTAATAATTCCTGCCACAGATCAGAATGTCTACAGAGATAAGGTGAGGGTGTATCTAATAATTGTGGGGTCCTTGGTGCTCTCTGAGCTTGTTTTCTTGAATGTTAATGATGTTACCTAGTTTGGTAATGAAACATCTGCAAGAAAACCACCAAGCTCAGAGAGCATCCAGGACCCCACGGTTCAACCCTAAGCTACAGAAATTCTCTTCCATCAACACTCTACTAATTTTCTAAAGCAATTAATTGCCAATGTAGGTCCAAACTAAGAATCAGATAGAGAATTTTCCCTAAAATTGGATTCCTTTTTTTTAACTTTTAGCTTTAGATTAGCAACCTTGTAAAATTAACAGGCTGTTTCCATCTTTTCGTCTCTGAGACCAGTGATAATTAATATAGTGTTACATGCATGAAAGTTCTTCATACAACTTTTCTCTGAATTGATTGAGCCAGAGATTCTAGAATCAAGAACCCTAGAATCATATCCTAGCAACTGCCCCCTCCAGCCCATAGGACAGCCAACCCAGCCTTCTTCAACCCAAGCAAAGGCCTTGTAGGAAGCTGTTAGGACTCAGTCCAAACAGTTGGGTTGGCAATATATAAACCAACAATGTATGTATGTAGGTTTAACTGTATTGATGTAATGTAGCTTTAACTGTATGCTATTTCTGATTGGCTGTTGTGTTGCAAGTTACCATAAGAGGGAGCTAGAGATCACAGCTTACTCTCTCTTTCTCTCTCTGACATTCTGTTCACTGTTGTGTTTATAAGCTGTGATATCTTTGTTTACTGTGCATAACAAAGACAACTGGTAAGAAGACTTTGTACTTCTAGCTATTGACTGATTTGAACGTGTATGACCTGGACTGTTTATTGGACTGTGCTACTTCCTAAAGTAAAACTGTATGCACTTTAATGTATCTGTGTGTGACTGAATAGTTATTCATACCTACTGCAATAGAACGTTTCTACGTGCATTTGCTCTGCACATACCTTAACAGAAGCTATCTAAGGAAAGGGCCAGGGTCCAAATCAGAGGTGTCCACTTCTCTGCAAAAGTGTGGAAATTGAGATGGGTTTTCAGCATCCAGAAGAATGACAGACTGCAGTACTGATCATTTCCCGATGAAAGCAACTACTAGAAAACAACCAAGCTCAGACAGTATCAAGGACCATTCAGGAAGTCTTAGGGCACTCTGCTTCAACATGCTGTTCTCTCAAGTCATTGGAGGTTGGCAACCTTTTAGACCAAGAAATTATTTGAAATTCTGGATTGATCTTTATTGCTAGTAGAGTAATGTACAGGGGTGGGCTTCAAAATTTTTAGCAAGGGGTTCTCTGCCCGGTTGCTGAATGGGCATGGCCATGGTGAGCGTGGCCTAGTCGGCCTCCTGCACCATGGTAGAAGGGGACATTTTTGCCCTCCCCAGGCTTCGGAGGCTTTCTTCAAGCCTCCGGGAGAACAAAAACGGCCTCCCCAGGCTCCGGAGGCCCTCTGGAGGCCGGAAACGGGCCCATTTCCAGCCTTCCCGACCTTCCGGTAGGCCTGTTTTTGGCCTTCCAAGAGCCTCTGCGCGCAGCCTGCACTTACCTGCATCCAAAATGGGCTGAGTGGGGACTCTTGGGAGGGGTGGGGTGGGGTGAGTGGGGCCAGCCAGTGGGATTTGGGGGTTCTCCGAACTGCACAGAATCATAGCTAGAGGTTCTCCCGAACCCCTGCGAACCCCCAGCAGCCCACCCCTGGTAATGTAACAGAATCTGGAAACCCTACCAAAACAATTTTCCAGATCTGCTTATACCTAGCCTATTTAAGCCAGAGTTCTCGAGTCTTTTTCTCATGCTTCTCATTTCCCCTGGACTAAGAAATCTTTTATGCCATGACTCTCCTCTCTCCTCTGTGTTTCTAGAGTCTGCCAGATATTCCAGCACATTGTCTAAAAATTACTATGCATTCTGGGAAATGTTAGTGAATTACTGTGTGCTTTTAATGCACACAGTAATTCACTAACATTTCCCAGAATGCATAGTAATTTTTAGACAATGTGCTGGAATATCTGGCAGACTCTAGAAACACAGAGGAGAGATATTGAATGATTAAAAAGAAGAGGAAAATCATAGCACCTGTCACATCCGGGATTCTGCCATTCTTCAGGGGAAGGGGAGAGCATCGGTTACATTATTTACTTTATTGCTTTCTTCCTTATGTATCCTATATCCTGTATCCTATTGATTTATAACCTTTAGCTTGGCGCCTAGGTGCACTGGCATTTTCGCACCTTTTGGGGAATGTAAGGAGAGGGAGGGCCATGTGTATTGCCCGAAAGCCGGCAGACGATGACCCTGAGAAAGTTCCCTTATCACACTCTCAAAGCAGCCGGTACAATAACATCTTCACACCTGCGGATTGGCTGAATCCACATTGGACTGTTGGGAGGGGTTTCTAATTCCTTTATCCTAACTGTATGGCCTGAGGGATCTCAGAGCCTGCTTTTCTTTCGTCTTGCTATCCCTCCGGTTCAATAAAAAGTTCCTTTTGAAATGCCAAGTTTCAAGAGTTTTTACTTTCTTGCATGAGGAGGAGAGGCCGGACCTTACAGCACCATCCAATCCCTATTTCATTGATATTCAACCATATTGAATTGAATGGGATTTATTGTTGGGTAGTGGAGTAAAGCACCGTAGCTAGAGATGGACTCAAATGACTTTTTTTAAAAAAATCCTGCCCTACATCTGTGGGTTAAGAGACCGGGTGGATAATGTCTACAAATTTCTTCAAAGCTAAACTCCCCGTTTGCAGGAAATTGTGATGCCACTGTTGTGAAAGGTCCGTGGAGGGGTGTTTATACCTGATACTCCATTTGAGTTTTAATATTAGCACAGGGAATGGGAGATTACGAACTGCTGGGGATATATTTGCAGTCTGAAAGACAGGGTATTCGCACACATACCTCAGTTACCTAGTCATTAAATCAATGCAAGAAATCTGCCTTCCTCCCATGAGAAGTGTCTACCTTTCAAATAAATTTTAAAAGCAAACATTGTCTCCTTAAGCTGAATGGGAAACCATGGAGTTGGCTGAAACGGCAAAAATGGACTATTTTGATTAAAGAAAAGAATATAAATATTTTTTTGTTTCCACATGGAGACCCCTTCTGAACTTTGTGCTTGAAGTGGAAAAGAAGGAAACTTTGATTTTGGGTTTTAACCGATTAGACTGATAGATCCTTATAGAAATGACTAGTTTATATTATTATGAAAAAACAAAATATCGTGATTCAATGTTAATGCCATATTTTACTGCAACAGAGAGAGTCGGAAGTCAATGCTTCTTTTTCCTTTTCCTAATCCTTCCTCACTTTTGTTCTCTCCCTTCCTCCCCACTGTTTTCCTCTTTTCTTTCTTATTTTTTTCTTACAACTCCGTAAAAATGGTAACAACGAAGCTGAATGAGAAGCAGACAAACATTTTTTCCCCGCAGCATTATACATAAACACGGGATTTTCTAAACCAATGTTTGTCAACCTTGGCAGCTTGAAGAAGTGCCGACTTCAATTCCCAGAATTCCCCAGTCAATAGCAATAGCACTTAAGACTTATAGTTGACTCAGTCAGGATCGAACTGCTGGCACTCAGCAGCCTGCAATACTGCATTCTAACCACTGGGAGGGAGGGAGGGAAGGAAGGGCAATAGCACTAGCACTAGCACTTAGACTTATATATCGCTTCCCAGTGCTTTTACAGCCCTCTCTAAGTGGTTTACAGAGCCGGCATATTGTCCCCAACAATCTGGGTCCTCATTTTACCCACCTCAGAAGGTTGGAATGCCGAGTCCACCTTGAGCCTGGTGTGATTCGAACTGCCAAATTGCAGGCAGCCGGCAGAAGTAGCCTGCAGTACTGCACTCTAACCACTGCGCCACCATGGCTCAGTATATACAAAGTAATATACAAAGTAATATTCTAACACTTGAAGATGAATTTGGACAAATTCCAGGAGACAAGGGAGGACAGGAGGCCTGGCGTGCTATGGCCCATGGGGTCAAAAAGAGTCAGACACGACTTAGTGACTGAACAACAAATTCTGACACTGAATCACAGATCCTCTTCGATTGTGGAAGGCACATAGAGTTGTGACTTAAGCCCAGGCAGCCTTGTTGAGATGTGTCTCCATCTTCTTGATCGAAAAACTTGTCCTTAAATAACCCCCATTCTGCCATGAGGGAGAGGAGAAGGAGAATCCAGTTCCCTTCTAAAATCAATATCTATTTGAACTAATATGCAGAATAGCTTGCCAAGAATGGCAAGCACTTCAAAAACTAGGGTTGACTGACAGCATTTGATCCGTGATGGCTGATCTGCAAAACGATCTGCGTGCACACACACACACACAGACACACACACAGACACCAGGGGTGGGTTTCTCTTACCTTCCCTACTGGTTCGGAAGTGTTCGCATCGCGTCGGAAGTGCGCGTCACATCCAGGTACTGACACTCTGCGCATGCGCAGAAGCCTTTGCGCATGCGCAGAGCGTTCGTTGCCAGCCGCTTTCCAGCAGCGGCAACCGGAGAAGCGGTTCGGGGGCGTGGCAAGCCGGCCAGCACTACCGGTTCGGTGAACGGGGCCAAATTTCAGCTACCGGCTCGCACGAACCGGTCTGAACTGGTAGCAACCCACCACACACACACACACACACACACACACACACACACACACACACACACACACACACACGAGAAGTTCAGCACATACCCTTCAATCTGTTTAATAACACCCTGCCCCCATCTCCCCCTCCCACAGTCCTTCTTTTGACAACCGATGCAAGGACAGGGAAATCATATTAGGGAAAGCTAAGATAGGAAATTCAGAACTGGCCATGAGCCTCGTGCAAATGGGGCGATTCCATTGCCAGAGCCAGTTGGGTGACCCAGCAGCTCCCACAAAGCCACGAAGCAAAGAAAAGAAATGTCATTTTTTTAAAAAGGGGGGGATTTGCCACATGCTTGGGCGATGCGATTAGTAAGAATCCACCAAATTGCTTCATCAGCATTCCTGCATTTTTATTTTTTTGGCCTCTTTCCCAAGCCTTTTTTTTTTTTGCGAAGCAGCTTAAAATCTGCTAGCAGAATTATATGCTAAGGAAAAACTGTTCTGCTAAACGTATAATTATTCTAAGCAGAATCAACCCAGCACAGTTAATGAGCTTACTGGCTGAATTAGGATTCATTTTTGCCCTATCTGCAACTGTTTGGGGAAAAGATTGTAGGGGAGGGTCCCATACAGGGGACCCTGTTGGAAATGGGAGGAGGGAAGGGGAAAGAGAAGAACACACACACACACACACACACACACACACACACACACACACACACACACACACACACACACACACTGTTAAGGTGAGAATAAATCTCACAGAGGCCATGTGGATCTTTTCTTGGAATCCAGACAGTTAGAAAATAAAACCGAGATTAAAAGTCTAATAGAAAATATTTATTTCGATACAAAAACAATAAATTCTGAATAGTTACATTCTTGCTAAGTAAATGCGACCGTTCCGGTCAAGAGTCAAGTCAAAAAAGAATAATGGAGAATCAGGAATGTACACATGCGCAGAAGATCACATCACGTGTCCTGCTTGTATTGGAATGTACCATAATATTAGGATAGGGGTGCATCACCCTGCATAGATATACAACTGACAATATTCACTACGTCACACACACACACACACACACACACACACAGAGAGAGAGAGAGAGAGAGAGAGAGAGAGAGAGAGAGAGAGAGAGAGAGAGAGTTCAGTTGTTCAGTTGAGTTCAGTTGAGTTGAGGAGCCGAGGTGGCGCAGTGGTTAGAGTGCAGTACTGCAGGCTACTTCTGCCGGCTGCCTGCAATTTGGCAGTTCGAATCTCACCAGGCTCAAGATTGACTCAGCCTTCCATCCTTCTGAGGTGGGTAAAATGAGGACCCAGATTGTTGGGGGCAATATGCTGAACTCTGTAAACCGCTTGGAGAGGGCTGTAAAGCACTATGAAGCAGTATATAAGTCTAAGTGCTATTGCTATAGATCCTGACAGCTGGTCTACTACAAGGACCAAGATGACATAATGAATTTTAGATGAACAAATGGAATCTCCATCCATTGCAGACATAGGAAATCCCTATTTTCCATGGAAAGAGAAATGGATACATTATAAATTTGCCTGCAGGGGTTGTAGAGGATGGGGATCAAGTCAAACCCTCTTAACCCCAAACCAGGAAAACCGAGACCGTCTTGCATGGTCCCTTCCCTGGTTACAGAAAAATGAATTCCTTTACAGGAGCTTGGAACAACATATCACCAAAAGTGGTTCTCCTAGGTCATGATCCCCAAGACGTGGCAGAAGAGAGCAAACCAGTGGTTGATTGCTGCCAGTTCGGATTGGTTCTTATGTACTAGTGGCGGAAATTTCCACCCGCTCGCTGAACCGGCAGCAATGACCGGCTGTCCACGCCCCCGAACCAGTTCTCCGGTTGCCGCGGCCGGCAAAGAACCCTCTGCGGATGCAAAACACGCACTTCCGTCATGAAACTTTGCACCTCAAGTTTGCACAGCTGCTGTGGCCTAGAGGTGGAGCTCTTGCCTCACAATCAGTAGGTTGTGAGTTCGATCCTAGGTAGAGGCAGATGTAGGGAATTGGGCAGGGGATTGGACTAGATGACCTGCAAGGTCCCTTCCAACTCTGTTAATCTGTGATGCAAACCGGTAGGGAAGGTAAGTGGAACCCACCCCTGGAGCAAACAATGAACCAGCTGGGCTTGTTATTAAAGCTGAGTAAAGGTCCTTCACAAGGTCAATGCACCAAGGAGAAAAGAACTATCAATAGGAAAGACCCTAATGCACATAGTGAGTAGCACGTCCCATTACAGAAACTCATTTACTATCTCTAAGATGGGAGCGCGGATGATAACCGAGTAGAGGAACAGGGGAGAAACGCTTTGTTATTACCTGGTGATTTATTTTCAACTTGACAAGGCTCCTTTTTAATATGTAAATTGGCTTAACAATGACACTGTCTGGATTGGAGAGAGATGAATCCCAGGCATTGAGACTGCAGCTGGAAATGTCTTCTGACTTTCAATTGCCACCTCAGCCCTCTTAAAGTAAGTACATCTATTTCATAAATTGGGGAGAAGGAAGAGAGGAGGTTGTACTGGTGTATAATTAGCTGGGTTGCCTTTTCTGTCTCTACCTACTTTTCTCCCTCCCTCCCTCCTTCCCTCCCTCCCTGTCTTTCTATCTACCATCTCTCTCTCTCTCTCTCTCTCTCTCTCTCTCTCTCTCTCTCTCTCTCTCTCTCTCTCTCTCTCTCTCTCTCTCTCTCTCTCTCTCTCTCTCTCTCTCTCTCTCTCTCACACACACACACACACACACACACACACACACACACACACACACACAGGGTGGGAATGCTGGGGGTCCGCAGGGGTTCAGGAGAACCTCTAGCTAAGATTCTGTGCAGTTCAGAGAACCCCCAAATACCACTCCTAGCTGGAAATTAGGCAGTGGAAGAGGGTAGAGGTGGGAGAAATACTCAGATTGAATAGCCAAGAACTTTTGTGGGGTCAACAAATCTTGCAAACAGTTGCTGAGTTTGTTTTCCAAAAGCCCAAACCTCCTTCCCATAGTTTTATCCTATTTTTACCAACAGAACTGGCAAAGTTCAATTTCTGGAACAAACTAACCCCTAACCCCTCCTTGAACCAGATAAAAGTGGCTGGTTGGGTAGTTATGGAACCTTTATTTTCTGCTTCCAGAAATCTTTCTGACACCAACTCCTATAAATAGGCTTTAAGTTTTCCTGCCACATTGGCAAGAAAGCACCAACAATCTGCAGCGCATGCCTGAAGGAAGGCTTAGCCTCATTTTTAAAAGCAGCAAAGTGAATGCGTCTCCTTAAGTCCCCCAGAAAAGGGAAAACCGAGTTCTGTTTTGTATCACTATGTACTCTCCACAGGGCTGGTACTCCCAGAAGGGAAAAGTGGTATCTGAAATGAACTGTTACTAAAAAAAAAACCACCCTCATTATTCTTGCTTTTAAAATATTATTCGGTTGGGTCTATTGGTTAAGGCACCCGGCTAGAAAGCAAGAGATCATGAGTTCAAGTCCTGCCCTAGCCATGAAAGTCAGCTGGGGGACTATGGGCCGATCAGTCTATCTCAGCCCAACTCACCTCACAGGCTTGTTGTGGGGAAAATAGGAGGAGGAAGGTGTGTTGGATACGTTCGCCACCTTGAGTTATTTGTGAAAATAATAGAAGTTGGATATGGATGAATGGATGAATGGATGAATGAATGAATGAATGAATGAATGAATGAATGAATGAATGAATGAATTGGATGGATGGATGGATGGATGGATGGATGGATGGATGGATGGATGGATGGATGGATGGATCAATGAATGGATCGATGAATGAATGAATGAATGAATGAATGAATGAATGAATGAATGAATGAATGAATGAAATGGAATGGAATGGAATGGAATGGAATGGAATGGATGGATGGATGGATGGATCAATGAATGAATGAATGAATGAATGAATGAATGAATGAATGAATGGAATGGATTGGATGGATGGATGGATGGATGGATGGATGGATGGATGGATGGATGGATCAATGAATGGATGGATCAATAAATGGATCGATGAATGAATGAATGAATGAATGAATGAATGAATGAATGAATGAATGAACAAACAAACAAACAAACACACACATTTATTTTTCATATACCTTAGTGGTTAGGAACAATCTCCCTTTCCTGAACATCTTGAATCCATTGGGTCTATGGTCTGAAACAATCTACCTTCCCACCTCACAGGATTGTTGTTGTGGGGAAAATGATGTGTTGGATATGTTTGTTATCTTGAGTTATTTGTGAAAATAATAAAAGTGGGATATGAACAAATGAACGAATGAACGAATGAATGAATGAACAAACAAACAAACAAACAAACAAACAATTTCTTTTTCAGACATTCTAGTGGTTAGAAACAATCTCCCTTCCCTGGACATCTTGAAGCCATTAGGTCTATGATCTGAATCAATCTACCTTCTCAATTTCAAGCAGGGGATAACCCATAATTGGACTTATGGTTGCAATGATGCTATTGAAGAGGGAAACTGCTTCACAAGATGGGGGGGGGGAATTGACTATCTTCCATCAACAAGACGAGTCATCAGCCACCACCACCCCCGATCAGCATGAGTTCCATTCAGAGACCTCCAAATGAAAGAAGAATCAATTAATTGAACGTCTTCGTCCCCGTAAGAGAAGGATTGTGCTATATCAGTCAGAACATCCTGGAGAAAAGAAGAGAAGACTCAGCTAGATCAGGGGCGTCAAACTCAACGCCCGGGGACCAGATCCAGCCTCCGGAGTGCTTAGATATGGCCCACGGGGCCGCCCTAAGGACTGGCCCACAATGTCTTTGCCAGCAAAAATGGAGCTCAGGGGGGCTCCAAGCTCCGTTTTCCCTGGCAGAGGGTTGCAGGAGGCCGTCGCAGCCAAAAACGGAGCTCGGGAGCCTGTTTTCACTGGCAGCGTGCTTGGGCCACCACAGGCACCCCCAACATGAGTGATGTCGAGCTGGCCACGCCCACCCTAGACACGCCCACCCTAGTCACGCCCACCCCGGCCCCCCAAGGTCAAACACAACCCTGATGCGGCCCTCAATGAAATCTAGACCCCCCTGGTCTAGATCTTAAATTCACCTAGACAAAAAAGGCACCAGTCTTGTGATCCAGATACTACGAGATGCTGGGTCAAAGTTTCAAGTGTCTGGCTTATTTTCACTCTGGTTTTAATTCTTCTGACAGCATTTACAGAACTATACAGATTCTGCTGAAAGAGCCATGTGTTCTTATAGTAACATTCTCTAAAAATAAATCTGTTTACCAGCTCAGTCTAATCTGCATTGACTGTTACAAATTGCTTTTGTACTATTTTCAAAGCACTGTGTTTATCTGGAGCTTTCTTAAAAGGTTGATAAACATAGACATAAATCAGTTTTTTTTAATGAAGAACAGAATTAAGGTTACTGGAATTACAATTTTTACAATACTATGGCAGATCCTGAGAATTTGAGGAGCTATAGACCTTCTTTAACTGGAAGCCATAAGATGGAGAAGGATGGACTAAAAAAACCTGAAACGGATTGCTTTCCCCATTTAAACATTCTTGTCTTTTATTTAGTTGTATCCCACTATTATTATTGCCACAAATTTCATTGGCTTTCATTGCTAAGGTAGGATTTCAACAATTAATCAGTGGAACGACTTGCCTCCAGAAGTTGTGAGTGCTCCAACACTGGAGGTTTTTAAGAAGAAATTGGATCTCCGGTTGTCTGAAAAGGTATAGAATCTCCTGCTTGAGCAGAGAGTTGGACTAGAAGACCTCCAAGGTCCCTTCAAACTCTGTTATTCTGAACTCACGGTTTTCTGTTTTTCTAGACTGATGATTATTAACCACTAGACCAGGGGTAGGCAAAGTTGGCTCTTCTATGACTCGTGGACTTCAACTCCCAGACTTTCTGAGCCAATCATGCTAGCTCAGGAATTCTGGGAGTTGAAGTCCACGAGTCATAGAAGAGCCAACTTTGTCTACCCCTGCACTAGACCAAGTGGCTCTCTGGTCTTATGTCAATATTTAGTATCATCTTTGGAATGATGTCACAGTAGAATGAAAGTTGGTTGGCTAAACAACAATGAGCAAGATTCACATGATGAATCAGAAACCACCGTTTGCAATTCACAAGGGCTAAGCTCACACAAAATACTAAGCCAAAGTTAAACAACCATCACATTTGCTTTGCACAATATATGGATCAGATTACTCTGCAGCTGCAGTAAATATTTTTACACTTTCAATCTATACTGCTACTTAACTCCCCATCAAAGCACATCCGGCTGCAGCTTTTTAATGACACATATTTTTCCCCCCATCATCTTTTGTGGTGCGTCTCTCCTGATATCTCCTGGCAGTTCTATCGCCTTGTCTAAAGAAGCAGTGATATTGAAGATGAAATTTAAACACCACTAGGATTTACGTCACTACTGGAAACCTTTTCTTAAATCAAGTATTCCTTTGGATGTGTTTCTGGCTGAGTCGAATGCGATTTGCAGCTGAAAACAGAGCTTGGAATCCCCAGTTTCTTACTAGGTATCTTTCTAACCCCATAAGCATCTTCTAAACACAAAACTGTCAGCCACCTGCAAATCTATTGATGCTTCTAAAATCATTGAGTTTTCTAGCTGGATGTTTCCTCTCCATGTTCAATAAAAAAAGGTTCCTAAATTTCTGTAAGATTATTATCTTATAGAACATTGAATCATGGGGCTAGAAGGGACCCCAGGAGTCTTCTAATCCAAAGAGGAGACCTTATACCAGTGATGGTGAACCTTTTACCATCCGGAGCATCTGGAGACTGCAATTGGTACAGAATGCAGATGCGCGAGCTGTGGTGGGTGTTTCGAGATACATCCACATAACACCTATTCTCCGCCAGCTGCATTGGCTGCCTATTAGTCTCCGGTCGCAATTTAAGGTGTTGGTTGACTTTTAAAGCCCTACATGGCTCAGGACCAGGTTACCTCCGGGAACGCATCCTACTACATACCTCCCTACGACCAGTTAGGTCCCACAGAGTTGGCCTCCTCCAGGTCCCATCAGCCAAACAATGTCGGTTGGCGGGTCCATGGGGGAGAGCCTTCTCTGTGGGAGCCCCATCTCTCTGGAACCAACTCCCACCAGAGATCCGGACTATCCCCACTCTACTGGCCTTCCGCAAAGCTGTAAAAACATGGCTCTTCCGGCAGGCGGGGTGAAGAAGATTGGATTCCCCCATGAATGAATGGTTTTTAAAATTATATAATGTTTTTTTTAATTATTATGTATTTTTGTATTGTTCTTATTCCTGTTGTATGCCGCCCTGAGTCCTATGGGATTGGGCGGCCTAGAAGAACTTTAAATTAAATTAAATTAAATTAAATTTTAGACACCAAGTGCCCAAACTGCACGCGCGCGCATGCCCAAACTGAAAGGTGCATGTATGCATGAACATGCGCATCTGCCGTGCCCTCAAGATGTATTATTTTTATCAAGCCAGGCTGGCGTGAAAAAGTTTTTGTGGATTTTAAAATTTTAAGATTTTACCAAATTTTAATTGTATTAAATCAGGGCCACATCGAATATTTTCTTTTAAATGTATATATATTTTAATGTTTATATTGGCTGTTCACCGCCCTGAGTCCCCTGGAGAAGGGCGGTATATAAATTTAATTAAACTAAACTAAACTAAACTAAACTAAACTAAACTAAACTAAACTAAACTAAACTAAACTAAACTAAACTAAACTATCTATCTATCATCTATCAATCTTTCTAATCTATCTATCTATCTATCTATCTATCTATCTATCTATCTATCTATCTATCTATCTATCTATCCATTTGTTTTATTTATTATTTTATTTATTTATTTTGTCAAGTACGTATTGGTAATATACATAGATATAACATTGTTTATATACATAAGATGAGTACTGATAAGAGGGAACATTAGGACAGGGACAGTAGGCACGCTGGTGCACTTATGCACGCCCCTTACTGACCTCTTAGGAATCGGGTGAGGTCAACAGTGGACAGTCTAAGGGTAAAGTTTTGGGGGTTTGGTGACTGAAACCACAGAGTCAGGTGGTGAGTTCCAGGCATTTACCACTCTATTGCTAAAGTCATATTTTCTACAGTCAAGTTTAGAGCGGTTCACTTTGAGATCTGTCTGTCTGTCTGTCTGTCTGTCTGTCTGTCTGTCTGTCTGTCTGTCTGTCTGTCTGTCTGTCTGTCTGTCTGTCTGTCTATCTATCTATCTATCTATCTATCTATCTATCTATCTATCTATCTATCTATCTATCTATCTATCTATCTATCTATCTATCTATCTATCTATGCATATATGTATGTATATCCAGTTAAAAATCAGAGATTTTGTATATGACTGTATTTTTGGAGTATAAGACGCACCTTCCCCCCCCCCAAAAAAGAGGGTGAAAATCTGGGTGTCTAATACTCCAAATGTAGCCCTGCCCAGCCTCTCAAACGGAGGTTTCAGAGGCTGAAAAAAGCCTCTGAAATTGAGCTTCAGAAAAAAAGCCTCCGAAATGGAGGTTTCAGAGGCAGGAAAAAAAGCAGAGCACAGAGCTCACAACCAATGAACCTGTTGCTAAAATTCACCTCTGGGAACAGCTGATTGGGGGTATTCCAGGAGGCCCGTCCACCGCCAATCAGCTTTTTTCTTATTTTCCTCCCCAAAAACTAAGGTGCGTCTTATACTCCGGTGCGTCTTATAGTCTGAAAAATACGGTATATTATTCTCATAAATTGTATATATCTTTCTCATAAATTCTCAAATTTATGCCTCATAATATGGACTAGTCACAAAGCTACTGTTTAGTTTGGAGATTTCCCAGCTGTTTTGTACACAACTTTCAAAAATAAATACTGTTTTCACAAACTTTCGACAGCTTAGACCTGTATTTGGCTTCTTCTACACTGCTGAATTAACAGTTCCGAAAAGTTTCAAGCATCAAGGCTAAAAATGAAGGACGTTGGAAATGATCCATTTGAACATCTCAAGGGCATTGCTTTGTTGTTTGTTTTTGCTGGATCAGAGAATAGTTGTAAAAAGAAATCCACAAGTTTCTTTTACGGTCCTAAGAGGGAGTCAATTTAGGCCCCAGCTGACATAATTTCGAAATGTTACTTTCCCCTAAATCAGAAATCCATAAGTTGAAAACATTGTGTGTGGTGGTTAAGATGTTGTACTAAAACTAGGAAGAAGGAGGTCCAACTTTATCTTCAACCCATGAGATATTATATCTTCACAGGATGGTTGCAGTGGTGGGTTCCTACCGGTGCGGTCCACTCTATAGCACCGGTAGCGGCCCGCTGGTGACGTCACAGTACCGGTGCGGTCGGTTGCCGGTGCCTGGGCGCCGCCATTAAAAATATTTTTTTTAATTTTTTAAAAAAAATTTCTTCTGCGCATGCCCAGAAGCCGAGCTTCCGGCACTGCGCATGCGCTGCCTTCCTACCCCACAGTGAGTCCAAGCAGGGGAGGTTGGCTGAGGGAGCGCGTGAGACGCTGAAAGAACGGGCGGCAGGAGCTATCTCTATTCCCCTCCCTTCAGCAGTCTGAGAAGCCACAAACGTGCGGTGATGATCCCAGGCATTTTTGCACGTTTGAGACTTCTCGAACTGCTGAGGGGAGGGGGAATGGGCGGCAGGACCTATCTCAGTTCCCCTCCCTTCAGCAGTCTGGGAAGCCACGCCCACCCGGTCACATGGCTGGCAAGCCACACCCACAAAATAAGCCACACCCACAGAGTGGTAGTAAAAAAATTAGGAAACCGCCCCTGGATGGTTGCTTCGTGGATCAAGACAAACATGCTTATCTTTTGATGAAAAAGATACAGGAAGCATGGTTTTCAAGGTTCCTGAAGTGGCATATACAAACATGTGTCAACAGCATTCATGGCCCAGAATGCATAAGCCCTTAAGGCAATTTTTATTAGCTTTAAGGAGTGTTACCATTCTCATTTTAAAAAAATATGTTTGTTTTGCTATGTTTTCATAGCTACTATTAGCTAATGATCCCCAACCCCATATGTCTGCACCAGCTGTCAGAGGCTGCCTCAGCTTGGCAGATTTTCTTCTTCTCCTGGGGACCATTTTATAGAAGGCTCACTAACGGCTGAACCAAGAATTGTTCTCATCATCAAATTTCTTCCCGATCGATCGATCGATCAATAAGACAAATTCAAGGCAGACTTGGGGAGAGATGAGATTGAGGAAGTCACTCCATTCCCTCAAGGAATGTCAGAAATCACACAGCAGTCCTGCTTTCTATTCTCCCCCATGAATGTATTTGGAAGTTTTTTTAAAAAAATAAGGGAAAAAACAATAAAAGCTCTATGAATCAGCAGGATTTAGGAATAGAATAGAATAGAATAGAATGGAATGGAATGGAATGGAATGGAATGGAATGGAACGGAACGGAACGGAACGGAACGGAACAGAACAGAATAACAGAGTTGGAAGGGACCTTGGAGGTCTTCTAGTCCAACCCGCTGCTTAGGCAGGAAACCCTATACCAGGGGTAGGCAAAGTTGGCTCTTCTATGACTCGTGGACTTCAACTCCCAGACTTTCTGAGACAATCATGCTAGCTCAGGAATTCTGGGAGTTGAAGTCCACAAATCATAGAAGAGCCAACTTTGCCTACCCCTGCCCTATACCATTTCAGACAAATAATTATGCAATCTCTTCTTTAAAACTTCCACTGTTGGGACATTTACAACTTCTGGAGGCAAGTTAATTGTTCTAACTGTCAGGAAATTTCTCCTCAGTTCTAAGTTGCTTCTCTCCTTGATTAGTTTCCACCCAGTGCTTCTTGTTCTACCCTCAGGTGCTTTGGAGAATAGCTTGACTCCCTCTTCTTTTGGGGCAGCCCCTGAGATATTGGAACACTGCTATCATGACACCCCTGGTCCTCCTTTTCATCAAACTAGACATACCCACTTCCAGCAACTGTTCTTTATATGTTTTAGCCTCCAGTTCCCTAATCATTTTTGTTGCTCTTCTCTGCACTCTTTCTACAGTTCCTGACTTTAGACTGCTTTATTTATTTATAAGATCCATAGAATAATTTCCTGTTATAAATGGAGCACCTTTTCCTGAAATTATTTTTAGAGATTTCTCCAGGTCGGAATTTAAGAAGGTGCTTTACCTTCCAAAAGAAAAAGAAAAATCTAATCTGACCCACCACAAGTCACTCAAGAACAGTTACTTGAGTGCCAGTCTTGTCACAATGTCTTGTGGCATGAGAAACTGTGAAATAAAATCCTTTTTATGGGATCTATCAAATGAGGCATCCATTTTTCCAGATGTTTGCAATTATAATTTCTCCAAATTTTAAGCCACTGTGACCAATGGCCATTCTGGAAGCTTCTCTTTAACGCCTAGAAAGCATCAGTTTGAGAGCCAGGTTGGTCTAGTGGTTAAGGCATGAGTTCAAGTCCTGTGTTGGCCATGGGGGACTTTGGGCCGATCACTAGGACAGAGGTCTTCAAACTTGGCAACTTTAAGACTTGTGGACTTCAACTCCCAGAATTCTCCAGCCAGGTATGCTATACTATGCTATGCTGGCTGGAGAATTCTGGGAGTTGAAGTCCACAAGTCTTAAAGTTGCCAAGTTTGGGGACCCCTGCACTAGGAGATGGTGATTTCTAATCCCACTTTAGGCATGAAAGCCAGCTGGGAAACCTTGAGGCAGTCATTCTCTCTCAGCCCAGTCTACCTTGCAGGGTTGCTGTTCCACAGAAAATAGGAGTGGGAAGATGTGTTGGATATGTTTGCTGCCGTGAGTTATTTGTAAAAAATAAAAACGTGTGGTACAAATAAAAAATAAATAAAAAATAAAATAAGGCTAGGAGATACTATTCTATGTTTTTTCTTGTGTGATTTAAAAGGAACTTAATATACATTTTCCATAATTCTGAATTTGGATTTCCGACAATGACGGAATGGTTACTTTATATGACACCCATGTCACAAAGTCAAGGATATTCTGTGAATCCTGCTTATGTAAGGTGACCAGACGTCCTGCTTTTGGTGGGACAGTCCCGCTTTTTAATAATTTGTCCCGCGTCCCGCGGCGTTTCAAAAAAGTCCCGCTTTTTGAATTTGAATTTGCCCTGCACACCCCTCTGCCTCCTGCCTTGCCTGCCTCCTCCTGCCAGGCAGGGAGGGAGGGCAGTGAGAGGGGCAGCGGTGGTCTTGCCTGTTCGTCGCCGCAGAGCCGAAGAAGCTGGTGGCGTTCGCGGTACGGGGCTTCCCCCGCCCGCTTTCCCCGGCCGCCGGGACGCCGCCATTTGCGTTCTTTTGCCCTCTGCGCAAGCAGAATGCTTTGCGCATGTGCAGTGGGCAAAAGAACACAAATGGCGGCATCCCGGCGGCCGGGGAAAGCGGCCGGGGGAAGCCTAGTGCCGCGAACGCCACCAGCTTCTGCGGCGACGAACAGGCAAGCCCGCACCAGTAGGAAACCACCCCTGGCTGCGATGAAGGGGAGGTGTTTGGGGGGGTGCACAAAGCTGCAGGATAAGAGAGACGGACCCCTCCCGTCTTGCTCCCCTAGAAACTGCCCCTCATCAATGGTGTCCTGCTTTACAAATATTAAAATCTGGTCACCTTATGCTTATGGTTCGGAATATGAATAAAATTGCATGAAACTGGACCGATTAAAATAACTCACTAAATATGGTTAATGTAATTTGTGGGTAAATTTGCATGCAGTAATATACGTAACAGTTACCGCCTCTCGGCCTCTAAGCCTGTATATTGATTTTTATCTTTCTAGATCCCTTCAAACATGATAGATTACAAACACAAGCCTTTGGTAATTTGAACAATGCATTTGAATTCAGTGTCAACAGTGCTTCTGAAGCACATGATAATTATAACACTTCTGGATGGCATCACGTTGGGGATACTCCGCTGAGGATTACTTCACAATTGATTCCATTATGTGTGCTTCCACTAGGTAATAATGCAAAAGTTCACAGTCTTTAAACTTTACTGTATGGAGAATTTTCAAGTTCTGTTTTATGCCCGCTTCATATGGAATGACATTTTCTTCCTGGATGCACTCCAAAGCAGGGGTGGGCTGCTGGGGGTTTGCAGGGGTTCAGGAGAACCTCTAGCTAAGATTCTGTGCAGTTCAGAGAACCCCCAAATCCCACTCCTGGCTGGCCCCGCCCACCCCACCCCTCCCCTCCCAGGAGTCCACACACAGCCCATTTTGGATGCAGGTAAGTGCAGGGCACGCGCGGAGGCTTGGGGAGGGCGAAAAACAGGCCTACCAGAAGTTTGGGAAGGCTGGAAATGGGCCCGTTTCCGGACTCCAGAGGGCCTCTGGAGCCTGGGAAGGCCGTTTTCGCCCTCCCGGAGGCTCGAGGAAAGCCTCCGGAGCCTGGGGAGGGGGAAAACTTCCCCCTCCTGCTGTGATGCAGGAGGCTGACTAGGCCATGCCCTCCATGGCCACGCCCACCCAGCAACCTGGCAGAGAACCCCTTGCTAAAAATTTCCAAGCCCAAAGGTTGTGATGCTTGAGGAAGCTCTGAATTAAAACTCTGCATTTCCTTTTGTAGTGATTGGGGAGAGACAACAGATCCTTCACATCTGCCAAACTCGCAGGCCCACCTGTCATGAATTATCTAAAAGATCTTTTAATTAAAAAATGAGAAGTTGGCATGTGCAGAGCAAACATGAAACTATAGCATCATACAGAAGGCAAGGAAGTCCCTGGGCCCCACCATAAACTCCCACAGGTATTCGTGGGAAATATCAAGCAGAAATAGGGGAAAAAAAACAAGCAGAAGACGGGCAGAACACATCCATGAACGCCAACTAGCGGTCAGAAGACAGATGAAAGCTCTTTAATTTCACAATGTACAGACAGACGTAACCATAGTTTCAATTGGGAAAATGTGAGCATCCCAGACTAAGCCAAGTCCAAAAATGTCAGGGAATTTCTAGAAGCCTGGCACTCCTACAAATTAGCCATCAATAGACTCATAGACGTTAACAATATCTATAGACCAGTGATGGCGAACCTTTTTTTCCTTGGGTGCCGAAAGCGAGTGTGTGTGCGTTATCATGCACACGTGTGCTCACACCCATAATTCAATGCCCCCCACATGCCCCCCCACTCATGCGTGCGTGACCCTCCCACGGTGCCCCGCCACTCGCCCATGCATGCATGATCCCCCTGCTCCCCTGTTTCCCGACTTCTGGTGGACCCAGTAGGCCTGTTTTTCACCCTCCCCAGGTTCCAGAGGCTTTCATGGAGCCTGGCTAGGGCGGAAACGTCCTCCCCCGTCCTCCCAGAGGCCCTCCGGAGGCCGGAAATAGCCTATTTCTCAACTTCCGGTGGGCCCGGTAGGCCTGTTTTTCGCCCTCCCCTGCTCCCCTGGAGGCCCTCTGGAAGCCAGGAATGCCCTCCCAGAGCCTCCGCATGAGCCAAAAATCAGCTGGATGCCGCACACAGCACACTGGAGCTGAGCTAGGGCAATGGCTCGCGTGCCGGCAGATATGGCTCTGCGTGCCACCTGTGGCACACGTGCCATAGGTTCGCCATCACGGCTATAGACCATGCAAAAGAGACAATCAACGAGCCAAAAAGCAGCAAAAAGACCCAAGCAGCTCTCCACCAACAATCAGCACCCAGATGAACATAGATTAAAGCCAAGGTTAACATCAGACCAACAATCAAGTAAACAAGACCCCAATCAAGAAATGGCCAAAGAGCCAACAATAAACAGCTCAACCAAAGAATCTCTAACGCCATCTCCACCAACACTGACAAGGCAAGACACTAGAATATAAACTGAGAGCAAACCCCACTTCTTACCAGCACTGATGACGTTACCTAGTTGGGGACTGAAATGTCTGCAAGAAAACAAGCAAGTTCAGAGAGCACCAAGGACCCCTTATAAAACAGAGAAGATGATTACTGCAGATTAATGAATTTCTTGGGAAATTTGCTCCTCTATCTACCAAACAATTAATTAATTAATAGTGCTGAGGAATATCCTGTGGAAGAAAAAAGGAACGTTGATAAAATATCCTCTGGAACCTTATTACTCTAAGTCAGGGGTCTGCAACCTTAAACACTCAAAGAGCCATTTGAACCTGTTTCCCACAGAAAAGAAAACACCGGGAGCCACAAAACCTGGGTGGGCGTGGCCAACTCAACTTCACTCACTTCTACCAGTGACATGACCCCCCAAGCCACGGTCATTAGGGCAGAGAACCGGTTGTTAAAAAACACCGGGAACCACGAAACCCTTTTTGACATCTCTCTCTCTCTCTCTCTCTCTCTCTCTCTCTCTCTCTCTCTCTCTCTCTCTCTCTCTCTCTCTCTCTCTCTCTCCCTCCCTCCCTCCCTCTCTCCCTCCCTCCCTCTGTATCTCTCTATGTCTCTCTCTCCCCCCCCCTCTCTCTGTATCTCTCTGTCTCTGCCATGGCCGCTTCTCCATCCCCCATTGTCGCCCTTACCTTCTCAGGCCAGGCGAGGAGTGACTGGGAGGGGAGGGCGAAGGGTGGGGCCAGCCAGTGGTGGGATCACCCGACAGGAAGCCACAGCTTCCTTTTCTGTGATCACCAGGGGTTGTGAACCCAATGGGATGGGGTCAGTTGTAGGAGGTTTGGCTGTTGTTGGTGTGTCTGGGATGGAGGTTGTGGAGATAGGTGGCTGTAGTTTCCTTTCAAACCTGCACTAGAACACGTTCAGGTCATCTGCCAGTTGCTAATTTCCTTCAGCTTGGGAAGGAGGTTTGCTGTAGTCGGTGATGTTTTTAAGAGTTTTCCACATGTTTGCTGGTTCATTTGAGAACTGATTCCTTAGCTTTTCAGAGTAGTTTCTTTTTGCTGCTCTGATCTCCCTGGTTAATACATTTCTGGCTTGATTGTACAGCATTCTATCACCTTTTCTGTAGGCTTCCTCTTTGGAACGACGTAGCTGCTTAAGTTTAGTTGTGAACCAAGATTTATTGTCACTGTATATTCGCAAGTTCCTGGTCGGTACACATAGGTCTTCATAGAAGCTGACATATGATGTTACAGCATCTGTGAGTTCATCCAGGTCTGCAGAGGTATCTTCAAAAACATTCCACTCCGTGCAGTCAAAGCAAGCCTGTAGCTTTAGCTTTGCCTCTTCAGTCTGATTTAACTGTTGGTTTTGTAGTTTTAAATATTTGTCTGTAAGCAGGTATAAGGTGAATCATGCAATGATCAGAGTAAAGATCGGTAAAGACCGATAAGCATCTTTTAGGGTTGTGTAGCAATGGTCTAAAGTATTCTTGCCTCTAGTGGGACAATTGACATGCTGAAAATATTTTGGTAGCTCTTTCCTTAAGTTTGCCTTGTTTAAATCTCCCAAAATAATGGCCAGGGAATTGGGGTATTTGACTTCAGCCTCCATAATTTGGTCAGCTAGAGTTTGTAATGCCTTGTTTACACAGGCTTGTGGCGGGATATACACCGCAATTGCTATGGGAATATCAGTCCTATAACAGAGAAGACCTGTTGATCCATGACAGAACTTGTCAAAAATGATCTGTTGTTGAGATTTGGAGATTTGAGTAGGTTGTGCTTGGAATGTGCTTTGTGGATGTTTCTTTAGATGAAGGAAGAGACAATCCAATTGTTGGGTTAGGCATTATTAACACAATTAATCTGAAAAACCATCTCCCTTTTAAGTTCTCCAACTTGCCTTGAAGATTAATTCTAATTATTAGCACTGTTCTCCTGTTTGGGACATTGTCTGATCACTGTGATCCAGGCTAGGCAACCTTTGTTTGGTTTGCAAGTTCTTTCAGAATATTGATAGCATGTGGTAGATGCCATCTCAAATGAAAGGGAATTGTGCACTCACAAAATAACTTCCAGTTAGCATGTAAGTGGGCACAACGGCTCAGGAGTTAAAGACACTGAGCTTGATACAGCTCACCTGTCTGGAACCCGCACTGCATATCGGACATTAATACAATTGAGAGAGTCCAGAAATACTTCACAAGAAGAGTCCTCCACTCCTCTGCTCGCAACAGGATTCCTTATTCCACCAGACTTGAAATTTTGGGTTTAGACAACTTAGAACTACGTCGCCTTCGATCAGATCTAAATGTAGTTCATAAAATCATCTGCCACAATGTCCTACCTGTCAATGAATACTTCAGCTTCAACCGCAACAATACACGAGCACACAATAGATTCAAACTCAATGTAAACCGCTCGAAACTCGACTGCGGAAAATACGACTTCAGCAACAGAGTAATCAATGCCTGGAATGCACTACCTGACTCTGTGGTTTCTTCCCCAAACCCCAAAAACTTTAACCTTAGACTGTCTACAGTCGACCTCACCCCATTCCTAAGAGGTCTGTAAGGGGCGTGCATAAGCGCACCATCGTGCCTACCGTCCCTGTCCTTCTGTCCTATTGTCTAAATTTACCTATACATACTTTGCTTTTGTTTATGTTTATATCATACCTGTTATCTTGTACACGTGTTGACAAAATAAATAAAATAAAAAATAAAATAAAATGACTCCCCATTCTTTGTTCGACCATCTGGACACCAAAGTGAAGAGGTCAACTGGGAAAATTCCTCTTTTTCTCCTTTTGTGCAACTAGCATCGCTGGGCAACGATGAGCCAAAGGCAAGCAGGCTGAGATCTTCCTCCCACCCGCTAAACACTCCAGTAGGAAAGAGATCTGCTTGTTGCCATTGCTTTGCCTTCCAACCTCTCTGCTCTATTCCCGCTGTCTGTTATTAGCATGAAACATTTATAGGACAGAGGCACCCAAGAGAGTTGCGATTCGGCCAGAAGCCTAGTTTTGCCTGTTCATGTTTTCTTCTCGGTCTAAATCCCCTCCATTCTGCTTCTGTTCTTCTCTCTCTGCCTTAACCGAAAATCTTCATTAATTGCTGTCCTTTAACCTCTAATTTATCACCTCTCTTGACTTCCATTGTCATCTATTCTTATTGGAATTCTTTTGACCCTCTTCTGTGCCTATCTACTATGGTTCAATTAAACGCTAACTTTTTAAAGCAGGGCACTCACTTTAAAATTCAAAGTGCTCAAGGTAATCGTTTATGAAATATAAGCAAAGCTAGTAAAAGCATCAGATCCCATTAGCCCAACAGGAAAAGCTGATGGGAAAGATCTTGAAAAGGATGTCTAGGGAGATTCTCAGTCATCCAGGTCATGGTTGTCCCAAAGGTGCTTTTGGCAACTGGACTTTCTTCGTTTTTTCCTTGAAGACGTTTCGCTTCTCATCTAAGAAGCTTCTTCACTTCTGACTGAATGATGGAGAATGGAAGGATTTATATTCCTTGCAATGACCAGATGAGGGCAAATGCTGATATTGTTTAAATGTTAGAAAAGAAGTAGGAGGTAAATAGAATTTTAAAACATAGAGAAAAAATATTATGGCAGAAATGGGAAATATATAAAAATTGTGTATGGGGATGTTATAGGCCCATGATGGTGAACCTATGGCATGCGTGCCACAAGTGGCACGTGGAGCCATATTGGTGGGCATATGAGCTCAGGTCCGGCGTGCATGAGCACACTGGCTAGCTGATTTTTGGGCCTTCTGGGCCCACTGGGTGTCGGGAAGCAGACTGTTTCCATCCTCCAGAGGGGGTGGGGAAGGCCCTTTTTTGCTCTCCCCAAGCTCCTAGAAAGGCTCTGAAGCCTGGGGAGAGCAAAAAATGGGCGTGCCATCGCATGCCAGGAGCGCACGTGCGCATATGCGGGGTTCACGCATAGAATTATGGGTGTGGGTACGCACGGGCATGACCCTCCATGCACTCTCTTTTGGCATGCGAACCAAAAAAGGTTTGCCATCACTGTTATAGGCTGTATAAAATTTTGACTCAAGAGATACTCTGTTCAGAGAAAATACATTGTTTGTATGTCTGTATGTGCGTTAAAATTTTTTTTAAAAAAGGAGAAACGAAGAAAGTCCAGTTGCCTTTTGAAAAAGCACCTTTGGGACATCTTGAAAAGGAATTTACTTTAAAACAGGTACGTTCCAAGCATTAGAACAGGGGATTTGGAGGAAAAGAGATTATATAGTCCAGAGATTATATGAGCAAAACGCATGAGAAAGAAACTCAAAATAACTCCATCTCAAATTTGTTTAGTATAAGGTTGGGGAGAGAGAAATCTAGACAGGCTTTCAAAATTCTGTTGTTATATTCTACTACAATAAAGTAGCATTTTGGAATTGTTGTTGTTTCTTGATCTGATCTTCCTTATAGAAATGACATGACCTTTTTCCTGAAAGCTCAAAAGGATTATATGCAATTCCCAATAGGAGCAGAAGGAGCGTCCATCCTCATCACAAATGGGAACAAACAAAACTCTGACAAAACCCAAACTGACATTGTTTGTAAAGACAATAGCAATAGCACTTAGACACACACACACACACACACACACACACACACGCACACACACACACACACACACACACACACACACATATATATACATATACATATACATATACATATACATATACATATACATATACATATAATTTATTTATTTATTTATTTATTTTGGTATTCTTATATGCCGCCCAACTCCCGGAGGACTCAGGGCGGCGTACAACAGAGAAAAAAATACAAGAATAACCAATTAAATATTAATTAAAAGCAATACAAATTGCTTTGTATATATGATTTTTTGCTGATAAATGAAAATAAAGGGAGACTATTATAGATCTATTTCGAGCTTATTTTGCTCTCGTCAGATAGCCATACCCCTTACTGGGATTTGAACCCAGTTATATATGGTATATACCACTTATATACCATTTCATAGTGCTTTACAGCCCTCTCTAAGCGGTTTACAAAGTCAGAGTCTTGCCCCCAACAATCTGGGTCCTCATTTTACCAACCTTGGAATAGAATAGAATAGAATAGAATAGAATAGAATAGAATAGAATAGAATAGAATAGAATAGAATAGAATAGAATAGAATAGAATAGAATAGAATTCTTTATTGGCCAAGTGTGATTGGACACCCAAGGAATTTGTCTTGGTGCATATGTTCTCAGTGTACATAAGAATGGAAGAAGAATGGAAGGCTGAGCCAATCTTGAGCCAAATCAATCAGGTTTGAACTCCACGCTGTTGGCAATGTTAGCCTGCAATACTGCATTCTAACCACTGCAGCACCAGGGCTCCTAATAGCAATAGCACTTAGACTTATATACCGCTTCACAGTGCTTTATAGCACACTCTAAGAAGTTTACAGAGTCAGCCTATTGCCCCCAACAATCTGGGTCCTCATTTTACTGACCTCAGAAGGATGGAAAGGCTGAGTCAACCTTGATCCCCATCAGGATCAAACTCCTGGCAATGGGCAGAGTCAGCCTACAATACTGCAATCTAACCACCATGCCGCCATGGCTCATAGCTTCATAGAGCTATGAAGAATCACAAAGATCAGAGACAAAGCTGGTTCTGCAAACAAGACAGAGCTAACAGGATAATGACAAATCTGCATGATACCTGAAATAGCTTAACCTTTTCCAGTAGGATAAAATGGTGATGGGAAAGATAGTTAGTTAGTAATAATAACTGATCCTACAATAGGGGAGGATCAGTGTGACCACAAAAGAACAAGGGCTCTTGGAGTCTTAGTGGACAACCAATTAAATTTGAGCCAACAATCAATTAAATATGCGCCAACAACCAATTAAATATGAGCCAACAATAACTATAAAAAAGATGTTGAGACAGAGTGCAGAGAAGAGCAACAAAGATGATTAGGGGACTGGAGGCTAAAACATACAAAGAACAGTTGCAGGAACTGGGCATGGCTAGTTTAGTGAAGAAAAGGACCAGGGGAGACATGAAAGCAGTCTTCCAATATTTGAAGGGATGTCACAGAGAGGAGGGAGTCAAGCTATTTTCCAAGGCACCCAAAGGCCAGACGAGGAATAACGGATGGAAACTGAACAAGGAGAGATTCAACCTAGAAATAAGGAGGAATTTTTTGACAGTGAGAACAATCAATCAATGGAACAAAAGTTGCCTTCAGAAGTTGTGTGGGTTTCATCACTGGAGGCTTTCAAGAAGAGACTGGATTGCGATCTGTCAGAAATGGTGTAGGGCAGGGGTGGCCAAACTACAGCTCTTTGAGGACCTGTGGACTTCAACTCCCAGAATTCCTGAGCCAGCCATGCATGCATGGCTGGCTCAGGAATTCTGGGAGTTGAAGTCCACTGGTCCTCAAAGAGCTGTAGTTTGGCCACCCCTGGTGTAGGGTCTCCTGTTTGGGTGGATGGGTGGACTGGATGACCTACAAGGTCCCTTCCAACTCTGTTAATTATCTGTCAATTCAATCCAGTGATTTTCCTCTTACAAGGTAGGGGAGATTCAGTGAGTACTGGCTGGCTTGGGTTGCTTTGGCAAGGACTTCAGAAGACCCATCCATTTCCTGTTGGTTAGGATGCTTGAGCATCCCTGTTTACATGCCTCCATCTCATGAAGAACTGGGAGAACCAATACAGTTGCTACATCTCTTAAGAGCCATTCATATTCACTCAGAATGCATACTTGAATGGAGTGCAGTTCTAGTAGGTATTCCCTTGGCAGATTATGCCCAGCACAGAGCAAAATCTCAGAGAGGGAGAGAGGGGGAGAAGGAGGGAGAAAGAGGGAGGGAGGGGCGAGGGAGGGAGAGAGGGAGGGAGGGAGGGAGAGAGAGAGGGAGGGAGGGAGAGAGAGAGGGGGGGGAGGGAGGGAGGGAGGAGGGGGAGGGGGAAGGAGGGAGGGAAGGAGAGTGAGACTCACTGGTACCCTTCCTGTTAAGAATGAATGAAAGAAAACAATTTGTCTCTTTATTATTGAAAAGACTTACATGGCCACCCATATTATGTACAACAACTCCTGGCAACAATAAAAACATTTTTTTAAAAAAGATTGAGACAACCACAACAAAAACTCCTGACACCCAAGGCTAAATTCTCCCACATAGTTTGCCTTGATGGCCTTCAGCCTCCCATACCTCTAGGAAGGGCCAACTCTTCAGAGCCTGCTGGATCTCAGGGAGAAGGGTGTTCCACGCGATCGCGTGAACCAGCGGTAAAATCTACTTACCTTCCCTACCCGTTCGGAAGCACGCACTTTGTGTTTCGCGTACACGCTTCATGTGCGCCACCATCGTGCGTGCTGTTTCATCCTCTGCACATGTGCAGAAGGCTTTGCGCATACGCAGAGGGTTAAAAAACGAAAATTGTGACGTCCGGGTGGGTGGGCGGAGCCTCGTGCCGTCTCAGCTACTGGTTCTCCGAACCACCAGCGGTATGCCCGATCCGGGCCGAACCGGTAGCATTTCACCCCTGACGTGAACCCAACAGAGCTGATCTGGTGACAATCCAGTTACTCTGAAACGATCATCACTGGTCACCAGCTGTCACGCTTTCAAGCTAGGTGAGGATGCAAGGGTTATGAATGGTAAGACTACTTTTATTATAAGGCTACATTACCAGAATCTTGCAGTCTGAATGAGCAGCCTCTCCTCCCTTTATCTTCAAGAGAACTGGGAAGGATTCTACCTGAGATGTTTTCTCAAATCACACAAGAGAAATGTAGATTCTCAAATCTACAACAGAACGATTTTCAAATCTACCAAAGAAAAGATTTCTTTTATCTGACTGTTACAATATCTGACAGCCTCTTCCTCCTGTCCCTCAAAGTTATCCCTACGGTCCATCACACCAGCCCATTGCATGCACACACCCCAAAAGCCAGAATGAATTTCTTTTTATTAAAACAAGGAATCGTTAAGAGTCATTCTAACCAGGAGCAGCTTATATACAGTACTGCTATTGAGACCAAGTACTAAGTGTCTCTCTTTCAACATTAACTAAGTAGCCCTGCTGGGAATTGATGGCAGCCAAAGGCAGGGCAGAAAGCTCAGATTATGTGCATAGATCTTCTCCTTGGGGACCATCATCATTATTCCCAAAGTCTGCAGAGTAAAGTTTAGAGAGAAGAAGGAAGAACAAGGGATGCCAGTTGGCTTCTGTTTCTTCCAAGCCAACTGCTGAATGACATTCTGGCAAGCGTGTCTGATCTGAAAAAATGGTAAGCTTCAAAGCTAGCTGTTATTTTTTAAAAAATCAATAATCTAATCTTCTGTTTTTCATTAACCCCACATCCAGGTTTTTGCTAGCTTCTCTCCAAACTCTAGATTCCCTCCTAATCCTGCTGCCATACTGGCTTAGAAACCTGCCTGGTAGGCCAAGATACGCGAGCACGATATTACCCCAACGCTTTAGCGGCTAAAATTCCCAAGGTGGCTCACAACATATTTAAACATCGCCAACGCTGCAGAACGATCAAAACAAATAAAAGAAGCAACGTTGCTCCAACTGCGGTGGTATCCTCGAGAGCCAATTAAAACCACCGAGCGGCTCGAAAAAACTACTAAAAAGCCAATTAAAAGCCCAAGCAAACAGAATATTTATTTATTTTACCTGATGCCTGGTGTGTAGAAGAAGTCAGCAGCCCTAGACAGGAGGAGAGATTAAAATTTTACTGAAAGGAACACAAACTGGAGGCACCTCTGATTAAAGACCCCCTAGGAGGTAGGGAGGGAGCAGAATGGTAAAAAAAAAATTATCCCAACTGCTGTTCGCTTTCTAGTTCTCCTCCTTCAACTACCGAGGGTGAGTCAAAAAGTAATGCCATTTTCTTTATTTCAGGTGAAGTTTTTGATAAAAATACCTGAAATTTTTCCCAGTTATCAATGATTATATATCATTTACGTTCTGAAATATTTTGTTTCTTACTTTTCAAGTTTGTAGACTCGCAAGGAAAATTCAAAATGGCTGCCCCCTTAGAGTTGCCTCAAAAACAAAGAGCAGTGATTGAATTCCTTGTTGCTGAGGGGGAAACCCCTGTGAACATTCACAGACGATTACAAAACGTGTTTGAGGATAATACTTTAGATTATAGCAATGTATGCAGGTCTCTTCGGCCCCATGAAAGAGGGTTTGAGAGGCAAACATTATTCCAGTGACAGGGAAGTGAAAACTGCAGTGAAGAAATGGCTCAAAGAACAGTCAACAAAATTTCACGAGGCAGGGATACATGCTCTCATTCGAAGGTGGAACATTGCTATTGAGAGAAACGGTGACTATGTTGAGAAGTAGGGATGTGATCCACAGAGGACCAGCTTCATTTTGATGTATATTACATGTTCCTGTGTTGGTAATTATACCCGTCCTAAAGAAAATGGCATTACTTTTTGACTCACCTCAGGAGCGCCTTCATTTTTCTTGAGGAAGTAAGAAAGAGAAATGGTGAAAATTTAATTCCATTAGGCCCAGCCAACAGGATTGATAGTAGATGAAGCACATGGAGTTGGAAGTGGTACAGCAGTGGTGGGTTGCTGATGGTTCAGAACGGTTCTTTAGAACTGGTAGCGGAAATTTACCGGCGCTCGCCAAACCGGCAGCAATGACCAGCGGTCCACACTCCCAAACCAGTCCTCTGGTCGCCGCGGATTGAAAAAAAAACCCTCTGCACATGCGCAAAGGCTTCTGTGCATGACATGATGGGGGTACGCGCGCACGCAAAGCGAGCGCACTTCCATCATGATCAGAACCGGTAGGGAAGGTAAGGGGAATCCACCCCTGTTGTACAGTTAGCCCTTGACCTACACCCATTCTTTTACTGACTGTTCAAAATTACAGCAGCACTGAAAAAAAATGACTTATGACCTCTTTTTCACACTTATGACCATTGCAGCATCCCCATGGTCACCTGATTAAAATTTGGACGCTTGGCAACCGGTTCATATTCATGACAGTTGCAATGTCCAAGGGTCCCAAGAAAGGTGAAGGCGCTCCCAAATGAATATAGTTGGAGGAGAACTAGAAAATGAACAGCAGTTGGAATAATAAGGTGAACCATTGTAAGTGAAGGACTACTTGTAACTTGTTTGCTTGATCTTTTACAGAGACTGAAGCCTATGGGTACTTACTTAATGACCAAGTTCACATTTAGTAGCAAGCCATGTTTTGCTTAATACTGGCTTAATGAACAAACCCCAATTGGCTAGGTTCATACAACTTGCCCAACAACATTCCAATAAGCCAATTTATGGATCTCTCTCTCTCTCTCTCTCTCTCTCTCTCTCTCTCTCTCTCTCTCTCTCTCTCTCTCTCTCTCTCTCTCTCTCTCTCTTATTTTTTTTTTAAATATTTGTATTAAATATTTTCAAGATTAAAAACAATACAAAACACACACAAAAAAACCATAAAACACACAAACAATTTTCCTCACTACAAAAATATTTAATGCAAAAAAATATTTGTATTAAATATTTTCAAGATTAAAAACAATACAAAACACACACACACAAAAAACCCCATAAAACACACAAACAATTTTCCTCACTACAGCGAGTTCGTACCGGTATCACTAATAACAGTTACTTATCTAAATCCTAATTTTTTAATATATTCTATTCTATTGTTACATTATTATTTACATTATTACTATTTACACACATATCCCCCCCTGTTTTTACATTCTCTTACATTCATATGCTGTTATTTAATTTTTATTTCTATTTTCTAACCAGATAGACCAGTGATGGCAAACCTATGGCACGCGTGCCACAGGTGGCACGCGGAGCCATATCTGCCGGCACGCGAGCCATTGCCCTAGCTCAGCTCCAGCGTGCATCTGCGTGCCAGCCAGCTGATTTTTGGCTGGTGCGGAGGCTCTGGGAGGGCATTTTAGGTTTCTGGAGGGCCTCCGGGGGGGCATTTTCATCCTCCCCAGGCTCCAGGGAAGCCTCTGGAACATGGGGAGGGTGAAAAACAGGCCTACCGGGCCCACCAAAGGTCGGGAAATGGGCCGTTTCTGGCCTCCAGAGGGCCACTGCGGGGGCGAGGGAGGCTGTTTTAGCCCTCCCTAGGCATTGAATTATGGGTGTGGGCACTCGCACGTGCGTGATAGTGCACGCGCGTGCGCTTTCGGCACCTGAGGGGAAAAAGGTTCGCCATCACTGAGATAGACCATCTACTCCAAACTTTGTAATATTCTGATTCATCTCTCTCACTCTCACTCTGTGTGTGTGTGTGTGTGTGTGTGTGTGTGTGTGTGTGTGTGTGTGTGTGTGTGTGTGTGTGTGTGTGTATCTCACACAAAGAGGGAGTTCTGGGCTCAGAACGTTAATGTCTTCCTCTGCAAAAGAGCTGAGGGGGGAAACACCTTATTCTTTAGAGTGCCTTCAGATTTTTGCTTCGTGAAAGGGTTCAGAGATGCTTCATTTGCATAATTATAACTACAACTTACAGGATGCAGTTGCCAATCAATGCAGCATGAGTGTCTGTATCTCCACACCTCTTCACCATTCTGCTTCTATCTTTGAGATAGCTCAGCTCCCCATTAGCAGGGATGAAAATAATTTCCATCAAAAATCAAAAAGGACAAATCAATCGCATCTTATGCTGCAAGACCAGCAGATATGGATTCCCAGAATGATATCCTACGCAACCAAACCAATCTAGGTCACTACCGGCAGCACCTCATCTACAAGCAACAGAATAGTACAGAACACTAGCATTAAGATTTTAGATAGCAATAGCAATAGCACTTAGACTTATATACCGCTTCATAGTGCTTTACAGCCCTCTCTAAGCGGTTTACAGAGTTCAGCCTATTGCCCCCAACAATCTGGGTCCCCATTTTACCGACCTCGGAAGGATGGACGGCTGAGTCAACCTTGAGCCGGTGAGACTTGAACAGCTGAACTGCTGAACTAGCAGTCAGCTGACGTAGGTTGCAGTGCTGCTTTTAACCACTGCGCCACCTCGGCTCCTTAATGTACACGTTTCTTGAAATAACTGACAAATGAGTCCAGCTAAAAAAAATTCCTCTTTTACACATTCACTAAATCAATGTTTCTTACTCTTGGCAATTTCACTTCCCAAAATTCTCTCAACCAGGATGCCAAGGCTGAGAAATACTAGAGCAGTGATGGCGAACCTTTTTTCCCTCGGGTGCCGAAAGCGCGTGTGCGCGCGCTATCATGCACATGCGAGTGCACATACCCATAATTCAATGCCTGGGGAGGGCAAAAATGGCCTCCCCGCCCCCACAGAGGTCCTCTGGAGGCTGGAAACGGCCCATTTCCCAACTTCCGGTGGGCCCAGTAGGCCCGTTTTTTGCCCTCCCCAGGCTCCAGAGGATTCCCTCGAGCCTGGGGAGGGCAAAAATGCCCCCCTGACCCCCAGAGGCCCTCCGGAGGCCCTCCGGAAGCCTAAAATGCCCTCCCAGAGCCTCCACATGAGCCAAAAATCAGCTGGCCGGCGCGCACATGCACGCTGGAGCTGAGCTAGGGTCACAGCTCGCGTTTCGGCAGATATGGCTCCGCGTGCCACCTGTGGCACACGTGCCATAGGTTCGCCATCACTGTACTAGAGTAAAGGGTCAGTTAACAGAGATATCAGAGGTGAAAATATAATGGATAAAACATGGCTAAAGCATACAATGAATCTTTAACTGAAATGGGTATGTCTAATCGAACAGAGAGAAGGACTAGGTGTGACAGGATAGCGGTCTTCCAATATTTGAGGGGCTGCTACAAAGAAGAGGGGGTCAACCTATTCTCCAAAGCACCTGAAGGCAGGGCAAGAAGCAGCGGATGGAAATTTATCTAGGAGAAACCCAACCTAGAATTAAGGAGAAATCTCCTGACAGTGACAGCAATTAATTAATTAAACAATTAATCAGTAGAACAGCTTGCCTTCAGATGTTGTGGGTGCTCCATCACTGGAGGTTTTTGAGAAGAAATTGGACAGCCATTTATCCGGAATGGTACAGAGTCTTCTGCTTGAGCAGGGGGTTGGACTAGAAGACCTCCAAGATCCCTTCCAACTCTGTTATTCTGTATTCTGTAGCCTTGTTATTGTGTGTTTCCATACCTGGAAAGCTTATATCTCTTCACTTTCAAATAAATGGACAGAGCTCTTTTAAAGCCATAAAAAGTTTCTGCCAGCGTTAGGAACTAACCATCACACGCACATCAGATTCCAGCTTTGGCTCATAGCTTCTCCGATACAAAGGAATGGAAATGTTTTATTCTTTACATACATTTGCATTGTCTCGGTAGTTTATAGCCATGCTTTGTGAAAACTTAACCTCTCTGCCTAAGTCTGTCTCTACTTCAGTTTCACAGCAACCTGTTTTTGTGCCTTTGGAGAAAACCTCCTTCTTTTATAGCAGCTGAGATGAAAGACAATTTTTTTCCCGGAAGAAAAGCATGGCTTTATTCTATAACAAGGCATCTTGGACACTGGCAAAAGTCGAACGGATAAAAATGTTTCCGACATCGACAAGTGTCCGTGGGATTCAGAAATGGCAGCAGCTCTAATGACAAATGACAAAAGGAGGTCTGAAGAGCATAAAAGCTGGGAATGGATTTAGGGAGACGTTTCTGCTTTTGAAAGCCAGGAGAGATCCCTTTACAGGCCACATAATATAATTGGATTGGTTTGGCTTTCACATGTATTAGGAAAAGCCAGGTCAATGGTTTAAGAAGTGATGCGTTGGGGCTTCAAAAGCTCGGCTTTATGGCTCAGCTGGTTGCATCAAGACATCCCATGATAGTTTATCCCAGTGTTTCTCAACCTCAGCCACTTTAAGATGGGTGGACTTCAACTCCCAGAATCCCCCAACCAGTTGGCTGGAGGATTCTGGGAATTGAAGTCCACACATCCCATTGAAGTGGCTGAGCCCACACATCTTGTTGAAGTGGCTGAGGTTGAAAAACACTGGTTTATTCAATCAACTGAGCACAATGTGTGAATTAATGATGACCTGGTTGCAGGCAGTCCTCGACTTACAACCATTGCTTCAAAGTTACAACGGCACTGCAAACAGTGACTTAGGATCATTTTTCACACTTGCAACCATTGCAGCATTCCTACGGTGACATGATCAAAATTCGGACATATTAAAGCTCGTTGCAAAATCAAAACCAGAAGCACACACAGATGACTGATTCAGCTGGATTCAATAACTTCTTTATAATTATATATACACACATACACATATACACATACACATACACATACACGTATACATATACTTGTGTGTGTGTGTGTGTGTGTGTGTGTGTGTGTGTGTGTGTGTAACATTTTTTGCTGATATATATATATATATATATATACACAATACCACAAGTAGAATTCTTCTTCAATCAGTTACAGGTAAACACAAGCAGGGGAGTTAGTTTCATTTCAGCAGAGTTCAGAGTGGAAGAGTACAGACTGGAGACTGGAGCCACACCCAGCCTTAAGTTTAAGTTCTAGTTTCGATTCTCTGCACAGACTAAGAAGTGTTTAGCTCTAATTGTCTGATTCAGTTGCTATGCCTATTCATTGGCTAACCTTGTTACCACTGGCTCTCCCAGTTCATGACTATCTTAACAGGACGCTTGGCAACTGGCTCATATTTATGACAGTTGCAGCATCCTGGAGTCACGTGATCACCTTTTGCTATCTTCTGATGAGCAAAGTCAATGGGGAAGCCAGATTCACTTAACAACCGTGTGACTAACTTGGCAAGTGTAGGGATTCACTTACCACTTACTGTAGTGATAAGAAGAGTTGCAAAATGGGGAAAACTCACATAACCACTGTTGCGCTTAACCATGGAAATTTTGGACTCCATTGTGGTCGTACATCAAGGCCTACCTGTGTTATGAAGGTCAATAGCCAATCGTGAAGGGGCCCATTTGATGTTGGGGTGAAAGTACTAGACTAGATGCCAGAAGATTATGGATATCTCGGAAGATAGCTGGGTGACCTTAGACCAGTCTCTCAGCCCAACCCACCTCATAAGGTTGTTGCTATGGAAAAATTACAAGAAGGGAACATTAGGTACATCACCTTCAGTTGTATGAAAAGAAGACAAGAAGTTAATCAAGGACAGACCTGATGTAAGAGAAGATCAGGCAAAATTGGAGGGTGGGGTTAAGCATGTCATCAGTTTAGAGTTGTTGCGCTCCCATAAGCGCTCCAAATCCAACCTCTTTTGAATTCTGTTGACCGTTATCTGGAGTCAATTTAGTATTGAACTTAAGTTGACCAGATACTTGCCGACATTGCAGCATTGAAGATTTCTTGTAAATCTTCAATGCTGCAACCTTACCAATGGTCCTGATTCTTTGTGCCTGACATGTATACCAGTGGTGGGTTCCTACCGGTGTGGTCCACTCTATAGCACCGGTAGCGGCCCGCTGGTGACGTCACAGTACTGGTGAGGTCGGTTGCCGGTGCCTGGGCGCCGCCATTAAAAAATTTTTTTTTTACATTTTTTAAAAAAATTTTCTTCTGCGCTTGCCCAGAAGCCGAGCTTCCGGCACTGTGCATGCACTGCCTTCCTACCCCACAGTGAGTCCAAGCAGGGGAGGATGGCTGAGGGAGTGCGTGAGATGCTGAAAGAACGGGCGGCAGAAGCTATCACCATTCCCCTCCCTTCAGCAGTCCGAGAAGCCACGAATGCGCGGTGATGATCCCAGGCATTTTCGCACGTTCAAGGCTTCTCGAGCTGCTGAGGGGAGGGGGAATGGGCAGCAGGAGCCTAGGATCATCGAATGGGGAGAAGCATTCAGGCTGGACGGAGCCTCCTAGAAGAACCGCTGCTGCGGTCTTGCTGCTCCCGCTGCAGGGGGCTGCGTTGTGGGTGGGCAATGCTCCCCTGCTTCTCCAGCCGCTGCCAAGCTCCCGAGGCCCACGCCCACCCGGTCACATGGCTGGCAAGCCACACCCATAAAATAAGCCATGCCCTCAGAGTGGTAGTAAAAAAATTAGGAACCCGCCCCTGATGTATACATACACTTGCACTGGGTCAAAAGAAGAAGAAATGCATGACTACCAAGAAGGAGTGGGTAGGAAAGTCGTGAAAGCAAGATGTGTAAGACTACAAATTGACTTTCGACAAACACAAGGTAGAATAAAAACGACCGAGCCTTCCCCAACACCTTGAAAAACTTCCTGCGTGCACTTATAGGATGTTCATGATGTCACCCTTTTTACTCTCTGGAGCGCTGCATGTGGAAAAACCCCAATGAATTTCTTGACCTGAAAAACTTTCTCTGCATCTGATGTAAAGGTTCAGAATAGCTCAAACAAGGGCCATTACCATTGATTAACCGTCTGGTTAGGTTATTCAGATGGAATCAAGCTGCAAAAAAGAAGAAGAAGAAGAAGAAGAAGAAGAAGAAGAAGAAGAAGAAGAAGAAGAAAATACACAGCCAACTTCCCTCCAATCTATTTCTGGCAAATCAAGCTGGTGAATCCACCCATTAAACCGCAGTGGAGTAAAGTACCTAGGAAATTTTCTCCTGGAGTTATGCTGGAGCAGAGATAGCCAAAATACTCCCCTACCAGCCAGAGGTTTGCCTTGAATTTTTCACCAGGATTGCTTCCGATTTTCTGCGGCAAAATTCAATGTGTTATTTTTCTCCATTGTTTAACACATTAACAGAGTTGGAAGGGACCTTGTAGGTCTTCTAGTGCAACCCCCCCCCAAGCAGGAGACCCTACCAGGGGTGGTCAAACTATGGTTCTTTGAGGACCTGTGGACTTCAACTCCCAGAATTCCTGAGCCACCCATGCATGCATGGCTAGCTCAGGAATTCTGGGAGTTGAAGTCCACAGGTCCTCAAAGAACCATAGTTTGGCCACCCCTGCCCTACGCCATTTCTGACCAATGTCAGTCCAGTCTCTTCTTGAAAGGTTCCAGTGATGAAGCTCCCAAAACTTCTGAAGGCAACTTCTGTTCCATTGGTTGATGGCTCTCACTGTCAGAAAATTTCTCCTTATTTCCAGGTTGAATCTCTCCTTGATCAGCTTCCATCCATTATTCCTTGTCTGGCCTTCGGGTGCTTTGGAAAATAGCTTGACCCCCTCCTCTCTGTGGCAGCCCCTCAAATATTGGAACACTGCTATCATATCTCTCCTGGTTCTTCTCTTCCCTAAACTAGCCATGCCCAGTTCCTGCAACCGTTCATCGTATGTTTGTCCCCTAATCATCCTGGTTGCTCTTCTCTGCACTTTTTCTAGAGTCTCAACATTTTTTTATAGTGTGGTGACGAAAACTGGATGCAGTATTCTAGGTGTGGTCTTACTGAGGCTTTATAGAGTGGTATTAGTACCTCACTTGATCTTGATTGTATCCCTCTGTTAATGTAGCTTAGGATTGCATTGGCTTTTTTGGCCACCACTGCAATAACAGTTACTGCTATTAAGACTGGTTTCACCCAGTCTATATGCATACTTTTGGTTTTTCTTGACAAAGTGTGAGGGAAGAAGCATACAAACCTCAAGCTTAAGCTACTAAACTTAAACTTTAAAATAGGACTAATAAAATAAAACAAACCTGTGCCCAAATCCGGGGAATTTCTCCCCACCTAAGACTTTTAACCTAATTTCATTCGCTTCCAGTTTTGGTAGCCTGTTCTGCCTTCCTCAAATGCAGAGCATTCCCTGTTCATGAAATGCCATTTGAAAGGAAGGATATTCAGATCTCCTCAAATCACGCAGTTCTCCAAGAGGTGCTTTGCTAGAACTATTTCTTTTTTTAAAAAAATTTATGTATACATTTTTTCTTAAATATACATAAGTGCTTAATGTACAGTGTATTGTCTGGGTCCATTTGCTTATACAACATAGTAAAATGGTATCACAGTAATCATAATTATAATTAATACTATAATTAATTTATAATAGTAATCTTTCATCATTCACTTATACGTCTTAGTAGTCTTTTTTCCTCTATTTTCTACCTCTTTTATTTAAGCACTGATAAAACAGATCCCATGTTGAAAAGTATTCTGTTTCTTCCCTATCTTTTATTTTTAGTGTCAATCTGTCCACCTCCACACAATCTAGTATTTTTTTGATTATATTTTCATCTGTAGGGGTATCCTCATTTTTCCAATATTGTGCAAATACAATTCTCGCTGCTGTCAACATATGTAATATTAAATATATATTCCCTTTACTGTAATTTTCTGGTATTATACCTAACAAAAATATTTCTGACTGCTATCTTCAGAAAGCATTCCTTGATCTATTTCTTAATATTAGGATTATTAGATTAGAATTATGAATTATTAAATTAGAACTGCAGAAAAAACAATTGCTACCAACCTGCCTTCCATTGAGGACCTGTATACTACACAAGTCAAAAAGAGGGCCGTGAAAATATCTACAGACCCTTCACATCCTGGACATAAATTGTTTCAACTTCTACTCTCAAAATGACGCTATAGGGCACTGCACACCAAAACAACTAGACACAAGGACAGTTTTTCCCCGAACTCCATCACTCTGCTCAACAACTACTTCCCACAACACTGTCAAATTAACTACTAAGATTAACTATCAATATCTGAGGGGCTGCCACAAAGAAGAGGGAGTCAAGCTATTCTCCAAAGCACCTGAAGGCAGGACAAGAAGCAATGGATGGAAACTAATCAAGGAGAGGAGCAACTTAGAACTAAGGAGCAATTTCCTGACAGTGAGAACAATTAATCCGTGGAACAGCTTGCCTCCAGAAGTTGTGAATGCTCCAACACTGGATGTTTTTAAGAAGATGTTGGATAACCATTTGTCTGAAGTAGTGTAGGGTTTCCTGCCTAGGAAGGGGGTTGGACTAGAAGACCTCCAAGGTCCCTTCCAACTCTGTTGTTATTATTAACTAAGACTGTGTTATTATTATTATTCTCATCCTTACTAGTACCTATCTCTTCCCACTTATGGCTATATCCATGTTGCTTGTATCTTTGCAACTTATATTGTTTTTATTGTTTCCTAGTATGATTTGATTGCTTAATAATATCCAATGACTATCACTAAGTGTTGTATCTTATGATTCTTGACCAATATATTTTATTTTTTCTTTACGTACACTGAGAGCATGTGCACCAAAGACAAATTCCTTGTGTGTCCAATCACACTTGGCCAATAAAGAATTCCATTCTATTCTATTAAGATCATTTCAAGAACCGGTACTTGGTTCTATATCAAATGTATCCTCAGCACTCTATAAAAGCCATCCAGCTGATCTTCCGAGGGTGGGTGGGGGTGTAATGTAACACTTTTTTCCCAGAGAGACATCAATCTTTTTCTAGAATTGATATGATTTGGATTATTTAAAAAAATTGCTTCACAAAACAATTAAAGACAATATTCTTCCAAAATCTTTTTCTGATCATAATCCAGTGTCTTTACCTCTTTGTTTCCCAAACTATTAAGTGGAGATTAAATGAGTCTCTTTTGCAGAGAGCACAGATTATTAAAGAATGTAAACACGTACTCCAAGATTATTTCAACCATAATCTGGGTAAGAGAACCAATTTGACAAGAGTTTGGAGCTCTTGTAAAGTTAAAAAAATGTAAACAAGGACTCCAAGATTATTTTAACCATCATCTGAGGTGGAGCTCTTGCCTCACAATCAGCAGGTTGTGAGTTCGATCTTAGGTAGAGGCAGATGTAGGGTCTCCTGCTTGGGCAGGGGGTTGGACTAGATGACCTGCAAGGTCCCTTCCAATTCTATTAATCTGTTAAATCTGGGTAAAATAACCAATTTGACAAGAGTTTGGGACTCTTGTAAAGTTAAAAAATGTAAACACAGACTCCAAGATTATTTCAACCATCATCTGGGGTAAAATAACCAATTTGACAAGAGTTTGGGACTCTTGTAAAGCCATGATACGAGGATATCTTATACAATATAATACAATAATCAAGGAGAACTGAGATGGAAACATCCCCCCCCAAAAAATGTTACAAGAAATTAAACAGAAGGAAAGAGAGCTTCAGAACTCACCAGAAAATCTTAACCAACTAAAAGTATCGCAACAACAAATCTCTGAAGTGGTGCAGTGGTTAAATGCAGCCATTGCAGGCTGACTGCTAGTTCAACAGTTCAGCTGTTCAAATCTCACTAGGCTCAAGGTTGACTCAGCCTTCCATCCTTCCGAGGTCGGTAAAATGAGGACCCAGATTGTTGGGGGCAATATGCTGAACTCTGTAAACCGCTTAGAGAGTGCTGTAAAGCACTATGAAGCGGTATATAAGAAAAGTGCTATATTGCTATATTTGTTCCCTGTTTCAGATATTGAAAAGAAATTGAAATATACAAAAGCAATCCAGTTGAGATGTTCAAGATTATAATGTAGGATGACCCGGTCTGTTTAAGCAGGCAGACCAGGTCCTGGTAGAAATCAAATTCTCTGAACCTCCATAAATGTGAAAATCAGAGAGGCTAAGTACATTAGAGGCTTTCCTTGATGGCTGATTAATTCAGAATATCTCTTGCATGGCGGCAGTCAGATTTCACACCAGAGGTAAATCTTTAACCTGGAATTGCCTTTCTTGGCAGAAAGCTTTCAGAGGTGACATGGCAGGTCTTCAAACGAGAACAAAGCCACATACCGAGAAGAACTGCCTGTGGGTCTGTGCTTTAGAGTTTTAAGCTCCAGATCTTTTCTCTTCCCTTTTTCAAGTCAATTGATAGTTGACTCTTCTATTGATGGCCTTGGCAGCCTTCTGACCTACACTAATTCCTGCCTTACCAGCAGGAACTATTGCGATGGCAGCTGGATTTACCAAGCTACAAAAACCAACCAACCTATGTAAGAACTATTCTCAGCATCCCTAACTGTATCCCTCAATATTGTGGCATCTTCCCAAATTGGAAGTGATAGCAAGAAGAGTGTTAGTGATGAAGGCAGACAGGCTAGAAATATCTGAATTTCTGCCTTTGACTATATCAGATGTCCCAAAGTTGCTCTTTCAAAAGGCAACTGGACTTTGTTTTTCCTTGATGATAGAATAGAGTAGAGTAGCGTAGCGTAGCGTAGCGTAGCGTAGCGTAGCGTAGCGTAGCGTAGCGTAGCGTAGCATAGCATAGCATAGCATAGCATAGAATAGAATAGAATAGAATAGAATAGAATAGAATAGAATAGAATAGAATAGAATTCTTTATTGGCCAAGTGTGATTGGACACACAAGGAATTTGTCTTTGGTGCATATTCTCTCAGTGTACATAGAAGTCAAGATACATTTGTCAAGAATCATGAGTACACACTTAATGATTGTCATAGGGTACAAATAAGCAATCAGGAAACAATCAATATTAATATAAATCATAAGGATACAAGCAACAAGTTACAGTCATGCAGTCATAAGTGGGAGGAGATGGGTGATAGGAACGATGAAAAGACTAATAGTTATAGTAATCCAGCCTTAGTGAATAGTTTGACAGTGTTGAGGGAATTATTTGTTTAGCAGAGTGATGGCGTTCAGGAAAAAAACTGTTCTTGTGTCTAGTTGTCTTGGTGTGCAGTGCTCTATAGCGTCATTTTGAGGGTAGGAGTTGAAACAATTTATGTCCAGGATGCGAGGGGTCAGCAAATATTTTCACGGTCCTCTTTTTGACTTGTGCAGTATACAGGTCCTTAATGGAAGGCAGGTTGGTAGCAATTGTTTTTTTTCTGCAGCTCTAATTATCCTCTGAAGTCTGTGTCTGTCTTGTTGAGTTGCAGATGACCGAACCAGACAGTTGTAGAGGTGCAGATGACAGACTGTTTTGCTTCTCATCCAAAAAGCTTCTTCAGTTCTGAAGAAGAACTGCAGAAGCTTCTTGGATGAGAAGGAAAACATCTTCAAGGAAAAACAAAGTCCAGTTGCCTTTTTAAAAAGCAGCTTTGGGACAACCATGACCTGGATGATTGAAAATCTCCGCAGAAAACAACTATATCAGATATTTTTAAAGCCATGCATACACATAGCCTCGACTGACGATCGGAATTGAGCCTGAATTTCTGTTGCTAAGGGAGGTAGTTGTTAAATGAGTTTTGCCCCATTTAACGACTTTCTTGCCATCGTTGTTAAGCGAATCACTGGTTGTTAATTTAGTAGCACAGTTGTTAAGTGAATCCGCCATGTTGCACTGTATGGCCTGAATGCTGGGCCGCAACAACAGGGAGCGAAAGCTCTCTCCATGCCATGGAAATGCGAATGCTATGCTGATATCGGGCATCTCCGTCGCGATGCGAACCGGTGGAACCCACCCCTGATAAACACCCATTTCCAAAGTGCATCTACAGTACATTTCCTCTGTTATGCATGTTTGCACAATGTCCCTCTGCCCCCAACAGAGAAATCTTCAGATGACAAAAGGGAATAATCAAGAGAAGGTTGATTACAGTAATGATGACCCTGCTAAAAATAATACCAACAACTTCTGGAAAACCTCACATCTCCTTCACCATGGCTAAATGTGAATCCTGTAGTAGAAACCTCACATCCATCTTTCCTAGACTCACTGAGGGTCAGACTACAGTCACCATCATCCCCAAATAGTCTAGGTGTCAAGCTGAAGCCACAGTTCAAAGAAAGCCGGCTTGCCACAATTAGAACGTATTCTGACTATGGGAAATTGGGAGGGGTGGATGCATGAGGGACGTAGAGGTAGTCATAACACATTCCTTCTAGATTCTCAAGGTCATCCTTTGTCCAGCACCTGCCCGGAAGCTGTTGGGAGGATCAGCCACGTTGGCAGAAGATGAGTGGGCAACGTGACGGACTTGGGGGTATGGGACAAGGATGTGAACTTTAAACTGGGTGGGAAACTTTGGTAGCTTCAGATTCCGGTTTCCCACAGAGGTGCCAGCATGGCTCCACTAATAAATTGGAACTTTCAGGAATACTTTGCCTTGGACTCTGATTCGATTGTGGATGTTATTTGGAACTCTGACACTAGGCTTTGAAGACCAACAGATCTGCAAAGCATTGAGTTGGGAAAAGGTAAATGGTATTCAGTTTGTCATATGGAATGCCAGACAGTATTACGGGGTCCTTGGTGCTCTTTTGAGCTTGATTGTTTTCTTGCAGACATTTCTTGGTAGCTGATGATGTTATCTAGTTTGGTCTTGAAATGTCTGCAAGAAAAAGAATCAAGCTCAGAGAACACCAAGGACTCCTTATGTCAACCCGGAGCTACAAATCTTCTCTTCCATTGGTAAGATATTATTACGCTATCTACGTTCACTTAGTTTGAGGGAAGAGGCGTTGCTTCTGAAATTTCATACAGGTGTGGAATGTTAGTAAAATGTTTAGGTGGAAGTGTGATGTCCTTATATTTGTGAGTCAAAGCAGGCAAGATGCAGGTTATTGAGTCTTCTCATTTTTCATTACCCAAGCTCCCCCACCCCACTTTGCTTGACTTCTCCCAATTCAATTAAACCCCACAAAACGAGATGATGGTACTCAGATGCAAAGAGATGCAACACAACCCTGTAAGACCACACAACTATTTCCATTTTCCATTTAAACTCAACTGAAAAGCACTATTCCGAAAAAAATCCAAAAACAATACTCAAGCATCCTGAGGATGAGGTGGAAAAAAAGAAGAAGAAGAAGCCTGTTTCACAAAATAAGGAACCTTTTGAGAAATTCCAAAGCTGAAATAAAATTAAATCTGAATCATTCAGGCGGGGGGAAGCAAAATTTTCTATTTCTCTTCTCTGGATTAGACATTTCTCTGAGCTGAAGGCAAACATTGGAACCAACATTCTGCAGTGTTTGCCAGCTTTTATTTTTTGAGCAAATGCCAACATGGCTGCTTTCATCTGCAAGCTAAGCCCCATCCTCTTGCTGGTAATGCCCCATCCAGAGGTGGTATTCTGCCGGTTTGGACCAGTTCGCCTGACCGGTAGCGGAAATCGCTGGTGGGCCCCCCCGCCCCCCGGCTCTATTTCATCCTATTTAGGTACGTTTTTGAGGCAGGGCGCATGCGCAGAGGGACATGCACACTCACATTTGTGAACCGATAGGGAAGGTAAGTTGATACCACCCCTGGCCCCACCTAAGATCAGGAGAGGAGTAGCAGCAAATGCCGAGAGAACTAAGCAAGAGAATGACCTTTGACAACCTGTGAACGGACATATGCCCCAAGCCCACAACTCAGATCTAGGAACAGCTTTATGGACAGAACTGTTCTGACCTAGGCTTCCTGATAAATAATACAGCACAAACGGCATCCCAAAAACCTCTTTTATTTTAACAGCTATGAATTATGTTCATTCCCAGCCGTAATAAGTCCCAAACAATATTAATGAGTCTGACAAAAGTCTTTCGGAAGAAGGTTGATATCACCAACTTTTATCTCTCTTGACACGCTGCCAAAGATCTAATTGGCAAGGAGCTTTGCAAGGCCAAACAGAAACACAGAAAATGCTGAGATATGAAGTGAACTAAGTTGCTTCCTGCAACAAGCACATCCGTTTACTCCACTTTTATAGCCTATGGAAGGGGTCAAACATCTCCAAGCCTTATTCCTGAGTAGTCCTTTTCCTCTGTAACTGTTCTTGCCTTCTGGCAGCTCTGCGCACGCGCACATAGGGAACAGGCTCCCCCTGTTCCTCTGCCTCGCTCATGTCAGCCTCTGGAGGCTCTGGAGTCAGCACAGACCTCCCAGATGGCCCGGGCTGGATCTCTGCCTCTGGCACCGAGTTCTCCAGACTCCAGGCCTGGCCCTCTCCCTGGAAGCTTGCAAACATACAGTGCAGGGGTGAAATTCAAAAAATTTCCCTACTGGTTCTGTGGGCGTGGCTTGGTGGGTGTGGCAGGGGAAGGATACTGCAAAATCTCTATTCCCACCCCACTCCAGGGGAAGGATACTGCAAAATCCACATTTCCTCCCGATCAGCTGGGACTCGGGAGGCAGAGAATAGATGGGGGCGGGGCCAGCCAGAGGTAGTATTTGCCGGTTCTCCGAACTACTCAAAATTTCCACTACCAGTTCTCTAGAACTGGTCAGAACCTGCTGAATTTCACCCCGATACAGTGTAAAAAATGGTGAAGATGTTTTGCACGCTTAGAAAAAAAGGCTGAATCAGACATAGTGCTGATCGTTAAGAATGGTGTTAAGGCACCAAATCAGGGCTGTCCATTTGTATTTGATTCAGAGGTTACTGGGAACTGCTTAATTTGCACATCCAAAGTTCAAAGCAAGATCAGTGAGTATGGATCTCCAATATTATTCAATGCAACATCAGAAGAAGGTTTATGAACACCTTCAAGAATGTGCCAATTATTTTGAAGAAAAAAAAGGGGGGGTTCTGTTGGGCTTCCCGATAATCTAAGAACACCCTATAGTTTTATAGGCTGCAATCCTTGATGCTCTGAATAAGTTCCTTCAAAGAATAAAGGTCCTTTAGATCTAGCTCCCTCTTTGTGGCTGCTAGCCAGCATGGAACAATTGAGAGAGATGTGCTATCTGATTCATCTCGCTCAAACAAAGGGAGAAACTGCTGGTTTGAGGCAGGGGATGACGTTCTTCCACTGAAGAAACCATCCGTTAATTCTGTCCCCTCCTTTTTTAAAAAAACTATATGTGCCACTTTTGAATTTACAGTTTCTGTAAAGGTGGTTGAGCTGAGCATCTCCAGGTTTCTCTGAGCAAAAAAAAAAGGATATCCTGGATTGGTTCCATGCTGGTTTTATGCCAAGATAAAGCATGGAGATGGCACATATTGTTCTGATGAACGACCTTTTGAGGGACTGCGAAAGAGGGAAGCTGCCCTTCCTTGTGTCCCTAGAACTTCCGTGGACTTCTTTTGGATCATCTCATGGCATTGCAGCACAGCGTTCCTGTGATTCTGCTCCTACTTTGGGAGGTAATTCCAGGTAAAAAGGTAAAGGTAAAAGTTCCCCTCGCACATATGTGCTAGTCGTTCCTGACTCTAGGGGGCAGTGCTCATCTCCGTTTCAAAGCCGAAGAGCCAGTGCTGTCCGATGACAATTCCGTGGTCATGTTGCCAGCATGACTAAATGCCAAAGGCGCACGGAACGTTGTTACCTTCCCACCAAAGGTGGTCCCTATTTTTCTACTTGCATTTTTTACATGCTTTCGAACTGCTAGGTTGGCAGAAGCTGAGACAAGTAATGGGAGCTCACTCCGTTACGTGGCACTAGGGATTCGAACCGCCGAACTGCCGACCTTTCTGATCGACAAGCTCAGCGTCTTAGCCGCTGAGCCACCGCGTCCCTCTTAATTCCAGGTAATAATGTTGAATTGTCAGGGAGTACCATTTGGCACACTGGACACGCAGGATTGCAGGCTACTTCTGCTGATTGCGGGCTGCCTGCAATTTGGCAGTTCGAATCTCACCAGGTTCAAGGTTGACTCAGCTTTCCATCCTTCCGAGGCCAGTAAAATGAGGACACAGATTATTGGGGGAAACATGCTGACTCTGTAAACCGCTTAGAGAGGGCTGTAAAGCACTGTGAAGCGGTATATAAATGCTATTGCTTGTGAAGGGAAGGGAAGGGAAGGGAAGGGAAGGGAAGGGAAGGAAGGAAGGAAGGAAGGAAGGAAGGAAGGAAGGAAGGAAGGAAGGAAGGAAGGAAGGAAGGAAGGAAGGAAGGAAGGAAGGAAGGAAGTAGAGGGAGAGAAGGAAGGAAGGAAGGAAGGAAGGAAGGAAGGAAGGAAGGAGAGAAGGAGAGAAGGAGAGCAGGAGAGAAGGAAGGAAGAGAAATGAGAAGGAAGTTGTGGTGGTGCAGTGGTTAGAGTGCAGTATTGCAGGCTAACTCTGCCCACAGCCAGGAAGTTTGATCCTGACCAGCTTAAGGTTGACTCAGCCTTCTATCCTTCCGAGATGGGTAAAATGAGGACCCTGATTGTTGGGGGAAAGAAGCTGACTCTGTAAACTGCTTAGAGAGGCCTCTAAAGCACTGTGAAGCAGTATATAAGTCTAAGTGCTATTGCTATATGCAGATAACACCTATGTCTATTTTCCTTTCCATATCTAGCTGATAGGCTCCCTGGTGCCTTCTGGGTTGAAACATAGCTCAGAGTAGAAACAAGGGATTAAAAATGAATCAAGACTGGTTGATTCACTCTGTGAGGATGGGATTTTATCTACATGAAATTAAACTTCAATTCCCGTGAATGAGAAGGTATGCCCGGTACCTTGTATTGTCTTTTAAGTCTTCAGATTAACAAGCTGGCAAGTGGTGCCTATTTCCATCTGTGAATAATTGATCAACTATGACCTTTTCTTGGATAAATCTGACCTTGCCTTCATCACCCATGCAGTGATAAACTGCTGATTAGACAATGGAAATTTGTGATATGTGTGGGAAGATCCTGAAGGAAACTTAGAAATCACAATGGATCCAAAAGTAACTTGTCAATCTTCTGGCTGTTGTTTCCTGATAGAAGCATGATGAACTTGCGCTGAGACCCATGGATTTCCAGGTGAAAATCATTCATGGGTCTTCTACCGATATCAAAACTTTTGGTTAGGGCCAGGGGTGAAATCCAGCAGGTTCTGACAGGTTCTGGAGAACCGATAGTGGAAATTTTGAGTAGTTCGGAGAACTGGTAGCAGAAATTTTGAGTAGTTCAGAGAACCGGCAAATACCACCTCTGGCTGGCCCCCGAGTGGGGTGGGAATGAAGATTTTGCAATATCCTTCCCCCAGGAGTGGGGAGGGAATGGGGATTTTGCAATATCCTTCCCCCAGGAGTGGGAAGGGAATGGGGATTTTGTAATATCCTTCCCCCAGGAGTGGGGAGGGAATGGGGATTTTGCAGTATCCTTCCCCTGCCACGCCCACCAAGCCACACCCACCAAGCCACACCATGCCCACCAAACCCACACAACCGGTAGTAAAAAAATTGGATTTCACCACTGGTTAGGGCCCTGCTTCCTGAAGGAATATTTTCTCCCATTTGCTTAAAACCAATAGCTTCAATCTTTCTAAGAGTTATTGTGGGTGCTACTCAAGAGAAGGGACCATGTGGACCTAAGACAAGGATCTTTCCAGTAGAAGAGAGTTTTTTGTAGCTCAGGGTTAAACTATGGTGTCCTTGGTGCTCCCTGAACATGGTGGTTTCCTTATAGACATTTCATTACCCACCTAGGTAACATCATCAGTGCAAGAATCTTTCCAGCTTTGTGGAATTCTCCCCTCTTCTCCCTACTTCAGACTGCTCCTTCCTTGGTTGATTTTTTTTTTCAAAAAGTTTTATTAGTACAAAATTACATGAGTAGTAGCAAAATATTAAATATGAAGTACAAACATTTTTTGTTTTTTTCTCCCCCCCCCGAACCCGCCCCCTTCCCTCCCCACCTCCCCCCCCCCGGACTTCCCAGAGATAATACAGGGCATAATAATAAATTTAAATTGTTAATAAAAAGAAGAGAAAAAAGAAAAAAAGAACACTATTTTTAAAAAAACTTCAACTCCAGATTATACACTAATAATATATCGCATTTGTATACAATAGTAAAGATACAAAAAAGAATAAAAAAAGAAAGAAAGAAAGAGAAATCTCTTTAACAATACAAACAAACAAACCTCCTACCTCCTCCCTTCAATCCTCTATCTAATACAAAGTAAATGTTATATAAATAATAACTAAGTATAAAATACAAAAATCTTAAACTAATATTTTGTGATAGACTTTACACATTTAGGCTTATACTTAAACTAATATTATTGACATTAAAAATAACCTCTAAGATAAAACTTGACTAAATGTTACATAAGTAATCATTAAATATTGAATTTCATCATAATATTAATAACATAATATTATTCTAAATTAACTTACTAACTTCAATAAACAAAAAAGAAAGGGAAAAAAGAATAAACAAATCTTCAACAAACTATATATATCTAATATAATTAACATTAAAAGTAACCTCAAAGATATATAAAACTTAGCTAAATATTGCATAGGTAATCATTAAGTAGGGAAAAGGAAAAATGCCATCATATTAATCTCTGTCCGTCCAATATATTTCAACATCACATCGTTTTGTATCTTGATAGTTCATCTTTTAATAGTTCAGTAAATTCAGATTTGTCGACTCGTCTCCCATCTGATCCCAGATCTCCATCTCCTTTTCCCCAGCTATCTGGTTCTGGCACTCCTTTTGTGTTTTTGAATCTATTTCCTTTTGATCCATCAAAGATGGCTTCCCCTCCTCCTCCTCTTTTATTTTCATACATCCTTCCTCTGGAGGTATCTTGGATATATCAGCCTTTAAAACATTGACATAAAACAGTTGGAGTAGCAGTAAAATTTTCTGGAAAAAGATATCGGCTCAACACGATAAAAAAAGGTTGATTTGACAACAAGGATAAAAACTTATTTTTTATATTTCAAGTTGTTTCCCCATTAAAAATCTATGTTTTCAAGATTGATGCCCAAATATTTTACGACGGAAGTCATGAATTTTAAAAGTCTCTACATTTCTGCTATTTTTGGATGATGTAATGTGCTATGCCAATTTAGTATATTTTATTATTATTGCCGTTTTATTGACGCTGTTTGGATTTTTCTGTTAAATACCATAGACTGCTTGGATTGTGACTGGTGTAGAAAAAGATGGACAGATTTCTTCGGTATAACAAACTTTGCATCGTTTGAGCTAGGTTTCTCTCTGCCGCATTTACCACACAGATAGAATTTGTCTCTTTTATTTCCATTATTATCTTTTTGCTTTACTCCAGCCTGCATTCCATTTCCATCATCCTGTTCTGTTCTCTGTCCTGTATTCTGTTCTGTTCTTTTCTGTTCTAGTCTGTTTTGTTCTTCCGTTCCATTCCATTCTGTTCCATTCCTTTTCATCCCATTCCACTCCACTCCACCCCACCCCATCATGCCATGCCATGCCATCCCCACTTATTATTTTTTTGCTAAAGGAGGATTCTAACATTAATTCTGGAGCATATGCAGTTTGCCACAGCTGGATAGCATGGGGGATTTGCCAGAGCATAGGACCTTCTGTTAGGGAGAAGGGAGAGAGTGTGTGAAAATGGAATGGAAAAGGGAATGAGAGAGTTGAACTTGGGTAACCAGCTGGGAAGTCACTGAGTAAAGCCCTGTGTTAGGAGATGCCCATACTCACTGCTTAAGAGAAGTAGCAGGTCCTCCCAGACTCCCTGTCACGATGTGAATAATTGCCAGTTGTGCATCTCTACTGTTTTCTAAGGTTTGTTGTATTTATAATCAAGCAGACATGTGATATGTTTTACTACGCATGCGTGCATTCCAGGAGTTTTGTCAACTCCCACTTTCCTTTCTTCTTCCATGCCTGCCGAAGGCAGACGTGAATCCATTAGCTGAGAAAATGTAGTTTATTAAGGGTTTATTTTTGTTACTTTTGTACTGAAATAAATATTTTGTTAATTAGATTTGAATCTCGGTTTTATTTTCTAAATACGAATGACTTCAAGGAAGCAAGATCCAAAAATCGCCTCTGGTAGGAAAATTCCTATCTGTCACTCCCGAGGGTCTGAAAACCAATAGGCGGAATTTTAGGAGGTGCCCGTACTGACTGTGTTGGGGCAGCAGGTCCTCCCGGACCCCTTTATGGTCTGAAAACCGATAGGCAGAAGTTCCCTGGAAAGCAGGTGCCCATACTCTGTGAGGGAACCAGAGTCTTCCCGGACGCTTTTTCTTTTTGTGCGAAAACTGATAGGCGGCGGAATTTTTCCCCCTCCCTGTAATTCATTTGCATCTTTGCTGTGGCACACATGAAAGAAGCAACCTTAACATGACCATTAGATGTTACAGATGTCTTACCATGAACCTTACCATAAAGTGCAGGCCACTGATCCGCAGGTCAGCGGTTCAAATCTCACTGGCTCAAGGTTGACTCAGCCTTCCATCCTTCCGAGGTAGGTAAAATGAGGACCCAGATTGTTGGGGGCAATGTAAATATACATTGCTTACTGGTGTAAACCGCTTAGAGCAGTGATGGCGAATCTTTTTTTCCTTGGGTGCCAGAAGTACATGTGTGTGCGCTATCGCACATGCACGAGTGCCCACACCCATAATTCAATGCCTGGGGAGGGAGAAAACGCCCTCCCCTGCCCTCCCCAGAGGCCCTCTGAAGGCCGGAAATGGCCCATTTCCCAACTTCTGGTGGGCCCAGTAGGCCCATTTTTCGCCCTTCCCAGGCTCCAGAGGCTTCCCTGGAGTCTGGGGAGGGCAAAAATGCCCTCTCCCATCCCCCCGGAGGCCCTCCGGAAGCTGAAAATGCTCTCCCAGAGCCTCTGTGAGAGCCAAAAATCAGCTGGCCAGCGCGCACATGCGCACTGGAGCTGAGCTAGGCAACGGCTTGCGTGCCGGCAGATATGGCTCCGCGTGCCACCTGTGGCATGCATGCCATAGGTTCGCCATCACTGGCTTAGAGAGTGCTTGCACTGTGAGGCGGTATATAAATCTCACTAAATAAATAAATAAATAATAAACCTTCGATTTCTTAAAATTAAGTCTAATTTCCATAATTCCCCATGTAGATGATAGTCTCTTGCTTCTCTGGAGACTCTAAGAAATACCTAACAACCAAGTACTTAAATATCCCATGTAGATGAAAGGAGAAAACAAACTCAAGTCTACATGCCAAATCAACTAAAGCTTTGTCATCCTTCTCAGTACTTTGCTGAGTCTTGCAGTGACAGATGATCTCCAGGACAATCTACACACTGTCAATAAGCAAACTTCAATCCTTTGATTAAAATAATGTCAGTCCTAGAGGAGATCAATCCTGACTGCTCTTTAGAAGGCCAGATCCTGCAGATGAAACTCAAATACTTTGGCCACCTAATGAGAAGGAAGGACTCACTGGAGAAGAGCCTAATGCTGGGAACGATTGAGGGCAAAAGAAGAAGGGGACGACAGAGAATGAGGTGGCTGGATGGAGTCACTGAAGCAGTCAGCGTGAGCTTAAATGGACTCCGGGGGATGGTGGAGGACAGGAGGGCCTGGAGGAACATTGTCCATGAGGTCGCGATGGGTCAGACACGACTTCGCAACTAACAACAACAACAAGTGCTTCATACTGGCATGGAAATATTTCAGCATAGAACATTCTGGTTTTTGAACCTTCTGGACTTTGCTAATGATCTTGTTATGACTGTCCCAAACCCTGGCAAATGCAACACAAGCTCATTTTCTGTCTCAATTATTTTAGGATTTATTGATGGCTATAACAGGGATTCCATAAAACATAAAAATTGGGGGTCTCACTGGTTATCGTGTCTCTTTTACAACATCCTGCTGTCTTCCCTTTCATTCTGACTAACCAAAGTTGCAGATTCATCCCCCAAAAGCCATAATTTAAAAAATAAAAACCAGATCTTGAATATTTGGGGAGCATTTATGTTAGGCAATGGAGCTTCCTTGTCATCGTTGACCTTCAACATTCATAGGACCAAGCCTAGTGAAGGAAGATGTCCAATGCAGTCCAGCACCTGATGCTGATGTCTTCTGGGAGGTTTGGAGACCAAACAATTCCATCTGAACTTTCTGGAGATGACAAAGACGTTGGCAGTGGTTTGCTATCCAAGCTTGTTTCAATTTAGTTTCTGAACGTTTCGTAACCAGACTAGGTAACATCATCATCAGGATTGTCTTGTCCTATTCTCCTTAGCTTATACATGTCTTGTGTGCCAGTGTGGTCAGTTAGTTGTTTGTTTGGTTGGTTGTTCACTTTGAGCTATATTTAAATTCAGCTGATTGGTTCTTTTGTTGATTGGTTGTTCGAATGGGCTGGTTTCTTATATATTCATATCCTGGATCTAGGTCTATAAGTTTGTTAATTGCTCCTTTGGTAGAATGCCAGGCTTCAACAAATTCATGCGTGTGGCAGGTGCTAGCATGACCAATGATTTTTGTTCCTTCCTGATCAAACTGGTATTGTTCATTATCAATGTGGTTTGAGATCAGGGATTTTTGGTCATGCCATTTTACTGCTAGCTGATGTTCTTGGACCCTTGTTCTCAACTGCCTTCTTGTTTGTCCCACATAGAATTGACAAAGACTTGTTGGGTTCTTTAACACAATGGCTATGTCTGCATAATATGCTTCCCCTGGTCACTGAGTATACCTGTATTTTCTGGATTCACACAATGCATAGAACCATAAACTAATAAATGAGTAGAGACCCAGGCAGTGGTGGGATTCAGCCAGTTTGGACCAGTTCGGGCAAACCGGATGCTAATTTGACATCTGGTTCGTCGAAACGGTAGTTGCAAGGACTGGCTGGCCCCGCCCACCCCACCTCTCCCAGGAGTCTCCACATGGCCCATTTTGGATGCCAGGTAAGTGCAGGGCCTGCGTGGAGGCTCTGGGAGGGCGAAAAATGCTTTAGCATACTGTGCAAACCCAACCATTCCTGGCTAATTAATAAAACAAGACCAACCAGAAACGTGTGGACTCCACTAATGTAAGAAAGCTGTCTACATTCATAAACGTCTCTTTAACACTTGATCCTATCTTTTTGCGGCTGCTGACTTCAGTATTCCAGTATTCAGGGCCTTGATTTTAAGGGACAACAACGTGACATTTAAACTTTCTTTTGGGGGAAAGTATCCCCTGCTGAGAGCCACAAACTTCATTATGCATTCTTCATGCCTTCTCTGGGTTTGTGGGAAAATATTTTTAGAGAGAGAGTTTTAATTCAAGCAGCCAGCAGCCTGCTTCAAGGATCCCACATTTGCCATCGCCGCCTCCTCCTCCCGAGGCTCAGATGCTGTAAAAAGGCTGCGGCAGAAATGACAGAGCCTAAAAATAGCTCAGGTATCATATGAAGATGCTGGATTTTGCTCCGTCTCCGCCTCTCCTAAACTTGCCAAAATATCCACCCACCACTTACATGCACTAGAGTAAGAGACCATGTTGGTTGTGATTGAATTTGCGATTTGGAGAGTAAGAGGCAGAGCAAAAAAGAAAAAGGGAAAAAAATAGCAGCAGTACTGACAAAGCAACAATTGTGCTTCATTCAGTAAATCGTGATTAAGCAAATCACACTTTAGAGCAATCTTGGAAAATCAGCCTGCTCATATGCCACTTAAGAGTGGCTACTCTCAAGTTATTTTCACACAGTATGTTTCTATATGCTGTATGCTGAATGATATTTTAAAGAACTGAGCTAGTTGACTATTAATATCCTACGTTTCCCTTCCTTTTTATTTCATTTTTATTACATAGATGTCATCCATCAGATTAACAGATTAACAGAATTGGAAGGGACATTGTAGGTCTTCTAGTCCAACCCCCTGCCCAAGCAGACCCTACACCATTTCTGACAGGTGGCAGTCCAGTCTCTTCTTGAAAGCCTCCAATGATGAAGCTCCCACAACTTCCCACAAGGCAACTTCTGTTCCATGGGTTGATTGTTCTCACTGTCAGAAAATTTCTCCTTATTTCTAGGTTGAATCTCTCCTTGTTTAGTTTCCATCCATTATTCCTTGTCTGGCCTTCAGGTGCTTTGGAAAATAGCTTGACCCCCTCCTCTCTGTGGCAGCCCCTCAAATATTGGAACGCTGCTATCATCTTGGAGTCCTAGTGGACAACCAGCTAAACATGAGCCAGCAGTGTGCAGCAGTGGCCAAAAAAGCCAATGCAATCCTAAACTACATTAACAGAGGAATACAATCAAGATCAAGTGAGGTACTAATACCACTCTATAAAGCCTTAGTAAGACCACACCTAGAATACTGCATAGAATACTTTCCTTTAAAAACAATCTAAAATTTCAAAGTGGCTCAGTGGCTAAGACGCTGAGCTTGTCGATCAAAAAGTCGGCAGTTCACCGGTTCGAATCCCTAGAGCCCCATAACTGAGTGAGCTCCCGTTACTTGCCCCAGCTTCTGCCAACCTAGCAGTTCGAAAGCACGTAAAAAATGCAAGTAGAAAAATAGGGACCAACTTTGGTGGGAAGATAACAGCACTCCGTGCGCCTTCGGCATTTAGTCATGCTGGCCACATGACCACGGAGACTTCTTCGGACAGCGCTGGCTCTTCGGCTTTGAAACGGAGATGAGCACCGCCCCCTAGAGTTGGGAACGATTAACACATATGTGCGAGGGGAACCTTTACCTTTCCTTTACCTTTCCTTTAAAAACAATCTACCTTTAAAAGCAACCTACCCATCCCAAGGTTTTTCAGAAACAAAGGGTGGGAGCTGAGCCCCTTTAATTCCCTTGGGTTGACACGCCCTTAGAGAAAGCGGGTGTGGTATCTTGAAAGAGCAAAGAAGAAAGGAATGCCCAACTAACATTTTCAAAGCTTCATAGCTGGGTTACAAAATCTGTGTTGGCTTCTCCCAGCCTTTCCCTATTCTGTGCATTGCTGTCTGTAAACTTGGGTGTCTCCCTTTCATGACACGCTGCTCCAATGCAGGGAGTGAGTTAATGAGAGTCAAAACAGAGAGGCTTGAAAAGGGGTTTGCCAGAAAACCCTGTGACTTGAATGTTAATAAGCTGATGAATGCCATCAGCATCTTTGCTGGCTGTCCCTTCCTAGCAATAACCCATCTTGAAAGTGAGGGATTATATATTACAGAAAGACCTTCTGCTGAGAACATATAATTATTCTGAACAAGAGCCGTGCAGCCTAAAAAGGATCATTTTTCCAACGGAATTTGCTTGCGCGGTCCCAGCCCAGGTGAGGAGAAGTAAAAGAGTAAAACAAAACAAAAAAACCCACCAGGGTGAAAAACCAGGTTACGTTTGTGAAGCGAAGCTCTCGCATTTCAACGTTCATCGCTATCGGAAGCTCCAGAAGGTTGGCAGGATAAACACCGTTATCAATCACCCTGACTTGGAAAAAACATCTCTGTGTGAAGCTATTACCAAAAAGGTGCATTTAAGAAGGAGCTGATCTGCTACGCATATCACAACCCCAGCTGTTTAATCACTTCCTTGGCTCCCGAGGACGGCAACTAATTTTGTTGCCATCACAGTTTTATTGAAACTGTTGAGTTGTCACACAAAAGATCATTCATTTGTCGACATGCTCCCAACTGCAAAAGAGGAAGGTGAGCACCCCACCGTTCGCAAAGAGATCTCATAAAAGGGAATGTAAACACACACACACACACACACACACACACACACACACACACACACACACACAATGTCAATACAACTGTATTTCATTTAAGAAGCCACTTGTCTAAACATGTAATTCTGCAAGCAGTGGAATGTTGCTAACAGCTACTAAGGAAACGGAGAAACCAGGTATGTATATTTCATTGTCAATGAATGGGGGAGATGTGATCCCCAAAGCAAATATTTGCTTCCGAAGGGTTTTTGGGTTTTTTTCATGACTACAACAGGGAATATACAGGTCAAATCTTCGTTTCCTGTCTGCTTGAATTCTGCCCCTGAGCTGATGCTGCTTGCATTACTTGAAAATCCACCATTAAGATGCCAAGTCGCATTTAACGTAAAGTCTAGAGCCGTTCTGCCATTCCCTTGCCTCTTGGTACAAAATCTATTTTTATAGTTTGGGGGTTTGGTTGCCTTTGTGTTCTACTGCACGCCGTTTTCAAACAGAGGCCAACTATATGCCTTTATATCAGGGGTGTCAAACTCGATTTCATTGAGGGCCGCATCAGGGTTGTGTTTGACTTTTGGGGCAGTAGTGGGTTTAACTTACCTTTGCTACCAGTTCGGGAACAGGAGCGCATGCGCAGAGCGTTTTTGATGACATCCGGATGGGTGGGCGGAGCCTCCCACCGCCACCGCTACCGGTTTGCCTGAACCGGTGCGAACCGGTAGCAGACCCACCACTGCTCAGGGGAGTGGAGTGGGTGTGGCCAGGGTGGGCATAGCCATCTCAACGTCACTCTTTTCGGGGATGCCTGTGCTGGCCCGAGAGCTCTGCCATAGAAAGTGGGCTCCCAAGCTCCGTTCTTGGCTGCGACGGCCTCTTGCAACCCTCTGCCAGCAAAAACAGAGCTCGCGGCCCTCCTGAGCTCTGTTTTTGCTGACAGAGACACTGCGGGCCAGTCCTTCGCAGTTTCCAGGTGCCCCCCGCGGGCCGGATCTAAGCACCCCGTGGGCCGGATCCGGCCCCTGGGCCTTGAGTTTGACACTGTTGCTTTATATCACCTGTTGCTCACCTGTCTGGAACCCGCACTGCATATCAGACATAAATACAATCGAGAGAGTCCAGAAATATTTCACAAGAAGAATCCTTCACTCCTCCGCTCACAACAAAATACCTTATTCCACCAGACTTGAAATACTGGGATTAGACAATTTACAACTACGTCGCCTCCGATCTGATCTAAATGTAGTTCATAAAATCATATACCAAAATGTCCTTCCTGTTAATGACTACTTCAGCTTCAACCGCAGCAACACACGAGCACGTAATAGATTCAAACTCAATGTAAAGCGCTCCAAACTCGACTGCAGAAAATACGACTTCAGCAACAGAGTGATCAATGCCTGAAATGCACTACCTGACTCTGTGGTTTCTTCCCCAAACCCCAAAAACTTTAACCTTAGTCTGTCTACAGTCGACCTCTCCTCGTTTCTAAGAGGTCTGTAAGGGGCGTGCATAAGCGCACCACTGTGCCTACTGTCCCTGTCCTACTGTCCTATTGTCCTCTTTTATCGTTACTTTTTACTTATGTTTATACAAATTACTACTATACATGTTTGACAAATAAATGAATGAATGAATGAATGAATGAATGAATGAATGAATGAATGAATGAATAAATAAATAAATAAATTAAATATCCACCACCATCGGAACATGATGGACTTCTTGCAGCTATTTTATTTCTTGATTTCGAAAGCTCCATGCAACCATTACAGCTAGGAGCAATTAGGAAAATTGTCCTTCCTGCAATACATTTGGCACGATGCGATGCTTACAGGAAACCATAATGTGGCTTTGTTGGGATTTGGCTGAGGTCACTGTGGAGCTCAGTCATTTTGATTTGTGGAACCACTTTTATACCTGGGCTTTTTATGGAGACCACATCCATAGTGCCTTCCTCGGGAAAACCATGGCTTAATGCAACTTGTAAATCCAAGATAAATCTTGTTTAACTTTCATGTCCTTCATTAATGCATCTCGGGCGATTTATTTCTTCAGCCCTCTTGCGCAATTTGTTCCAGCATTTTATCCCAAATCAGTCATCTCATCAAAGTGATGTTCTCGTTTGAAAGAAGCTAACTAAAGGCTTACACTGATTCGCCATGTTTCATTTTACAAGTACACTGGTGGAGAAACAATACTAAAATGTTCAGAGGAAAAATATCCACCAAGCCCAAAATGTTATTAGCATGTAGAACAGTGTTTCCCAACCTTGGCAACTTGAAGATGTCTGGACTTCAACTTCCAGAATTCCCCAGCCAGCGAATGCTGGCTGGGGAATTCTGGGAGTTGAAGTCCAGACATGTTCAAGTTGCCAAGGTTGGGAAACACTGGTGTAGAACCTGAGCTAAGCTCTCATCTATATCCTTAGATAGGTTTCTTGCATCTTGCTAAGACATAACTAGCTTAACCATCATTCGTTGAAATCTGTTGGGTAGCTTTCCGCAAAGCCGTACGACACATTCAAACTTTTAGCAATTCTATGCTGAATTACCTGAGAATAAACAGCCTAATGGAGCTTATTTCTGAGCAGGTCTGCAACTGTTCATCTGTGTTAAATCTCATTTAAAATACTATAACAACTGATGTATTTTCAGTTACAGAAAAGACATTTAGATTATAGCATCTTTAGCTAGGAGAAGGGGGGGAAATCTCTGCTTTTAGCAATTCAAAAGATTTTAAGAAAGATCAACTGAACAACGAGCTTTGCAATAAAACTATAGGTCCACAAAGCAATGAAATTTTTTTGATTAGGAGTAACAATTGTCATCTCACATCCTACACTAGTTTCCTTGCCTTATATGAATTATTCAGGATACCAAATAACAATTAAGGTGTATGCATATTAAGGACAGTATGAGCAAACCAATCCAAAGGTCTCTCCAGAAAGGTTTGACCTCGATACTGCTACAAACCAAACCCCAGACAGTGGTATCATTATTCAGTTTTAGAGCTTTAAAAAAACATATTCTCATTTCAAGTAATTTAGCACTTGAGTCAGCATCTTGCCCCCAACAATCTGGGTCCTCATTTTACCCACCTCGGAAGGATGGAAGGCTGAGTCAACCTTGAGCTGGTCAGGATCGAACTGCTGGCAGTGGGCAGAATTAGCCTGCAATACTGCATTCCAACAGGAAGGAAGGAAGGAAGGAAGGAAGGAAGGAAGGAAGGAAGGAAGGAAGGAAGGAAGGAAGGAAGGAAGGAAGGAAGGGCAATAGCAATAGCACTTAGACTTATATACCGCTTTACAGTGCTTTTACAGCCCTAAGCGGTTTTACAGAGTCAGCATATTGCCCCCAACAATCTGGATCCTCAGTTTACCGACCTCAGAAGGATGGAAAGGCTGAGTCAACCCTTAGCCTGGCAAGATTCGAACTGCTGGCAGTCGGCAGAATTAGCCTGCAGTACTGCACTCTAACCGCTGCGCCACCGTTTAAACCAAACGGTGATCTCAATTTGGCCCTCCCTCAGGAATGGATGGATTTGGTGTTTCAAAGTCTTTGGATCCTTACCTACTTCATCTCTCCATTGTTTGTCTTTGGGGGAAACTTTTCTAGGTGAGAATTTCCTGACCTTAGAAAGCGTCAAATTAGGAGCCTCTTGCAGAAATAGGCATGCATCCTTATGCTGTCCAGGCATGAGGAGGTATTCCTTTCTTGTTTTCCCTGACATGTTGTGAGCGTCAACCTTGATCACATGTCATTCTCTCCAGGGGTGGGTTTCTCTTCCCTTCCTTACCGGTTCGGAAGTGCACGTGTTGCGTCCAAAGTGCGTGCCTCACACACGTGTCACAACCGGGTACTGACCCTCTGCACACGCACAGAAGCCTTTGCGCATGCTATTGCTATATCAACAAGGCTTTAGGCACATGAGCCGTGGTGGTGCAGTGGTTAGAATGCAGTATTGCAGGCTGACTCTGCTCACTGCCAGGAGTTCAATCCTGATGGGGCTCAAGGTTGACTCAGCTTTCCATCCTTCCGAAGTCGATAAAACGAGGACCCAGATTGTTGGGGGCAATTGGCTGACTATGTAAACTGCTTAGAGAGAGCAGTAAAGCACTATAGAGTGGTATATAAGTCTTTTGCTATTGCTATGGCCAGGGCTAATCAGAAGATTTATAGGAATGCTGCTTAAACCAAACTAGAAAGGAACAAAACTCGAAGGAATGGAAATGCTGCTGCTGTTAAAAGCGAAAAAGATGAGGGTTTTTTTAAAAAAAACTTGATCTTTATGATCCCTCTCCTTTCCCCCCCCCCCGTTATGCTCCCCTTCATCCTTACCTATGAATATTTTATGAACCCTTGTTTCTCATGCATATACAAAAGATGCACTCAGTAATACAAAGTACCTTTGGAAATCTCTTTTTAAAAATCAATTTGGCAGGGCTCCTCGCAGCCTTTACAGGTTATCTGCAAGGTGGGAAATGGACAGACCATTACTGATAATGACTCTTTTTTCCTTTCCTGGGGGAGGGGCGGGGGGGGGGTTAAAAGAAGAAATTCAAAGATAAATGCCATGAGCCACAGTGGCTACTCCGAGATTGTCGAGGATTAATGTCAAACTCTCCTTGTAGCAACCTGGACTAGAAAATAATTAATCCCCAAAGCAAGTTTCTTGGCACTCTGATTAGTAAAAATGGTTAGCAAAAAGATGAAAGTTTCAACAGAAGAATCCCAGTGAGTACCCTACGTTGAAATCTATATACAGTATAGACAAATTAAGATGGTAAGATCTTGGGTCGTTTTTCTTATGGTTGGGAGAACTAAAGACGATTTGTCTTTTTTGGGAGGGTAGGGTAGTTTGCACCCTGTCGATTCAAGGAGGAGGAGGAGGAGGAGGAGGAGGAGGAGGAGGAGGAGGAGGAGGAGGAGGAGGAGGAGGAGGAGGAGGAGGAGGAGGAGGAGGAGGAAAAAGAAGAGGAGGAAAAAGAGGAAGAGGAGGAGGAGGAAGAAAAGGAAGAAGAGGAAAAAGAGGAAGAGGAGGAGGAAAAAGAGGAAGAGGAGGAGGAGGAGGAAGAAAAAGAAGAGGAGGAAAAAGAGGAAGAGGAGGAGGAGGAAGAGGAAGAGGAAGAAGAAGAAGAAGAAGAAGAAGAAGAAGAAGAAGAAGAAGAAGAAGAAGAAGAAGAAGAAGAAGAGGAGGAGGAGGAGGAGGAGGAGGAGGAAGAAGTTCTATTTATAGAAGCTTTATATAGAAAGAAGGGAGAAGGAGGAGGAGGAGGAGGAGGAGGAGGAGGAGGAGGAGGAGAAGAAGAAGAAGAAGAAGAAGAAGAAGAAGAAGAAGAAGAAGAAGAAGAAGAAGAAGAAGAAGAAGAAGAAGAAGAAGAAGAAGAAGAAGAAGAAGAAGAAGAAGAAGGGAAAACATGGACTATAGAGCTCTGACATCAAAGTCCTCGATGCTCTCTAAACTGGGTTGTTTTCTCGCAGATGTTTCATTAGCCAACTAGGCAACATCGTCACTAAAGAAGGTAATGAAATATTTGCAGGAAAGCAACCTGCAGTCCTCCTACTACTACTACTTCCTCCCCTTCTCTAGCTATAAATATTCTCTTCTATTGGTAGCAAACACTACAGAGCTGCTATTGCTTATACAGATATATAAAGCTGATGTCTCAGTAAGAACTGCTGCATGTAGCTCCCTACTTATTCTTGGTAGCACTCATTCTCTGGGATTTTAGGCATGGTTCTTTCTTGAAACAAGGATTTTGTGCATGAAAAGCACATCCGAGTTATAGCTTTTCTTTTTCTGGTGTGACTGTTGGAAAGAAAGCCATTCTCATTAGAGGCCTGCCTGCCTTCTAAAATGGCAAACCACCTGATACTACAAAACCAATGGAGCTGAGTGAAATAAATAGTCCCTTCTTTCTGCTTTCCTCCGTAGGGATTCTCATTCGTTTTGATAAAAGTTGCTTTTAAGAGTCCTCGCAAATGGGAAGAAGGTGGCATCATTGCACTCCCCCCCACCCCGGTTAGGAAATTGTGCTGTGAAAGATAAGATTCCCATGCCTACCAATCAATGCACTAGCAGCCTGCAGTTTTCCTAGTTTCTTATATTTCAGCTAGAATCATCACACTGGAAGGGATCTTAAGAGATCATCTATTCCAACCATCGGCTCAGATTCACTGGAGAAATGATTCTCAACCTTAGCAACTTTAAGGTATGTGGACTTCAACTCTAGAACGTCCCAAATGTGCTTTTTTTTTTCAAGAGGCAACTGGACTTTCTGGTTTTACTTTGAAGACGTTTCGCTTCTCATCCAAGAAGCTTCTTCAGCTCTGACTGGATGGTGGGGAATGGAAGGATCCAGTCAATACTATTATATCATACTACATATTCTTACTGCAGCTAGAATCAGCCTGGCACAATATTGGAAACAAAAGGATGTACCAACTGGAAACATAATAATTAAGAAAATTCTTGAATGTGCTGAATTAGATAAAATGACAATGGAATTAAATGAAAAAGAGGATTCGGAATACTATGAAATTTGGAATGAATTCTATGATTGGCTTGAAAAGAGAAAACAAAATAAACCTGTAAATAATTAATTTAGTAACATATTTATGATTTTTAACTACTTTACTATTATATCTACGAATAATAATGAAACATGTTAATGAATGAGATCATGTAATTATGTTTAATTATAGAAATTATATAAGCATGAATTTACTGTGGATACAATTTGCTGTATTATAACCCTAGAGGTTACATAGTGTAGTTGTATGTATGTGATTGTATTGTTTTGTGTTGTTTATTTTTTGTATATATGTTTTCTTTTGTGTTGTTTTTAAATGTAAATAATTAAATAAAAATTATTTTTTTTAAAAAAAGGAAGGATCCAGTCAGAGCTGAAGAAGCTATCAGGCCTGGAAGCCATATTTTACCTTTTTTGTATTCAGGCCTGCCACATTTTCTACTGTGGGAAAATGGGAGGGGGGGTTATATGGAGTATGTGATATGTAGTAGTCTAAATAACATTCTTTCCAGAAAGTCGAGGCTGCTGTGCCCGGCAGCTTCGCTGAAGTGACTGGGAAGCATCTTCAGTTTTGGATGGTGCCTGATTGGATCGTGTGATGGACATGTGGGTGCTGGGCAGGGACTTGAACTTTCGTTTGGGTGGAGAAAACCCGGAAGCTTTCAGATTCGGGTTTTCCCAGATGTTGCCAACATGGCATCTCTAATAAATTGGAACTTTGAGGAACTTCTAGCCTCGGAGTTTTATTTCGTTGGGGGGTGTTTATTGGAACGCTGGCATAAGCTTCTCAGATGAGAAGCAAAACGTCTTTAAAGAAAAACCAGAAAGCCCAGTTGCCTCTTGAAAAAAGCACATTTGGGACAACCATGACCTGGATGACTTAAAATCTCTATAGACATCTCCCCGAGTGGCTGCCTGGGAAATTCTGGGGGTTAAAGTTCACGAATCTTAAAGTCACCAAGGTTGAGAAACATAGATTAAAGTCACCAAAATTGAAGTCCGCATATCTCAAAGTCACCAAAGGCATTGCCAATCGATGAACCATCCGGGCTACATTCAAAAACCTTTAGCCACTTCATGAGGCAGTCTGTTTCACTGCTCAACAGCTAGCGCTGTGAGGAACCTCCTGCTGAGATCCTGAAGTGCAGGTAGTCCTCGACTTACGACCACAATTGAGCCCCAAATTTCTGTTGCTAAGTGAGACATTTGTGAAGTGAGTTTTGCCCCATTTTGAGGACCTTTCTTGCCACAGTTGTTAAGTGAATCACTGCAGTTGTTAAGCTAGTTATCCGGTTGTTAAGTGAAGCATTGACTTTGCTTGTCAGAAGGTTACAAAAAGTGATCCCACGATCCCGGGACACTGCGGCCATCATAAATATGAGCCAGTTGCCAAGCGGCTTGAATTTTGATCACGAGGAAGCTGCAACGGTCATAAGTGTGAAAAACGAACACGTTTTTCAGTCCCATCGTAACTTTGCACGGTCACTAAATGAACTGTTGTAAACCGAGGGCTATCTGTAATTCCCTTTCTTGGATGTTATTTTTTATGTCGGATTGGGAAATGCAACGAGACAAGGTAGCCTCGTGGTAAAAAACAAAAAAAGTTGAGAAAGTTTAAGAAACCGCAGGACACGTTTCGGCTCAGTGTTAACTACAAAGAGTTAAGTTTAAGTCCCGTGGAGCACAGGTGGGTTCCTCCCGGTTCGGACTGGTTCGCCCGAACCAGTAGCAAACCGCTGGTGACCTCACAATGATGTCATGATACCAGTTTGGTCGGTGCTGGTCTGTGGGCACCGCAATCTTTTTTTATTTTTATTTTTTTGGATTTTTTTCTGGGGTTTTTTTCTTCTGCGCATGCACAGAAGCCGAGTTTCCAGCACTGTGCATGCATCGCCATCTTGTTTTTGGCTTTTTATTTTGAATTTTTTTAAAAAAATTGGCACTGCGCATGTGCGTGAGCACAAAGGGCGCATGTGCCCACGAGGCGCGGCCATGCAACACAGGAGGAAGCGAACCGGCAGCGAGGTAAGTTAGAACCCACCTCTGCCGTGGAGTCTTTAACAAGGGATGCTAAGAAGGCCATACTTGGGGTGAACATCACCAGGCACATGTTCCCAATGTGATGGATTGCAACAGTGAGCTGGTTGGGAAAGGCTGATGATGCTCAATTTGCATTCTAAATACTTGGTTTTAAAAAAATAATAATTCCCCCAGTGCCTGGATAAGATCATCATTTTCTATTTTTCTAAAATAAATGACACATTAGGATGGGAGTAGCACAGAATATTAATCAGCTCTGATGTTTGGTAGGACTACAGATGCCTCTGAGTCAACTCCAAAGAGGGGGTTTTGGAGCATTCCCAAGTGCAAATCCAGCACCTGGTCTGCCACATTTGAAAACGGCCATAGCATTACCCAGGATTTACAAGCCAGCTCTAGAGAGGCACTGCACTAGCCTGGGAAATGATTTGGCTGCTTTCAAGGGTTCAGAGCGTGACCTCAGCGTTGCCACGGAAGCCCCTTTTTTCCGAAGCCCTCTATGACTGGTTCAGTTTGACAGTTGCAATTTTTGATGAAACGGGGAATGTTCATCACGAAAGATCAAAATCACGGGTGGGGGAAATCAGCCATGTAGACCAGGGGCGGGTTCCTAATTTTTTTACTACCACTCTGTGGGTGTGGCTTATTTTGTGGGTGTGGCTTGTCAGCCATGTGACCGGGTGGGCGTGGGCCTCGGGAGCTTGGCAGCGGCCGGAGAAGCAGGGAGGCATTGCCCACCCACAATGCAGCCCCCCGCAGCAAGAGCAGCAAGACCACGGCAGCGGTTCTTCTAGGAGGCTCCGTCCGGCCTGAATGCTTCTCCCCATTCGATGATCCTAGGCTCCTGCCGCCCGTTCCCCCTCCCCTCAGCAGCTCGAGAAGCCTCGAACATGCGAAAATGCCTGGGATCATCACCGCACGTTCGTGGCTTCTCGGACTACTGAAGGGAGGGGAATGGAGATAGCTCCTGCCGCCCGTTCTTTCAGCGTCTCATGTGCTCCCTCAGCCATCCTCCCCTGCTTGGACTCACTGCGGGGTAGGAAGGCAGCGCATGCACAGTGCTGGAAGCTCGGCTTCTGGGCATGCACAGAAGAAAATTTTAAAAAAAAATTTAAAAAATTTTTTTTAATGGTGGCGCCCAGGCACTGGCAACCGACTGCACCGGTACTGTGACGTCACCAGCAGGCTGCTACCGGTGCTATAGAGTGGACCGCATCGGTAGGAACCCACCACTGATGTAGACGCCAATGAATTGACATTCCAAGAGGCATTGCCTGTGGTGGAATGTAAGCCTGGATTCCCAGCAGGGAGGGGCTGCATTTTGTAGGGAAAGGAGGCAGCGAAGGATGAAAAGTTTGATAGGAAGGAAGATTAAAACGCCCCCTCCCTAGTGATGCCCAGAGTATGTCGGCAGTTATGCAAATAGTTGCTCTAGTTGGGTGAGATTTCTATAGCAGAGGTCTCCAAATTTGGCAACTCCAAACTGACAGCTGTGGACTTCAACTCTCAAAATTCCTCTCCCAGCCATCTGGGAGTTGAAGTCCACAAGTTATACACAATCTGCCAAGTTTGGAAACCCCTAGTCTATAGATCATCATCATCATTTAACAAACCCATAATCCTTTGCAGGGTGGAGTCTGGACAACTGAATGGAGCTAGCAGAGTGTTTTAATGGCCGGATGCCCTTCCTGTCGCGAATACGGAGTTTTGTTCAGCAGATATATTCTCAGGGTGCCCAGAGAGAGAAATAACTGCCTCTACCTAGGATCGAACTCACAGCCTCCTGCTTGTGAGGTGAGAGCTCCACCTCTAGGCCACTGCACCACTCCTGTCCCCTAGTCTGAAGCGCAATAAATGAAACTACAGGTAGTCGACTTACAACAGGTCATTTAGCGACCATTCAAAGTTACAACGGCATTGAAAGTGACTTACAACCATTTTTTACACTTACGACCCATTGAGCATCCTCAGGGTCACGTGATAAAAATTCAGATGCTTGGCAACTGGTTCATATTTATGACAGTTGCAGTATCCCGGGGTTATTTGATCTGCTTTTGCGACCTTCTGACAAACAAAGCCAATGGGGAATCCAGATTCCGTTAACAGCTGTGTGACTAACTTAGCCAATGCAATGATTCACTTAACAACTGTGGCAAGAAAAATCGTAAAATGAGGCAAAACTCACTTTAACAACTGTTTCACTTAGTGACAGAAACTTTGTGCTCAGTTATGGTCATAACTCAAGGACTGCCTGTACTCAGACTTAAACTCCATGTCTTCCTTCGTTCGTGGGGGAACTGATGCTGCCTCGTGCTTTCTGGTGCTATCGAGAGTCATAGTTGAGCCACCCAAGTTTTCCTCATTTGTATTCTGCAAATTTTATTTATTTATACCCTGCCTTTACTTTTTTAATATAAATAACTCAAGGGGTTATTAACATACATATTAACATACCTAATATGTTAATAGTAAGAATGCTTCATTTCAATCAAAGCTCTACTGCCTCACCTCACCTTGGATGACAAAATAAAAAGGAATTCATCAGAATTCTATGCCTTAAATGAGATTCTGACAGTGTCGCTGTACAGTTTGAAACAAAGCCACGTAGGTGAAGGCAACCAATCCATTTTGCGATGATCAAGGAGAGCACCGAGGGTTATTTTGATCCATTACACCAGGGGTCCCCAAACTTGGGAACTTTAAGACTTGTGGACTTCAACTCCCAGAATTCTCCAGCCAGCATAGCTGGCTGGAGAATTCTGGGAGTTGAAGTCCACAAGTCTTAAAGTTGCCAAGTTTGAAGACCTCTGCCTTACACCAAAAACAGTCATCAGCCACAGCTTTCCCTTAATTTGGACAATAGAATAACAGAGTTGGAAGAGACCTTGGAGGTCTTCTAGTCCAACCCCCTGCTTAGGCAAAAAACCCTGTAGCATTTCAGACAAATGGTTGTCCAATCTCTTCTTAAAAACTTCCAGTGTTGGAACATTCACAACTTCTGGGGGAAAGTTGTTCCACTGATTAATTGTACTCACTGTCAGGAAATTCCTCCTTAGTTCTACGTTGGGTTAGTTTCCATCCATTCCATCTTGTCCTGCCCCCCTTTCCAAATCCCATTCCCTTCTAGCACTGATGACTCTCCCTAGTTGGGTCATGAAATGCCTACAAGAAAACCAAGCTCAACACTGAGGATGCTCAGTCCCTGTAGAATAACACTGATAGGAAATCCCTCCTTAGTTCCAGGTTGCTTCTCTCCTTGATTAAGAATAGAATTGGAAGGGACCTTGGAGGTCTTCTAGTCCAACCCCCTGCTCAGGCAGGAAATCCTATAGCAGTGATGGTGAATCTTTTTGGCACCAAGTGCCGAAAAGGTTGTGCAGAAATGTCGTGAATGTGCGCGCGGGCTCCGGAAAAGCCAAATTTCCGGGTTCTAGGGCGCATGCGCACCCAACGATCAGCTGGCCAGTGCACATGCGCAGGTCAGTTTTTGGCACTGCCACACACGAAGGGATCACGCTCTGGAAAAGCCAAATGTCCAGGTTCTGGCGCGCATATGCACCCGACAATCAGCTGGCCGGCGCGCATGGACACATCAGTTTTCGGCACTGCCGCACACATGAAGGTCAGCTGATCATCGCACGTGCATGCACGCCAGAAACCTGGAAGACAAACAGGCAAGGCTGTGCGTGCCGGGCGACATGGCTTCGCGTGCCACTTTGGGCACGCATGCCATAGGTTCGCCATCACGGCCCTATAGCATTTCAGACAAATGGTTATCCAACATCTTCTTAAAAACTTCCAGTGTTGGAGCATTCACAACTTCTGGAGGCAAGCTGTTCCACTGATTAATTGTTCTAACTGTCAGGAAATTTCTCCTTAGTTCTAAGTTGCTTCTCTCCTTGATTAGTTTCCATCCATTGCTTCTTGTCCTACCCTCAGGTGCCTTGAAGAACAGCTTGACTCCCTCTTCTTTGTGGCAACACCTGAGATATTGGAACCCTGCTATCATGTCTCCCCTGGTCCTTCTTTTCATCAGACTAGACATACCCAATTCCTGCAACCTTTCATGATATGTTTTAGCCTCCCGTCCCCTAATCATGTTTGTTGCTCTTCTCTGCACTCTTTCTAGAGTGGACAAGCTCTTGCACCCTTTCTAAACAAGTGGACAAGCGTTACAGTTGAGCGGTAACATCACGTTTTAAGCCCAGGGCCTTCCTTTCTTCGCCCGTAGCAATCTGCTCAAAGTCTGCGTTCTGTTTTCAGCGCAAAATGCTAATGGGAAAACCCCATTATTTTATTGTCAAAATAGCACAAAAACGGTTTTTAAAAACGAAGCCAGCCTGCTGGACTCCTTTCAAAAGCCCACTGCTGAAGGCGCTCCTTTCTTTGCTTGCACACCACTCTCCCTCTTCAATTATGCAACAGTTTTGAAAAATTGACTCACAACGCCTCAAGGAATCTCCCTTCTATCTCATGACATAAGAAATGCAGGAGACAAAGAGGGCCAAGCGTGACGCCATATTTTGTGGGGAACCTCGGAGCTAAGCTAAGATACACACAAGGGGTGGGGGGGAAGACCAGGATACAAAAAAACTGCTGTTAATTTTCTATGAAGAGAGGAAAGCTGATGAATTGCATTACATCCAAGCATTTTCCCTTCCCTGCCACCATCTTGCTGGAATTATCGTCAGAAGCCACTCTTGGAGGCCATAGAGCAGTGTTTCTCAACCTTGGCAGTTTGAAGATGTGTGGACTTCAACTCCCAGAATTCCCCAGCCAGCGTTGCTGGCTGGGGAATTCTGGGAGTTGAAGTCCACACATCTTCAAACTGCCAAGGTTGAGAAACACTGCCATAGAGCAGTGATGGCGAACCTTTTTTTCCTCGGGTGCCGAAATAGTGCGCGTGCGCGCTATTGCACGCGTGTGTGTGCCCACACCCATAATTCAAAGCCCCTCACTTGACCCACCCTCCTGCACATGCGTGCACGACACCCCCCCACTCCCCCATTTCCCAACTTCCAGTGGGCCCGGTGGGCCCATTTTCTGCCCTCCCCAGGCTCCAGAGGCTTTCTTGGAGCTTGGGGAGGGCAAAAACGCTCCCCCTGCCACCCTGGAGGCCCTCCGGAGGCCAAAATCGCCCTCCCAGAGCCTCCGCGTGAGCTAAAAATCAGCTGGCAGGCACGCACATGCGCACTGGAGCTGAGCTAGGGCAACGGCTCACGTGCCAGCAGATATGGCTCCACGTGCCACCTGTGGCACCCGTGCCATAGGTTCGCCATGACTGCCATAGAGGAACCCTAGAACAAGGGGAGTGGGGGAGTTTTCATTTCCACCAACTTGTAGCCCTCCGAAACCTTGGCTTTTCTTCCTGAACCTCATCCAGCAATATCCACCAAACTGTAATTTGCAAAATGCCAGAAGAGGCAGAGTGTGTGTGTGTTTGTGTGTGTGTGTGTGTGTGTGTGTGCATTAAATGCATAGAATTAAGTGCTATTTTAACTCTATTAACCCTAAAGTAAATATAGGTAGTCCTCGACCCACGACCACAACGGAGCCCAGCCTTTCTGCTGCTAAGCGAGTCAGTTGCTAAGTGAGCTTTGCCCCATTGTACGACCTTTCTGGCCACATCTGTTCAGTGAATCATTGCAGTTGTTAAATTAATAACACGGTTGTTCAGTGAATCTGGCTTTCCCGTTGACTTTGTTAGAAGGTCGTAAAAGGGGATCACAGGACCCCAGGACACTGCAACCGTCATAAATATGAGTCAGTTGCCAAGCATAAGAATTTTAGTTATGTGACTATGGGTGTGTGTGTGCTACAATGGTCGTAAGTATAAAAAACAGTCATAAGTCACTTTTTTCAGTGCCGCTGTAACGTCGAACAGTCACTAAATGAACTGTTTTTAAGTCAACCTGTATGAACTCTTGTTGAATCTCTACATGCCTCTTTCGCCTGGCCCCACAAACCTTAAGACAGAAGTCCAAGGTCTCCCATTGGAGAGTCTGTGATCCTTGCTTTAAAGAAGATTCCCCACACTTAGTGTATAACGTACAGGAATTCAGCAGAGCCTGCCTTCAGAACCAGAATTAAAACCAATTCAACAGCCGCTTAACCTGATACACTGGCAAATATTTAGAATGCAGGAATTAAAGTTTTATGTTCTATTAGCTAACCACGCTCAGCTCCACACGAACCTGTTAGGGATAAAATAATGGAACTGTATGTTTTCTCTCAGTAGTGATTTTCCAATGCCCAGAGGTGAATAAGGGAAAACAGAGATGCAAACATTCAGGCATAAGTAATATTTCTTATTTTAAAAAAATCAGGTGCCGGGGGAACAGGGGTGGGGGAGCGCATTCCGATTCCATCCTCTGTGGTATGAAAAGACCATATTTCGATTTTCGCCAAAGCTAGTTTTGGAGATATTATCAAGACTTTGTCAAATGAGAACTACCATCCGGTGGAATTCAGTATGTATTTGCTCAGAAATAACACGTATCCCTTGATCCGTTCAAGTTCCCTCCTGAGTAAATCTACAGATGTGGTCTGAAATTGTATTTCCAGGATTCTCTCTCTGTCTTGCTCTCTCATGCAGCAAATAACTGTCAGACGTTTTCTGGCTGACCTAGTTTGCGATAATGACACCCTGCCCTATCCCGCCCCACCCACCAAATTAAAGTTTGAAACAAACTTCGTGAAGAGTTGGTGGCTTTTTTTTTAAACATATGGAATCCAAAAAGAACGTGTACGTATTGAAACTATGTGTTTTCGGGATAGATGTTGGAGATAGCAGCCACGGTATTTTGCTGGGAAAATACACTTATAGAAATTCTGTATGCACTAGGGAGTGGAAGGTAGAAGGAGGTGCATTTTTGAACACTCATGGGACTACGTCTTCCTTTATACCGATGACATGCTATAAAAGCTCTAAGGAGACTGAAGAATCCAAATATCACAATTTGTACAATCACAAAATATTTTGGACATCAGCATCCTAAAAGCAAAACACAGCAGATGGTGACACTTAGTTATTAACCTGGCCAATCTCCCAAAAGCTAAGCAGGGTTGTATCTGATTAGTACCTGGGTAGAAGACCACCAGACAACCCAAAAGCTGGGAAGAAGAAAAAATAATAATAATTCCAGAAAGCAAATCACTTCCCTATTGCTCCCCTCAAATTAATGCAGCCATGGCCATGAAGTGACCAGGACTTGATCTTGACACAAAGGGGACTTTTCATCTTTCTCTTAACAGAAGATGACTTTTCTTCTCGTGCATTTTGCATGCAAACAGAAAACTAGCCTTCAGGTTTATATTTCATAAAATGACACTTGAAAAGAACGGAAGGCCTTTTAGTATAATAGCCTAGGAAATGAAAGTATATGCCACATGGGCTAATAAGCATGGCACACCCCAAACTCATGCAGTGTGATCTCACACAGTCCATCGACACGTATAATTTACCATGGCGAGCACATTAAAGGGAAAAGGCAGGTGAAAAAAAATAAAAGGCAGGGAGTTGCATGTTTGGAATGGGCACGTTTTAACTATACAAAAGTCTTCCTTTCTCCCGCCTCTTTGCTTGGACGTGGAGAAAGAGATGCCAACTACGTGATCAGCAACAAGCAACTCCCCATGCCTCTTGGTCAAAATTACACCTGTCGGCAGAGCAACTAGGGAAGTGGGGAGGAGGGAAACCACATCGCCTCACACTGTCTGTCGGCAACGGCACACAATGTCTGGGATCAATGGGGGAGGGAGGAATGTGGGGAGACTCCATCAACCCTACGGACAACTTGCCCTGAAGAGTTCCCTTAGCAAGCTCGCACCCTCTCCTGTCTCCATCACGCTCTCCATATATGGCCGTGGCTGAACTGTCCATGGTGCTGATCGCTCGTCACCTAGGAGGTTTGGTCTCCAAGAGCGAAGCTACAGGGCGGTTGGGCAGAAAAGCCAGGCTGCCAGCAACGTGCCAGGGATTTAGGAAACGAGGGTGCCCATCCTTCCAATCCCATTAAAATAAAATAAAAATATCCTCCCAAACTAGATACAGCAGCTGCATCCTTATAGGGCTAGCTGCATTGTGTCACCTGTTTGTGATTATAGCAAAAGGCTAATCAGGACATTGAAAACAGAAAGACACCCCCCCCCCACAGAGAGGGAGGGGAGGACCACCTGCACAGCGGCTCATTACACCGAGCAATAGCTAAAGGGGAGGGGGAAGTGTGCATTCTGAAAGCTCCCCAGTATCTCCAACAGTTCCGTGTCCACGCTTCCATTAGTTCTCAGTCAAAAGGCACTTCCATTTAGCTGGGTCTCCCAGCCAGATCACTTGTGTGAGACAGCACATGAGCCCATCTCCCTCCCCCACCCCTCACCCCAGCTCTTCTCCCAAAGGCAGAGAAACTCTGCATGCAATCGACACACACCCAAAAAAGACCCAGGTTAGCCAGGGAGGTGGAATCGGTAGGCAAGGTTTCACAAGAGAAAAGAGCCTTACCTTTCATCCAGTCCACTACTTGCTTCGGCGTCCACTTGCTAATAGGTTCCATAACAAGGGCCATCATCAGACGGTGTCATTCACAGCAGGAGGAGGGGGAAACTGACGGTGGTGTGGGGGGGGAGAAGAGAAGAGAGAAGTGGGGAGCGAGAAAGAAAGAAAAAGAGGGAGAGAAATGGTGGGTGGGTGAGTGAATGAGTGGGTGGGTGAGAGGTGAAGGAAATGCCCCAAATGTCTCAGAGCATGGCTGGAGAAGACAGCGTGAGGATTTCACAATGCAGTCCGAGGACGAGTTGATGCTTTGTCCCTCCAGGTTCTTCCTGCACTGATTCAGTAATGTATAAAATTATTCTGCCTGATCAGTTCTAGCACCTCCCCTGCCGCACACAGCCAGCAACCCTCTGGAGCTCAGTGAATCAGGAAATGGTGCAGTATGTCTCTACTTACTTACATCCCCCCCCCCACTCCACCAAAAAAAAAAAGGCAGTCACTCTACACCCAATGATCTACTTATTAAGGCTGGCACAAATATGAAATTTCAGGGCACCCTCCTGCCAACGAGACTCTCTTCCCCTTTCTATGTCAAGGCTGAAGAGCTGGGTTCTTTTTCTTAAAAAAAAAAAACCAACCAACCAACCAACCCACAAATATTATGGTTGTTATTATTATTTGCTTAGATCATGGTTTGAGAGGGAAGGTAGGAGGGAGGTGGAAGACGGGGTGGGGGGAGAGAGAGAGAGAGAATATATAAATAGAATGAAATTGCTAACTGGAACTTGATAGCAGATTGTCTCTCAGTTCAGCAGCAAAAAAAAACTGCTGAATGTCAGGGATGGATTCAAAGAAAGCGTGCTAGCGTTTGGCAGCTGGCAAGAGAGAGAGAGAGAGAGGGAGGGAGGGAGGGAGGGAGGGAGGGAGGGAGAGAGAGAGAGAGAGAGAGAGAGAGAGAGAGAGAGAGAGAGAGAGAGAGAGAGAGAGAGAGAGAGAGAGAGAGAGAGAGAGAGAGAGAGAGAGAGATGCAGAGCGTTTTCCTATTCCCAATCATGCAGCATGTCCCTGGAATCTCTAATTGTGGAAGTCAGAGGGTCACGTGCCGAAGGCTAAGACTCCCACATGTCTGTCCTTCCCCAGGATCGGACCCCCATTGTCCTCCTCGGTAGGGCTCGTCAGATGGAAGACGTCAGCCCTCGCTCCCTTCCCCTCGCTCCCTTCCCCTAGCATTGGCTACGAACTGTCATGGAATCAACCCAGAGGCACCCTGTGATTCCAGCACCAAGCAGCTTGTTTCATTCCTTTTGAGATCCGTTGAGTCAAATGCGGCTGAAGCGAAACTTTGGGAAAGGAGAGAGAATGCTTAAGCAGAGAAGAGCGGTTGGAGGGCTCGGGTCATCATCGCTTCAGTAGGTGTGTTCCTGCTGCCCTATGGGAATTCTCAATATTTCACCAAACAGATGTTTTCCATCATGAGCTTAAGCAAGTACATGGCCTGAGATGATCTGCTTTTCATTGTCCAAGCTCTGTGGTCACAAGATAACTCCCCTGCCAGGAACCACACCATCATTTCTACTTATGGAATAGCTATTTCTGGCAGGGAATTTTGCCTTCCCTGTCTTTTCCCCCGAGGGCGGTTCAGGGACATCGATATTTCTTGGGTGACCAATGTACTGGACCATACAAAGGTGGCTCCAGACATCATCTGCTAAGGAAACGACGACAGGGATTCTGTGGGACTTTAACCCAAATTGTGTAAAAGGATTACACATTTATGAGGAAATACGAACACAAGAGCTTTTGACTGGGGCATGCAAACCAGCGTCTGCATTTGCTGCGTTGGATGAGGATAGCACAACTTTCTCCTTCTGTCCTGGCCACTTTTGACAGAGGCACGATTGAAAGCGTTTTAACAAACTGCATCCCTGTGTGTGATGAGCAGTTGAGCAGTGCCTCAGATAGAAAGTCCATACAGAGAGTGGTGAGGACAGCCGAGAAGATCATAGGAAGCTCATCTCCCGTTATTCAGGATACTGCTTATAAGCACTATGTGGTTAGACCTCAAAGCATTGTTAGAGATCCCACACACCCACTTTAAGGTCTGTTTCTGTTGCTCCCCTTTGGGAGGAGGTTTCGAAGTATTTCTAGCAGGACTACCAGATTCTGTAACAGCTTTGTTCCCTAGGCCATCCGTCTGGTAAACTCGCAAGTTTCATTTTTCTCGCCATGTACATGTATACATCCGAACTAGACTGTGTTATTTCTCTGTGTCATATAATATATGTGGGTATATGCATAATTTTGTATTTATTTATTTATTTATTTAGTCATGTTTATGTAGTGTATATTGGATCCTTTGAGAGCTGTATGCAACGAAATTCCATTTTAATGTATGCCGATTAGTGTACATTTAAAGTGACAATAACGTTATTCTAAGTCTAAGTCAAAGGGCAATTGCCCCAGACCTCATACAGATAGACCACGGCTTACAAAGTTTTGTTTAGTGACCATTCGAAGTTACAACGGCACTGAAAAAAAGTGACTTATGACTGTTTTTCACACTTACGACCATTGCAGCATCCCCATGGTCATGTGAGCAACATCCAGATGCTTGGCAACTGACTCATATTTAGGACGGTCGGTGGCAAGAAAGGTCACAAAGTGGGGGCAAAAATCACTTAACAACTTTCTCGCTTAGTAATATAAATGTTGGGTTCAGTTGTAGTCATAAGTTGAGGACTACCTACTGTATATACGAAAGGGCTCCCATCCAAAATATTTTTGAACATCTGAAATGGTCGGAGGGAAAGATCATTTTCTTGCTGGGCTGAAAACTAATGAGTTTATTTATCATCACAAGAATTCTTTCAGCATTCCGTTTTTCTCCACACATCCCCAATTTAGTGGCTCATTCATGGACCAACATAAAGAAGAGTTGTGTTTGCGTAATGCAAGAGGAAGAAGATAGAGAGGTGGAGCTCTTGCCTCACAATCAGGAGGTTGTGAATTCGATCCTAGTTAGAAGCAGATGTAGGGTCTCCTACTTAGGCAGGGGGTTGGACTAGATGACCTACAAGGTCCCTTCCAACTCTGTTAATCTGTTAAATCTGTTAAACATTTCTCAGAGGTTAGTTGTATTTAAAAAAAAACCAGCCCATTCTTGGCCCACTCCAAAGCCAGAAAGTACAAACCAATTAAAAAAAAACACCATTAAATCATATAAAAGGCAGTTAGAAGAAGAATCAGACTTAAACTGCAGTGAATGTAAAAGGTGGCGGCAATCTTATGTTGACAGAGCAATCAACTGTTTAAAGGTGCTTCATCCTAGCATGCAATAAAGATACTTATCTAACCTTACAGTGTTGAGTGTCTAGGAAGGCCAATTTCTCCAATCCACAAAGCAATTCCCTGTCCTCCAGATAAGGTGTCTACTGCCTATACTCTCCCTGAGCCTTCTTGATTGTTGGCTAAATTGGCGGAGGCTGATGAAGTTGAAAAACAAGACATCGAGAAGGTGCCAAGTTGGTGGAAGGTGAAACTTAACCACCAATGGAAGTGAGGTTTTAGCTCAAGCAAATATTTCAGAAGGCTTTTTGGACGGAAGCTGGAACAACCTGAATGAAGTTAACTCTGATAGTTTTCACACATTTTAGAGAGCCGAAATTTGCAGAATAAGAGCGACAGTAACCTCATCAACCTTTGAATCCCATTTGGGGGTTCATGCATTGGATGCATGCATGCTGGAACATGCTAAAAGGGAAAGGACGGGGTAGCAATGGGATGGTAGTTTACCAGGAACTTTCAAGGCCATTACCATCCCATTAATAAGGAATCACTGATCCATATAAATATATCTAGAGCAAAGTCAGTGTTGGATTTAACAATCTGCTTTATGGGTTGTTGCTATGGACTTACAATAAGAGAAGTACACTATACTAGTAGCTGGATACCCGTGCTTCGCTACAAAACTATGTGATCGGGTTTGATAAATTGACAGTTAAAGCTTGAAAATTAATGAGTCGTTACAATCGGGCTTGATTCATAGACACTTAAAGCTTGAAAATTTATGTAGAATGTGTAACTCCTTAGCATCAGAGTGTGTTAATATAAGGCAACTGGCAGTTGGAACAGAGTTCTTTTCAGGTGGGGAGGGGGAGTGGAATGTCTAAATATACCGCTTCATAGTGCTTTACAGCCCTCTCTAAGCAGTTTACAGAGTTCAGCATATTGCCCCCAACAATCTGGGTCCTCATTTTACCCACCTTGGAAGGATGGAAGGCTGAGTCAACCTTGAGCCGGTGAGATTTGAACAGCTGAACTGCTGAACTGCAGTGCTGCATTTTAACCACTGCGCCACCTCGGCTCTCTATTGATTACATGATTATTTGCATGTAGACAATTCCAAGATTCAATGCCCACCACCTCCCACTAGAAACCTTCTGAGATACTGATAAACCACTCCTAGTCAGGATAGAGTCACAGTAAGTTAGAATGATAGTTTGTTTTGCTTAGACTGTGCAAACCCAGATCTTGGCTGCTCAGCTTTCATTTATGACTTAGCATGATGTGGGAACCCAGACATACTGAAGAAATGTTTTATGTTTTCATCCCAGCTCCATTAGTGGATGTGATGTGCATTAATGAAAAACATGAAAGGGACGAGTTAATATGGGATGCATTATTCTACTGGCGTAGAGCAAAAATGCCTTCCCATAAAAGGATTGTGCTAACCACAAAAGCCTCTCTACTTGTCAAGATTGCAAATCCTGTTTGGGTTATACTAGAAAGGTGCTCTTTAGTAGCCCAAAATAAGCCAGCTATTTGTTTAGACTATGTGAACATTTGACTCTAGAGAAAAGCATAAAACAATCTTTCCTAAGAACTATTGTTTGGTTCCCCATCTTAGGATGTTCATAGTTATAATATCTAGTTGGAGTCAAGGAATTTATTTCGTCGACAGGTGTTGCTTTAAAAAAAAAGACATTATTGCCAAGAAATTATTGCTAGCTTGCCCTGAGATAGACAGACAGACAGGCAGACAACATGTTTCCAAAGCAGAAGTAAAAAAAAACACAATCTGTTTATCACAACTTAAGTGAGATAGTTTTATGAGTCACTGGAGAAAAGACCCCACTGGTGAATTTGGAAAATATCCTGGGTGAACTTTCATCCATATTTATTTTATTTATCCAATTTGAATAGTCACCCCTCTCAAAGAAGTGTCAACCCTGAAGCTGACCTGGCTGTGGACATCTTGGGGCTTCAATGCTGCCATAATTGGAGCTTTGGGAAAGGGAGGGGGAGTAAGAGATAGCTGGGATGCTGTAGCCAAAACAAAATACTTTCTCTTGGGAACCAAGGACATTCCCACCAGGTGTCCAGAAGGAGGGGGCTGGAGTCATCTAGCAACTGGACTGTATCCTGATTGGACCATGGGACCGATTGTTTGGAGAAAGTGAAAGAGCCTTTACTTTTAATTAGGTGAAAACCGTGGGAACATTTAGAGTCGGCTTTTACCAGGTCGTGCCAATATGGCATATCCAATAAATCTATTCTTTGAGGATGCCTCAGAGTTTTGATTGCTATGGGTGTGTTACTGTCAGGCTCCAAGTAATGCACCCATTACAAATCGAACCCTGAGGCATTCCTTTTCCTCAAAGAACACGTTTATTTAGATACATCATCTTGGCGCTACTGGTGAAAAGCCAGTACTAAAGTTCCCGGGCTTTTCACCCCAATATAAGCTTCAGTTTCTCAAGTTTCCAAAACAACTGTCACATTGTCCAACCAAGATGAGAGCTGGTTGCTCAGCGACAACTCTTCTCCTCCTCCTCCTCCTCCTCCTCCTCCTCCTCCTCCTCCTCCTCCTCCTCCTCCTCCTCCTCCTCCTCCTCCTCCAGTCAGCCAGATGTTGGAATGTGGTTGACAGTTGACCCATCCATTAGGAATGCTTTTTTGACTGAAGGCTCCTTCCCCCCTTCAGCTCCAAACTGGGTCAAGCTGAATGCAGGTCAGAATGCCCAAGGACACACACAATCCCACACCCTAATCAAATTCAGGCTTGACAGTTACTTGGAACCCTGACAGAAGTAACTCTGGGCAGTGAACCATAATAAAACGGTCACCTCCATATTTTGCATTTACGGTTCCAGTAGATCTGTCTCTACCAATTCCCATAAGGAATAAGGGGTGGATAAAACATAAAGCAGTTGCTCCTTCCTGACTTATTATCTGCATGCTACATAATACTGTAATCCTGTGGCCCATATTTTTTTTAATAGAGAACAGTCTTCCACTTGAAGAATTGATGAAAGAAACAACCTTAATGAAAGGGCGCAATGACCCTCAAACTGTCCATCAGTGAACACCGGAACTTAGGCCGAAGGGATAGGCAAGTTAGTCTGATATGTATTGTATATCTATTTATATTTGTTCAGATGAATTTAACATTTCTGAATTTTCTAATGAATCCCATCATTCTAAATTAGCAAATAAAAATACTATACACATCTGGGTCCTTTAAAAAAATGATTTTCAAAGATTTGTAAACTTTGCTTAAAGGGAGCAAATATATGGATAGTAATCAGAGAGAAAAGGAAGAGAAAGAAATTAGGGAGTCAGAAACAGCTCCATTTGTGACTATAACAATAGCACTTAGACTTATATGTCGCTTTAGAGTGCTTTACAGCACTCTCTAAGTCAGTGGTTCCCAACCTGGGGGTCAGGACCCCTTTGGGGGTCGAATGACCATTTCCCAGGGGTCGCCCCGGCATCCTCAGCTCCCCCCCCACTGCCACAAGCCTGGCCATATCGGCTCAACTCGCCCGAGCCCTCCGATTGGTCGGGTGAGGGCGCCACCGCCGGGGGCAGCAGGAGCTAAGCCGGAGGGAACTGGAGAAGGAAGTGGTGCCGGAGCATGGTCCATTGCCGCCACCCTGCTCCATATGATCAGGCTAGCCCTGTGCTAATATCTCTCAGTCTCTCTCTTCCCTCCCTCCCTGTTTGCCTCTTTGTTCGCTGGGTCTCCAAAATAATTTTATGGTTGGGGGTCACCACAACATGAGGAACTATATTAAAGGGTCGCGGCATTAGAAAGGTTGGGAACCACTGCTCTAAGTGGTTTTGCAAAGTCAGCATATTACCCCCAACAATCTGGGTCCTCATTTTAGCGACCTCGAAAGGATGGAAGGCTGAGTCAACCTTGAGCCTGGTGAGATTTGAACTGCCAAATTGCAGGCAGCCGGCAGTCAGCAGAAGTAGCCTGCAGTACTGCATTCTAACCACTGAGCCACTGTAGCTCTTACAATGCTGGATCATACAATACATTCTATATTGTAACACCATAATTACAGACTATCCATTGAGAAATCAGCCCTATTCACTTCCCCCATGGGAAAAATGGTTAGGATTACAGTATAGAAAGAATAAAATTGTATAGAGCACTAGAAGTTGGAAGCATATGATATAGATGTCTTAATAAACCAATTCAACAAGTATTTCTTCCCCTAGTCATGCAGTCAATGTAGATCCTGCTTGCAGACCATTTTGGGCTCCGCCCACTTAAAGAAAAAATAGAATATCTGAATAAAACAAAACAGAATGTTAGGGATCATCAAGGCCTTGATGAACCCACCTATAGTCTGAACAATGTTAAGGAGTGTAGGAATAGGCAGCAAGATTTGGGCTTTGATATTTTAAAAAATTATGAAATGTATTTGAATATAAGTAGCCCTGGTTGGTAGTTGGGCTGTTGGGCTGAGCACTGAGCTTAGCAATTTGGCTGCAAACATTTTGTCGCCATTCGAGGAGACATCGTCAGTGCGCTTTGAATTGTGCTTGTCTGTCAGAGCACTGGTAGCCCAGAGCACAGAAGTAGCTGAACAAACAACATCCCCACTAATTTGCATCACATAAAAAGGTATTTAAAGACCAGTGATCTGACAGATGAGCACAATTCAAAGCACACTGATGATGCCTCCTTGAATAGTGACGAAACGTTTGCAGGCAAATTGCCAAGCTCGGAGCTATATCAGGACCTTGGACAGCATAACACAGAAGCTCCCAACCAAGCAATATTTATAGTTATAGTAGCTTATTTATAATCATATTAATTATACTAGCATGCTTATAGTCATAAAAACGTCCATCTTTTGCATGCACATAACAATAATCTTTCTTCTTCTAACTTCTACCTCTTATAACTAACCATTGATAAAACCTATCCCATGTTGAATAATATTCTGTATGTCCTTTATCTTTTATTTTTAATGTCAATCTATCCATCTCTGCACTGTCGGAGTGAGAATTAATCTCACAGAGGTGATGTTTGATCTTTCTCCCGGAATTCAGACATTAGAAATAAAGCGGGAGTTTAAAAGTCTAATTAAAATATTTATTTCGGTACAAAAACAATAAAATCTCATTGTTTACATCTCTGCTATAAAATGCGACTCTTTCAGTCAAGAGTCAAGTCAAGAAGGGAGGAATGGAGATTCAGGAATGCACACATGTGTACAAGAACGTATCAATCACATGCTCAGGAATGTACCATTATATTATATAGGGATGCAGCTCCCTGCATATACATACAACTGACAATAAATCACACCGTGACATGCACAGTCCAATATTTTCCAAATTATGTTTTCATCTGGTGGGGTGTTCTCAGTTTTCCAATATTGTGCAAATAGGGGGTGGGGAAGTGTTTCTATAAGGCAGTGGTTCTCAACCTGTTCTTCACCATGGATTCCCTTTAAATATGTATCTTTTATGGCCAAGGACCATGGCCAAAACCCCTCAAGACTTAACTCAAGATTTAAATCACAACATTTCTTTAAGCCTTCACGAACCTCCTGTGATGCATGGTAGCCCCCCCCCCCACCAAGGGACCAGAGACCAAGTTGAGAATCATTGCTAAAAGGTATTTCTACTGCTTAAACCATTCATGAGAAGGAGAGGAGAGCCTGATGAGTTTTATATATCCTGCTTAATTTGGATGCAGATATAAATCTATATACAGACACCCCCACACTTGAGAAATTGCCTTGTCAAGCCTTGGAGAAAATAAATATTTATGTTCAATGAAACAAAACTATAAAAACAAACAAGTACGAAAGGGTCAACAAACACTCCAAACTGAGAGGCTGCACAATTTTTAAAACTGTGTGTGGGAGGAAAGGCCTTGAAAGGACCTAGAACAAGGTAAATCCCCAAAATATTCAACACAACACTCAGCTTGAATCTCACCAAATACATATCCACAACCCACGGCTGAAAAGCCGGTTTAGATTCCAATTGCTGTTTAATCAAATATCCAACTCAAAAGGGATCTTTGTGAATTAGATTTCAGTCTAAGGACAGCCTAATAATATGAGGATGTCTCATGTCTCAAAGGCAGACTCTGTGAGCAAGTCCAAGGGCAAACCGCCATGTCCATTCTCTCTAATAGTTTATGGGACATATCATAGGCCTCCAGGTGTTGTATTTATATTCTTGCCGCTTCATTGAGTAGCAAGCTAGTCCCAAAATCCCACCGCAAATTTTCCAAATGGGATTGACCCATGAGAGGTTCTCGGAGTTTTATACCTATGAAAGCAATGTTAGAATTTAAAATAACCCCAAGTCAGGGGTGGGTTGTTCCCGGTTCGGACCAGATTGCCCGAACTGTTAGGGACCCGCTGGTGACGCGACGATGGCATCACGGATCCAGTTCAGTCAGTACCGGTCTGTGGGCGCCGCCATCTTTTGGAGGAATTTTTGGTGAATTTTTCCATGTTTGGATAGCTTCTGCTCTTCCGCGTCTTGAAAAAGAGCCCTCCCGCCCACCCGCAGGTTAATACTGACCATTATTTCTTTGCCCAAAGCACAGCTGATGAGCTCCTTAGCTGTGTTTCGGGCTGAATCCTGCTACTGAGCATGCGTGGAAGTGAAATTGCACGGGGGGAACGCGCGATGCGAACCGGTGGCGAAGGTAAGTGGAACCCACCCCTGCCCCAAGTACAACAACCTCTAAGGTCCTTAGTCTTGCTGCCCAGCAACCATTTTTGCTTGTTCAGTTTGCCACCACAACATATTTTTCCTTCGCTTTCTTGGCCTTTCCCCTCCCCCTTTCTTTTCGTAAAAGCCCCTTCAAGAAGATAGGGGCATGATGGCTCAGCGGTTAAAGATGCTGAGCTTGTCAGCTTGACAGCTGACAGCCCGGGATTCAAGACTCGAGCTCCGCGGAGCTGGACGAGCTCCCGTTAGCTGCTCCAGCTCCTGCCCTCCTAGCAGCTCGACAGCATGTAAATGTGAGTAGATAAATAGGTACCATTTCAGTGGTAAAGTAACAGCGTTCCTTGCACTTCGGTGTATAGCCATGCTGGCCAAAACCAAGGAAATGTGTTTGGACAATGCTGGTCAAGAAACGGAGATGTGTACCACTCCCTAGAGTAACACACAACTGGGCAGGGGAAACTTTTACCGTAACCATTTACCTTCCAGAAAGAAAAGATGCAGTAACTTTAAGCAGTTAACTTTGCACCCTATCCTAAGCCATAATAGAGTTTATTTGGCTTGGTGAGTTTGCCCAGCCAGCCGTTGTGGTTGTAAAACCATAGTTAACGGCCTAACATAATATATGAACCCAGCCGATTGTGACTTCTTCAAACCCTAGTTAAGACAAAGTGGGACTCAGCTTTATTTTTTTGACTACTGGGCAGCTTTTGCTCACACACCACTGAGAATCTGGAGCTGGTCTCACCCCAAATACCCAGTTTCATTAGAAGGCAGATTAATTGGACTTTCTGCATGCAACGCAATATAAATTCCTTGCTCCGCTGTAACCTTTTAGATAGGGCTGACAAAAAGATGCTCAACCGGTAGTGCTTTGGAGGGCTTTTTCATTTTTTTAGTAGATCTGAAAAACCCTTTTCTGATCTAGAAACATTTTTGTCCCATTGTCCCATTGATTCCAATTCAGAAACCAATAAAGCTGCATAAAGAACCATAAAAAGTCAGCTTAAGGGTTGTGCTACTTTGCTTGGGTTTTGGTTTTGTTTTAAATGGAAGTTTCTACCCTCCCTTCTAATTTTGCATGAAATACCGTATTTTTCGGAGTATAAGACACACATTTTTACCCCCCAAAAGAGGGTGAAAACTTGGGTGCGTCTTATACACCGAATGTAGACCCACCCACACAGCCACCCCCACCTTTTGGCCTCTGTCTTCCAGCAATTTACCTGTTTGCAGCAAAGAGGGAAGAGCCTATAAAGCCAAGCAAGTCACTAGCAGCTTCCCGACCTACAGCTGATTTGCCATGTGCTAAAATGAAAGTGAAACTAGCTGCAAAGAGGCAAATAGCTGGGAGAGACACGCAGATTTTTATTTTCTGCTGAACTGGATGGAAGGGGGTAAGTAAATAACTATAAATGTCTTTAGAATGTTCAAATTATTAGACTTATTTTTTAAAGACTGCTTTATTATTGTTCTAGAGCCAGGGGTCTCCAACCTTGACAATTTTAAGACTTGTGGACTTCAACTCCCAGAATTCCACAGCCAGCTTTGTTAGCTTTGCTGGCTGTGGAATTCTGGGAGTTGAAGTCCACAACTCTTAAAGTTGCCAAGGTTGGAAATCCCTGTAAATCTAGACAACTTAACAAAATAAAGAAGCTTTTTAAAATAAATGCTTGCTCTGAAGAGGCCCAGTGCTATTGTATCTTCTTTTAAATAATAGAGAATAATGCTTACTTCCAGAAATTTTAATTAATTTTAACAGCTCTGTACAAGTATAGTCTGAAATGTAACAGTGTCCTGTTTAGTATTAGAGTTAAATCCTGACTTACCTTGGAGTAGATCTATTTAAATAATTGGGAAGAGTTAGTGTGACTACATTTAAGAAAACTTTCTGGCATAATGTACATTTCTCCAATTCTTTGCTAATTCTATGGGTCAGGCACACATGCACAGAAATACACAGCAAACAGTGTATATCATCTGTGCTGTTTGCTGTTTGGCAAATTGCTTGGAGGCAGAGGCCTTTTTTCTTGTTTTCCTCTCCCAAAACTAAGGTGCGTCTTATACTCCGGTGCGTCTTATACTCCGAAAAATACGGTAACTGTAAATCAAACCATCATTTCAGGGTTTATGTTTTTTCTTTCTTTCTTTCTTTTTTAAAGTACGCAAAGTTACAAAATGGGAAGGCAGAAATCTGTGTTTTTCATTCCATGTATTTCTGGTCTAACAATGCTTCCAGTTTGTAAAACGAACACATTTCTGCCTCTCTTTTTGCTTGCCACTTAAAATAAATGAGGCCATCGTATCATCAAATCAGAGAGGTTATAGCTGGATAGAGGGGCATTTGGTGACGAGAGGGCCCTTAATTTTCTCAGGGGAAAGTAAATAACTCTCATCCCTTCACTTCAAATATCTAAATTGCCAGGTTTTGAGCCTTAAACCACCCAATATTATCCCAAACCCAAGAAGAGTGGTATAAATCTGATGAATTTTGAAATATGCTAATGCCATGCAAATTACTGTAGAAGCCAACTTCTGCTGCATTCTTTGATGTACCTCCCTAGTGGAATAAACAAATCTCATTAGCATTATAATATACATAATCGACATAAGATATAAATAGACCTCAAATTAAGAAAAACAAGCTGCCAACTGCCTTTGATAGGTGCCACCGAAAAGCAACAGAACCAACACTCTGCTTTTCCCATTACCATCAAGGCATTGGAACCAAAACAGACAAAGGCTATGCAAGATGCTTCTATATTTCTCTAAGCTTGAATGGATGTGTATCAGTTTGATTTCAGGCTCATCACCACAGCTTCCCTTAAGGACCCTTAGGAGATCTATTAGAGTTTAGAAGAGCAGGAAACAGAAAGCCAACTTTGCTCATATACTGTAAGACAGTGTTTTTCAACCTTAGCAACTTTAAGATGTGTTGACTTCAACACCCAGAATTCAGAATAACAGAAGCAGAATAGAGCTGGAAGGGACCTTGGAGGTCTTCTAGTCCAGCCCCCTGCTCAAGCAGGAGTCCCTACACCATTTCGGATAAGTGGCAGTCCAATCTCTTTTTGAAAGTCTCAAGTGTTGGAGCTCTCACAACCTCCGCAGGCAAGTTTTTCCACTGGTTGATTTTTGAGGTCTGTAAAATGAGGACCCAGAGTGCTGGGGGCAATATGCCGACTCTGTAAACTGCTTAGAGAGGTCTGTAAAGCACTCTGAAGCAATATATCAGTCTAAGTGCTATTGCTATGATTGAGAAGTTGTGGCTTGTGCAGGATAGGAAAGGGGGAACCGTGTTACAGCAACTCAAGACAAAGAAGAGATGGCTTCACTCCCATTAAAATATGTTCATAGGGAAGGGAAATGAAGCTTAAAACTCCTGTCTTGAATAGCAGCCAGGCATTTATTGGAAGCTCTTGTGTGGTTTAGAAGATATGCTGGTGCTATGTAGGATGAAAATATTGTCCTAAGGGTAAGCTATGTGTAATATAACTACTCAAAAATTGGAACGTGTGGATTGTTTACATCTAGTCCATCTGAATAACTGGACTTTGCACATTGCACTTAGCCCAAATGTAGTTTATTGGTTTAGCTTGATATGATGTGCAAAACCATAATTCAATGAACTGCAGTGGGGTTCACGCTACATTAAGCCACGGTTCATTTATCCAGGGTTTATTTTATCAAGTAGGTTTGACTAGAGTCACAGTACATTTTTTTTTGTTTCTTCCGTTCGATCTTGGCCGATTCTCAGAGGATTTTCAGAAGTGGATTGCCATTGCCTATTTTCTAGGGCTGAAGGAAAGTGACTGGCCCAAAGTCACCTAGCTAGCTTCATGTCCAAGGCAGGACTAGAATTCATGGCCTCATCAGGTTTCTAGCCTGAGATTTCTTAACCATCAAGCCGAGCCCAGGTGGCGCAGTGGTTAAATGCTGCGACTGCAGGCTGGCTGCTAGTTCAGCAGTTCAGCTGTTCAAATCTCACCGGCTCAAGGTTGACTCAGCCTTCCTTCCTTCCAAGGTTGATAAAATGAGGACCCAGATTGTTTGGGGGCAATATGCTGAACTGTAAACCGCTTAGAGAGTGCTGTAAAGCACTATGAAGCGGTATATAAGTCTAAGTGCTATTGCTATATAGTACATATTGAACGATAAATGCAAAATGCAATGGCTTTGTACAACTATGAAGCCAAAACAACAGCAACAACAGCAAATATATTTTGGCCAAATGAAAAGCTGCAATCTCTGCCTATGGGAAAGAAGAAGATTGAAAAGATTTTTCTATCAGATGCCAAGGGATTAAAAAAAAATCCAGAACCAAAATGTTACATGTTTCTTTTTTTCAAACATCAAACATCTTCAAGAATCAGTACGTGCTGGGTCTCCAAGGCTCTCATAGCATTTATTAAGGAAGTACAGATCTGCTCAAAGACATTTGCAGATCCAATCTTAGTATCATGGTTTCAAGGAGGGGGGGGGAAAGATGCCCTTTAGATGGAGGGGGGAATGACACCCTATTACTTCAAGAAGGAATGCTGCAGAAATATAAAATATAGATATAAACTATAAAAGGGAATTAAAATGTTTCTTCAAATAAATGCAACTCCAGGGATATCAAAGACAGAATGACAAAATTGGAAGGGACTTTGGAGGTCTTTTAATCCAAGCCCTTGCTCAAGCAGGAGATCCTATACCAGTGATGGCGAACCTTTTTTTCCTCGGGTGCCGAAAGCCCATGTGTGCACGCTATCACACACACGTGTGCCCACACCCATAATTCAATGCCCCCATGTGCCCCCCCATGCATGCGTGCGTGACCCTCCCCGCGCTGCGCCGCTACCCCCTGCTTCCCCATTTCCCAACTTCTGGTGGACCCAGTAGGCCCATTTTTCGCCCTCCCCAGGCTCCAGAGGCTTTCCTGGAGCCTGCGTAGGGCGAAAACGGCCTCCCCTGCCCTCCCAGAGGCCCTCTGGAGGCCGGAAATAGCCTATTTCCCGACTTCTGGTGGGCCCGGTAGGCCCGTTTTTTGCCCTCCCGAGGCTCCATTCTTGGAGCCTGGGGAGGGTGAAAACCCCTTCCCCCGCTCCCCCGGAGGCCCTCTAGAGGCCAGAAACGCCCTCCCAGAGCCTCCACATGAGCCAAAAATCAGCTGGCCGGCACATACATGCGCACTGGAGCTGAGCTAGGGCAATGGCTCGCGTGCTGGCAGATATGGCTCCGTGTGTCACCTGTGGCACGCGTGCCATAGGTTTGCCATCACGGTCCTATACTATTCCAGATACTGTCCAATCTCTTCTTGAAAACCTCCAGTGATGGAACACCTCCAACTTTTGGAGGCAAGCCATTCCACTGATCAATTGTTGTAATAGGAAATTAGTTCTAGGTTGGATCTCTCTTTGATCAGCTTCCATCCATTACTTCTTGTCTTACCCTCAGGTGCTCTGGAGAATACAGTAGGTTGATCCCCCTCTTCTCTGCGACAGTCCCCCTAAAATATTGGAAGACTGGTATCATGTCACCCCTAGTTCTACTCTTCTTTAGGTTAGACATACCCAATTCCTACAACCATTCTTTGTATGTTTTGGCTTCCAGCCCCCTACTCACTTTGTTGGTCTTCTCTGCACTCTTCCTAGAGTCTCCACATCTTTTTCGGATTGTGGATGCCCTATTCCAAGTGTGGAATACTTGACAACTTTATAGGAGACAAATAAGTCTTACATGAATCCAACACTAGACGTTTTTAAGAAGATGTTGAATAACCATCTGTCTGAAGTAGTGTAGGGTTTCCTGTGTAAGCAGGGGGGTTGGACTAGAAGACCTCCAAGGTCCCTTCCAACTCTGTTATTATTATTATATTATTATTATATTATATGACTGGAACCTCTTACTCCAAACGGTCCTAATTCCAATTTCAGCTAAAAATTTACAGAATTAAAATAGATTAAGATGGAGTGAGAAAAAACAAGAGTAGAGATTCAAAAACTTACAAGAGAAAGAAGTAGACCACTATTTCCTTCTATTACAGAGCAAATTGTCTATTACAGATAACGGAATAGATAACATTTCCATATCCAGCAGCATATCAATTATAGAAGGAGCAGATCTAGCAAATGGACTTCATAGGTATTTATGATATAAAGAAACAAAACAAAATAATCTGAAGGAACATATAAATTTCAAAACATGACCAAAATTATCTGAAGAGATATCAAAGTATTGCCTGATATACAACCACTGTCTTGAGTACTTGTCACTTCAATTGACTTGGAATACAGTAGGGATCTAACTCTTCCTAACTTTTTCAATTATTTTTCTACCTATTGAAAGCATATGGGTTGGGTGAGAAGCAAATGTGGACCAAAACAGGTTTTTCAAGCTTTCTCCAAAATTTATTAAATACATATATTTACAGATTTACAGATTTACAGATTAACAGAGTTGGAAGGGACCTTGTAGATCATCTAGTCCAACCCCCCTACACCATTTCTGACAAATGGCAGTCCAGTCTCTTCTAGAAAGCTTCCAGTGATGCACACAACTTCCGAACGCAAGTTGTTCCATTGGTTGATTGCTCCCACTGTCAGAAAATTCCTCCTTATTTCCAGGTTGAATCTCTCCTTGTTCAGTTTCCATCCATTATTCCTTGTCCGGCCTTTGGCTGCTTTGGAAAATAGCTTGACCCCCTCCTCTCTGTGGCAGCCCCTCAAATATTGGAAGACTGCTATCATGTCTCCCCTGGTCCTTCTCTTCATTAGACTAGCCATGCCCAGTTCCTGCAACCGTGCATCATATGTTTTAGTTTCTAGTACCCTAATCATCTTGGTTGCTCTTCTCTGCATTTTTTCTAGAGTCTCTACATCTTTTTATAGTGTGGTGACCAAAACTGGATGCACTATTCCAGGTGTGGTCTTACTAAAGCTTTATAGAGTGGCATTAGTACCTCACCTGATCTTGATTGTATCCCTCTGTTAATGCAATTTAGGATTGCATTGGCTTTTTTTGGCTGCCACCGCACACTACTGGCTCATGTTTATCTGGTTGTCCACTAAGACTCCAATATCCCTCTCACAGTTACTGCTATTAAGCCTGGTTTCACCCACTCTATATATTTGTTTTGAAACTTATTCCCTGAAAATGTAGGCCATTGACACTACATTTTTCAACCATGAACAAGACCTCAGTTGCCAAAAAGCTCTTGAGAAACGCAATGGGCAAAAGTGCTCCAGAGTTGGATATAATCAATGTTCAGTTCCTTTTAGGACTTGTCATAAGAACAGAAGATTTAGTATCATGGGTTAGCTGGCACTCACTCTCTCTAAAAATATCAAACCTGCAGACCCATTTATCCAAGCCTTCAGCACAGCCAAGGACTTTCTCACCTTTGTGTCCGTTTCCTTTCTCACATCCTCATGACATCTCAATGAGCAAGCCACTTACCGTATTTTTCGGAGTATAAGACGCACCTTTTTGCCCCCCACAAGAGGGTGGAAATGTCGGTGCGTCTTATACACCAAATACAGCAATTTTTATCCTCCCGACGCCCCGCCCCGCATCCAATTTTTGCAAAAAATAGGCCGTTTTTTTGCAAAAATGGGGGGGTTGCCTTCCCCCACCCCCTAGGAGTGCTCTGCAGGCTTCCCAGATCCTTTGCATGCCTTGTTTTTGCAAAAAACCGAGTGAAAAACGGGCCGCTTTTTGCAAAAAATGGGGCATTTTTGCCTTCCCCCACCCCCTAGGAGTGCTTTGCAGGCTTCCCAGATCCTTTGCATGCCCTGTTTTTGCAAAAAAAAAAAAAAAAAACGAGTGAAAAACCGGCCGTTTTTTGCAAAAATTGGGGCGTTTTAGCCTTCTAATTACCCCATTTAGCATGACTGGAGGAGGAATTCTGGGAGTTGAAGTCCACTAGTCTTAAAGCTGTCAAGTTTGAAGACCCCTGGGTTAGGGGTTAAGGGTGCAAGGCTCTTCAAACTTGGCAAGTTTAAGACTTGTGGACTTCAACTCCCACTTCTGAGCTAGCATGACTGGAGGAGGAATTCTGGGAGTTGAAGTCCACTAGTCTTAAAGCTGTCAAGTTTGAAGACCCCTGGGTTAGGGGTTAAGGGTGCAAGGCTCTTCAAACTTGGCAAGTTTAAGACTTGTGGACTTCAACTCCCATTCCTGAGCTAGCATGACTGGAGGAGGAATTCTGGGAGTTGAAGTCCACTAGTTTTAAAGCTGTCAAGTTTGAAGTTTGTAAAAAGTATACATGGTTGTAAAAAGTATTCTGCTACACTGGTATTTTATTAAATAATATATTACTGCACCATTTGGTTCAGAATACTTTTTTCCTTGTTTTCCTCCTCTAAAATCTAGGTGCGTCTTATACTCCGGTGCGTCTTATACTCCGAAAAATACGGTATTTTTTAAAACAATGTAGAAAAGGGGCATCTTTGCAGTAGGTGGGTGACAACTCTGTTGTCAAGAGACTCCGCAGGAAAGGGAGGCAGGGTTGTTGGTCAAAGAAATGCTGACAAGGGGAAGCTACACTGAGAAACAACTGGTCAGTCAATGTGTCTGGACGCGATAGTATACAGATAGCCCTCAACATACGACAGCTCATTTAATGACCATTTGAAGTTACAACGACACTGAAAAAAAGTGACTGATAACCATTTTATGACCTAAGCATAGCTCATAAAATTATCTGCTACAACGTCCTTCCTGTCAACGACTACTTCAGCTTCAACCACAACAATACACGATAGATACAAACTCAAAGTGAACCGCTCCAAACTTGACTGTAGAAAATACGACTTTAGCAACAGAGTGGTAAATGCCTGGAACTCACTACCTGACTCTGTGGTTTCGTCACCAAACCCCCAAAACTTTACCCTTAGACAGTCCACTTAGACTGTCCTCACCCGATTCCTAAGAGGTCAGTAAGGGGCGTGCATAAGTGCACCAGCCGTGCCTACCGTCCCTGTCCTAATGTTCCCTCTTATCAGTACCCATCTTATGTATATAAACAATGTTATATCTATGTATATTACCAATACGTACTTGACAAAAATAAATAAATAAATAAATAAATAAATAAATAAATAAATAAATAAATAAATAAATAAATAAATAAATAAATAAATAAATAAATAAATAAATAAATAAATAAATAAATAAATAAATAATAAAATAAAATTTTTCACACTTACGAACATTGCAGCATCCCTGTGGTCACGGGATCAAAATTCGGATCCTTGGCAACTGACATATTGGTAACAGTTGCACTGTCCCCGGATCACGTGATCCTTTTTTGCAACCTTCTGACAAGCCAAGTCAATAGGGAAGGAAGCCAGATTCACTTAACAGTCATGTTACTCACTCTTGCCTTTCTGTGGCAAGAAAGGTTGTACAATGGGGCAAAATACACTTAACAAATGTTTCACTTTGCAACAGAAATTTTGGGCCCGTTGTGGTCGTAAGTCAAGGACTAGTTGTAGAAACCAGATAAAATAGCCTCCCTTTATTTTGGTTGCCAACTCCTGGTCTCATTTTTGTCAGGCACAGAAGATCAGGCCAAACATGAAGGATCTGTCTGTCTCTCTGTCTGTCATCTATCTTCTATCCATCATCTTTCTTCTCATCATCATCTATCATCTGTCTTGTCAGTGTATATGATGTATTCATGAATTGGAATAGACATGGTAACAGGTCAGCCAATGGGGACTGTTTGGTGACCCACATGGCTCAGAGCCTGGGCGTGGCTTAGGTTCACTGATCTGTATATATATATATATATGAGTGCTTCTGTGATTCTATAGCTTCTGTGATTATATTGATTCTGTGCTTCTGGATTCTGAGTTCTGCTGCATGGGTATTGTATACATGCATCATGATTTATATTACTGTATATAAAGAAGTTTCTTTTATAAATGAATCCTGCTGAATTCTTTACTTGTGTGCTGGTTGGATTGCTGCAAACTCTAACATGTCTATCATCTATCTATCATCTATCTTTTATCTATTTATCATCTATATCAGGGGCGGGTTCCTAATTTTTTTACTACCACTCTGTGGCTTATTTTGTGGGTGTGGCTTGCCAGCCTTGTGACCAGGTGGGCATGGCTTCTCTGACTGCTGAAGGGAGGGGAACTGAGATAGGTCCTGCCGCCCATTCCCCCTCCCCTCAGCAGCTCGAGAAGCCTCAAACATGCGAAATGGTTAGGATCATCACCGCATGTTCGTGGCTTCTCGGACTGCTGAAGGGAGGGGAATGGAGACAGCTCCTGCCGCCCGTTCTTTCAGCATCTCACGCACTCCCTCAGCCATCCTCCCCTGCTTGGACTCACTGTGGGGTAGGAAGGCAGCGCATGAGCAGTGCTGGAAACTCGGCTTCTGGGCATGCGCAGAAGAAAATTTAAAAAAATAAATTGATTTTTTTTAAAAAAAAAGGGTGGCGCCCAGGCAACCGACTGCACCGGTACTGTGACGTCACCAGCGGGCTGCTACCGGTGCTATAGAGTGGACCGCACTGGTAGGAACCCACCACTGATCTATATATATCTATATCTATATCATTATCATCTGATTATCTGTCTATTATGTATCTATCTATATTTTGTCTATCATCTGTCCATCATCTATTATCTATCTATCTATCTATCTATCTATCTATCTATCTATCTATCTATCTATCTATCTATCTATCTATCTATCTATCAATCATCTATCTATCTATCTATCTATCTAATCTATCTATCTATCTATCTATCTATTAAATCTATCTATCTATCTATCTAATTTCTACGCCACCCATCTCCACTACAAGGTGAATCCAGGCAGCTTACAAATTATAAAAGCAGATGAAAAATAATCAAAACATTAAAACAAACCAACATTAAAATATTATCAAAAACCGTGCTAAGCCCACAGATGTCTGCAGTTTGAACAGAGTAGGTTCCTCCTTCCCTAAAAGCTTTTTAATACTTAGAAGCCTTACAGCCGTGTCCTACAAAGCTCAACACAAATATTACATTGGGTACAGCATCAATCATTCAATTCCAGTTATTGAAACAATTGCTCAGCTGCTTACCTCTGGCATCTCTCTGAGTGGAACACGAGGCAGGAGACGTGAAACTGGAACAGCAGAAGCAGCAGATGGATTTGTTGACTGCAGACATAAGCAAAGTCTTTGGGCAGGGAAGACTTCAAACTTGGAGGGTAATTGAGGGCTAAGATGTCCAGCAGCCACCAAGGTAGGCCTAGCCAGCCACAAAGTCCATAATTACCAGGAAGTCTTGCTCTCAGGAAGCCATCCAATCCAAAGTGCTACACCGGAATACCACGGATTTCAGTATTGAGAGAGAAAGGTCGTTATTTTTCATCAATTAACACCTGATGGCAAGAAACAGCCCTCAAGCTGTTTCCCATTACTCCTGATTAGTTCATCTCTTCTTTGGCTTTCCCACAATGGAGTAAGTTGCAGCTGCTTTAGATCAGAAGAAGCCTGAAACACGCAGGGGTGAAATCCAGCAGATTCTGACAGGTTCTGGAGAACCGGTAGCGGAAATGTTGAGTAGTTCGGAGAACCGGCAACTCCCACCTCTGGCTTGGCCCCAGAGTGGGGAGGGAATGGAGATTTCTGCAATGTCCTTCCCCCAGGAGTGGGGAGGGAATGGGGATTTTGCAGTATCCTTTCCCTGCCACGCCCACCAAGCTACACCACGCCCACCAAGCCACGCCCACAGAACCGGTAGTAAAAAAAATTGGACTTCAGCACTGCCTGAAAGGTGTTGTAACTGGCTGGTTTGCACGCTATGCTGAAGGCAGCCCAGCTAACTCTATTACAGGGAGTCCTAGACTTACAACCGCCATTGAATCCAACGTTTCTGTTGCTAAGTGAGACAGTTAAAGGAGTTGTGCCCCGTTTTACGACCTTTGCTGCCACAGTTGTTGTGAATCACCGCAGCTGTTAAGGTAGTAACATGGTCCTTAAGTGAATCTGACTTCCCCATTGGCTTTGCTTGTCAAAAGGTCGCAAAAGGGGATCACATGACCCTGGAACGCTGCAGCCGTCATAAATACGAGCCAGTTGCCAAGCATCTGAATTTTGGTCAAGTGACCACGGGGATGCAGCAACAATCATGTGAAAACGATTGTTGTAACTTTGAGTGGTCACTAAACAACAAATGGTTGTAAGTCAAAGACTACCTGTATAGTCATTTGGGTTGTTACTCATCTCAGGCCAAAAAATGGCTTTATATGATTTGCCTTTTTGAAGTATAGTCTTAACATCCATTGTTGGGGATGTTTGGCTCACCTGGATATCTCTAGATAACTCAACTGTCATTTCGTCTGTAGAGATTCTCAGTCATCCAGGTCATGGCTGTCCCAAAGGTGCTTTTTTCAGGAGGCAACTGGATGTCAGGGTTCCAAATCAGAGTCCGAGGCAAAGTATTCCTCAAAGTTCCAATTTATTAGTGGAGCCATGCTGGCACCTCTGTGGGAAACCCGGATCTGAAGCTACTGAAGTTTCCCACCCAGTTTAAAGTTCACATCCTTGTCCCACCCACCCCAAGTCCGTCACGTTGCCCACTCATCTTCTGCCAACGTGGCCGATCCTCCCAACAGCTTCCGGGCAGGTGTTAGACAAAGGATGACCTTGAGAATCTAAAAGGAATGTGTTATGACTACATCTACATCTCTCATGCCATCCCCCTTCCCAGGTTCCCAAGTCAGCAGGCCTTCTAAGAGTATGTGTGGCAAGCCGAGGCTTTCTCCAAACAATGGCAGCGGTTTGACACTGGACTTCCTTGTTTTTTTCTTTGAAGACGTTTTGCTTCTCATCCAAGAAGCTTCTTCAGCTCTGACAGGATAGTGGGCAATGGAAGGGTTTATATTCCTTGCAGACAGCTGGTAACTGTCTGCAAGGAATATAAACACAGATAAACCTCCAAGTGCTTCAATGACCCTCTAAAACAGTGATGGCGAACCTATGGCACTATGGCACAGGTGGCATGCGGAGCCATATTGCACATGTGCGTGCTGGCCAGCTGATTTTCGGCCTTGCAGAAGGCCGTTTCGCCCTCCGGAGGCTTCATGGAAGCTTCCCTAAAGCCCCGGAGTGCGAAAAACGGCCCAACGGGCAAACCGGAAGTCCATTTTTCTGAACTTCCGGTTTGCCCTTTTGCCCATTGTTTCACCGTCCCAGGCTTCAGTGAGGCCTGTGCGCATCCGCAGGGGTGGGGGTGGGTTTGTGCGCATGTGCAGGGGGCAGCGCAGGGGATGCACATGTGTGGGGGGAGGGAATGGGTGTGGGAACATGCACATGCATTAGCACGTGCACGCACCCCCTTTTGGCACGTGAACCAAAACAGTGCGCCATCACTGCTCTAAAAGGATGCAAATGACCAGTTGTCCGCAAGGAATATAAACCCTTCCATTCCCCACTATCCTGTCAGAACTGAAGAAGCTTCTTGGATGAGAAGCAAAACATCTTCAAAAAAACCCCCAAGAAAGTCCAGTTGTCTCCTGAAAAACCACCTTTTCGTGAACTGTCATTTATTCAAATAGCCCACTTTTCTAGTTTTGCAAGAACTAGTTTTGTAAAAACAATAAACTAACTGTCACGCAGTGATTTTATGTTGCCTGTTACATGTATATGCAGGGAGATGCATCCCTATCAAATATAATGGTTCATTCCTGAGCACATGATTAATATGTTCCTAGTACGCATGTGTACATTCCTTTCTTTTGATTCTTCCCTTTTGTTCTCTGCTTCTGACGAAGCAACATCTCTTTTATATAGCCAGAATGTAATTAACTATTTTTGATAAGAAATAAATATCTTATACATTAGAATTATAATGCGGTTTATTTTGACAATGTCAGAGTTCCAGGAAAAGATTCATTTCGCCTCTGATAAGAGTAATTCTTATCCCAACACTAACAGCACTACTTGTGTTTGCAAAACATGCTAAAATGGAGTGGGTTTCTTTGTACAAACTCATGATTAGGTCAATTTAGCAAACCACAGTTCATTTAGCCATGGATTCGTGTGTTACGCAAGCGTAGCCACAAATTCCCTTAGAGAGAACGCAGGCAAGAGCAGTTCAGGGGGAACAATGTCATCCTTGATCTCTGTGAATCCCACCTACTAATCTTATGCTTGGTTGCTTTGCAAAGTCAGGAGACTCTGTTTTCTGTCTTGAAGCACATTAGATGTGTAGGCATCTAATGTGAGAGCAGGCTTCCAATCTTTGAGGGGCTGCCAGAAAGAAGAGGGGGTCAACTTATTCTCCAAAGCACCTGAGCGCAAGACATGAAGTAACAGATGGAAGCTTAACAAAGAGAAAAACCCAACCTACAATTAAAGAGAAATTTGCTGACAGTGAGAACAATTAATCAGTGGAACAACCTGCCTCCAGAAGTTGTGGGTGCTCCATCACTGGAGGTTTTAAAGAAGAGATTGGACAACCATTTGTCCGGAATGGTATAGAGCCGTGATGGCGAACCTATGGCACGTGTGCTGGAAGTGCCACGCAGAGCTGTCCTTTTTGCTAAACCATGCTACCAAAATATGAAATATGCCATCCAATCTAAGGTGCGTAAGCATTTGGCCAGCACACACAGTCAATCTTGCTGTGATAATCCTCCCGGGTCTCATCTCTTTTCTTTGCTTATCACACACCTCAAGGCTTAATGAGACTACTTTGGCAAAAATAAATAAATAAATGAAATTGCAAAAAAAAAAAAGCAGCTACGAATATAAGATGCAGGTAATGATGTTTATGCATACAAATAGGTTTTTGAAATAATGACTTAACTATTGAAATAGAAATGCATCTCCAATACTGGATAATGACCAGGTGTACTAACAGCCTAGTTTTCTGCTTCTCCTGGTTCTAACTTTGATTAGAACGTTGAGTAATGTATCTGCTTTCTCTCTCTTTCCTTCTCCTCCCTTTGCTTCTTTCTATCTTTAAACTGGCCTAGTTTTCTTGTTACTTCAAATAGGACATTGTCTTCCGTTAAGTAAGACGCATGACCATACAACCAAAGGCTGAGGATTTCATTACTCTTTGATCAGCGAAGAAAAACGAGCAAGGTGGAAATCTAAAAGAAAGATCTATGCTTCTGGAAAGGGGTTTGATTCTCAGCATAATGCCGTTGGGCAATATAAGAGCCATGGTGGCGCAGTGGTTAGAATGCAGTACTGCAGGCTACTTCTGCTGACTGCCGGCTGCCTGCAATTTGGCAGTTCGAATCTCACCAGACTCAAGGTTGACTCAGCCTTCCCTCCTTCCGAGGTGGGTAAAATGAGGACCCAGATTGTTGGGGGCAAGAGGCTGACTCTGTAAACTGCTTAGAGAGGGCTACAAAGCACTGTAAAGCAATATATAAGTCTAAGTGCTATTGCTATTGCTCTTCCTTCCTTCCTTCCTTCCTTCCTTCCTTCCTTCCTTCCTTCCTTCCTTCCTTCCTTCCTTCCTTCCTTCCCAGTGATTAGAATTGCAGGCTAACTCTGCCCACTGCCAGCAGTTCGATCCTGATCTGCTCAAGGTTGTCTCAGCCTTCCATCCTTCCAAGGTTCGTAAAATGAGGACCCAGATTGTTGGGGGCAATCTGCTGACTCTGTAAACTGCTTAGAGAGGGCTGTAAAGCACTGTAAAGCGGTATATAAGTCTAAGTGCTATTGCTATTGCTAGTCCTTGACTTACAATCATTGGTTCAGTGACTTAGACTTAGGTAAGAAGAACTTTATTGTCCCTTTGAATGCACAGTAATTGACATACATTAAAATGAAAATTCATTGCATACAGCTCTCAGAGGGTCACCACCTCCAATATACACCACATAAACATGACAAAATAAATAAGTAAATAAATACAAAATTATGTATATCCCCACATATATTATATGACACAGAGAAACAACACAGTCTAGGTCGGATGTATACATGTACATGGCGAGAAAAATGAAACTTGCGAGTTTACCAGATGGATGGCCTAGGGAACAAAGCTGTTGCAGAGTCTGGTAGTCCTGCTAGAAATACTTCAAAACCTCCTCCCAAAGGGGAGTAACAGAAACAGACCTTAAAGTGGGTGTGTGGGATCTCTAACAATGCTTTGAGGTCTAAGCACATAGCACTTATAAGCAGTACCCTGAATAATGGGAAATGATCTTCCTATGATCTTCTCGGCTGTCCTCACCACTTTCTGTAAGGACTTTCTATCTGAGGCACTGCTGTCACCAAACCAAACAGCGATGCAGTTTGTTAAGACACTCTCAACCATGCCTCTGTAAAAAGTGGCCAGGATAGAAGGAGAAAAATGTGCTCTCCTCATCCGGCGCAGGAAATGCAGGCGCTGGTTTGCACGCTTCACTAAGGCTGATGTGTGGAGAGACCGGTTCAGATTGTTAGTTATCTGCACCTGCAGTTTGAAGTTAAAACGGCACTGAAAAAAGTGACTTACGACCATTTTTCACACTTACGACATTGCAGCAATGCAGTATCCCCACGGTCACGTGATCAAAATTCTGACACTTGGCCACTGGCTCATCTTTATGACAGTTGCAGTGTCCCGAGTCAAGTGATCCCTTTTTGTGACCTTCCGACAAGCAAAGTCATTGGGGAAGCCAGATTCACTTAACCGTGTTACTAACACAATAATGGCAGTGATTCACTTAACAACTGTGGCAAGAAAGGTCGTAAAATAGGGCAAAACTTACTTAACTGTCTTGCTTAGCAATGGAAATTTTCGGCACAATTCTGGTCATCATCTGTAAAGTGGTTAAGCAAAAGTAAATTTTGCAAACAGGACAGTAAGTGCCCTTACTGTGGTGTTCTCCTTCAGTGAATTAACCAGTCTTATGTGAACAATTTTTGTTCTTTGTTTACTACATTAATAAGGATCAGATTTGGGGAGAATCCTGATATATCTTGAGCAGCTTTAGATTTGCTCTAAAATGAAATAAAGAAGAGGGAGTCAAGCTATTCTCCAAAGCACCCGAGGGCAGGGAAAGAAGCAATGGGTGGAAACTAATCAAGGAGAGAAGCAACCTAGAACTCAGGAGAGATTTCCTGACAGTTAGAACAATTAATCAGTGGAACAGCTTGCCTCCAGAAGTTGTGAATGCTCCAACATTGGAAGTTTTTAAGAAGATGTTAGATAACCATTTGTCTGAAGTGGTGTAGGGTTTCCTGCCTAGGCAGAGGGTTGGGCTAGAAGACCTCCAAGATCCCTTCCAACTGTGTGATTCTATTCTATTCTGTTGAATAAGATTTGATTTTTCAGGATGCTATGAACATTACCATATAGATTTTTCAGCAGTATTTTGGAAAGCTTGCTGTTTTTCAACCCATGGTCCTGAAATTTCCAGATTGCCTCTTATTCATGTACTAATCAAGTCTTTGTCCAGCTGAGATTTTCAAAAACAATTCAAAGAGCCTGCAATATATCAAACCTGAGCAAAGGCACACCACCCACCTTCATGTGGACAATTTTGTAGCTCACAAATAGGTAACAGAAGTATATATATTAAAAGAATGTTATACTCACAAGAACACACATTCTCATGTGTGTGTGTGTGTGTGTGTACCATTAGACACATAGGAGTGCCTTTGGATTTATAAATGAAAAGTAACTTGTAATTTATAAAACCAAAGGTACTGTGTGTGTGTGTGTGTGTATGCATGTGTAACATTACACACACAGGAGTGCCTTTGGTTTTATAAATTAAAAATAACTTGTAATTTATACAACCAAAGGTATTACTTTTGAATATTTGGTGCGCTAAAATCTTAACTAGTCAGAAAACCAGCCCTTATTTAAATCAAATCCCTGTATTTTATCTATGACATTTGCAATATATTCTCATGAACGCGAACTCTGAAGATTGTAATTCAAAATAATGGAGTTTATTGCCAGAGGATTGCAACTTTAGGTACAAATGTTCCTCATTTCTGGTTAAAGCCCATGGGAACCTTACAGAGAAATCTAAATATAAAAAAAGCTGAATCCACAGTCTCTACCTTGTATCACAAATATTTGCAGGTGCTTTGTTTTTCCCATAAAAGCATTTTTCTCTGGCTGTAGATTGTGTTGCTTTGGTGCAGCAAAATATGTCTCATTATACTTCAGATGGTCTCCAATTTTCCATCAGCTGTTTTAGATGTAGACTACAATGGATTACGTCTAGAGACAAGGACATCTGTCCTCACAACCAAAAATATCCACATCCTTTTTCCGCTATAGCTTGCAAGGCCCTAATAAATGCAGTGTTTATTTATATTTTGTTTCTATTTAAAGGTCAGTTCTGCTTTGCTTTCCCTCATAAACAGACTGGAAACTAATTAACCAAGTATGAAAAAGCCGCCCAGCCAAAAACAATGAAAATAACAACAATTAAGACAGCAGAATAAATATCAACACATTTAAAACCGGGAGTCTCGGGCCTGTGTGTGAAAAACCTTAAGAGGCAGAAATTGTTACCTCCTTGTAAGCTTTAGTGCGACAGAACAGAAAATGCTTAAATATATGACTGAGTAATCCCCTTAACGGCATTTAATGTTAATTAAATGAAATGAAGTCTAGTGTTGGCTGTTGTCCCATCTTTTCTTTTCTGAGGCAAAGAGACTTTGACATCTTCTCCATGACCAAGAGAGGATGCTTAGCTTGAAAAAAAAAAAAGGCACAGCCTTAACCTGAAAGCCAAATGAACAAATATCCATCATCCAAGGAAATTTAGGAAAAGAAACTCAGTTTTAAAAGTATCTAGCATAAATATTGAATGAAGCCATCAGAGAAGGGGTATATTCTCTCTCAATCAGTGGTGGGTTCCTACTGGTGCAGTCCACTCTATAGCACCGGTAGCGGCCCGCTGGTGACGTCACAGTACCGGTGCGGTTGGTTGCCGGTGCCTGGGCGGCGCCATTTTTTTTTAAAAAAATTCTTCTGCGCATGCCCAGAAACCTGACAATTAAGTCTTTCCCTGTCCCTTCACTTGAAAATAATAAGAAGCTCGCATTTGACACTTTTCCTTCGCTTTTGCCTAAAGCTTCCCAAAGTGGGCGTTTTCCGAAAGCTTAATCTTTTATACTGTTAATTTTATATAGTTTTATACTGTTATTCTTTAAATGAAAACATTGAGGACTGTTAAAAGATACTGTTCTTTTAACAGTCCTCAATATTTTCGTCTAAGGAATCCATGACTGAAACAAAAAATGCTGTATGAGACTTGCTTGTCTTTTAACTATAGCATTTTCTGCATATAAAGGTTGCTGTGCTGCCATGGTATAACACGCACTTTGTATGCAAAGCTTTTCATGTACGGTATAAAATAGCAAAAATAGTAGTAACATCTCTCTGAAATAACTAATATATGACCGGCAAGCCACGCCCACCCGGTCACATGGCTGACAAGCCACACCCACAAAATAAGCCACGCCCACAGAGTGGTAGTAAAAAAATTAGGAACCCACCCCTGCTCTCAATCCACAGCTTCCTTCATCGCCAACATAAATACAGAATGTTGCTTCATTCAATATTAACTGTGCCATATTTTGTATTCCTGAAATGCTATCTGTAAATGATGGAGAGTGTGCTTTTAATCAACATTTCATGAAACGTGCCATTTTTATTTATGCTTATTTTTGTTACTTGCAAACCCAGCAGGGAATGTTGGGAATTTTCTTTCTTTCTTTTGAGCTGAAGACTGAAGGTTCTTGTTTTTACCGAAATCCTCTTGTGGGGAATCTGGGTCGCACAACTCACTAAATGTACCGTACTTTATTTGACTTTAGAAAGGTTTATGTAAAGACTAGCAAAGATATACCCCAATTTAAATTCGACTTGCTGGAAATGTAAAAAAAAAGAGCAAGGAACCTTCTTTCACACATGGTGGTTGTGTCCGGAAGCGAAGAAATACTGCAAGAGGATACATAATTGGTTACAAGAAGTAGTAGGGTTAACAGTAGAATTCACTCCAGAACTCTTTTTATTAGGAATATTTAAAAGACAATATGACAAAAATATTAAGTATTTGGTTTTACATATAACAACTGCTGCTAGGATTACATATGCACAATGTTGGAGAAACCAAAATACACCCACTGAGAGTCTGATAATTAAAAAAATATATGAATGCGCAGAGATGGACAAATTAACAATAGAACTTAAAGGACAAAAAGAATCAGATTATTATGGAATATGGGAAAAGTGGTATGATTGGATTGATGACAGAAAGTTGAAGAGAAAGTGTGGGATGAAGATGTAGAACTATAAAATATTGTAAGATAATATATAAACTATATAAATACAAAAACAATGTATACAAAAGGCTGTAGATCTGCTTAAAGAATTATTGTGATATGCAAATGTGAAAAACTAATAAAGATATTTTGAAAAAAAGAAGAAGAAAGGTTTATGTAATGATCATTTTAAATGAGGAATATGGTTGCGCCCAGTAGGTTAAAATATGCAGTATAAATAGTCCCCAACTTGTGACCGGGCCCCATTCAAAGTTATGACAGATCTACTTTGGAGCTACTCATGAAGTTCCCATGGTCGGCCCCCGCCAGCGGTGAAATGCTCCTGGTTTGCTTTTACCTGTCTGTCAGCGGAGAGCCGATCGCGCAGGTAGCGCGGCACTCCGCCCACCCGCTGGGACACTGCCATTTAAGTTCTTTTATCCTCTGCACATACACAAAGCATTCTGTGCATGCGCAGAGGGTAAAAGAACTCAAATAGCGGTGTCCCGGCGGCTGGGCGGAACGCCGCGCTACCTGCGTGATCGGCTCTCCGCCGACAGACAGGTAAAAGCGAACGGGGAGCATTTCACCCCTGACCCCCGCTTCCATGGTCACATGACTGGACTTTGGTTGCTTGGCAACACAGTCACATTTACAGCCGTTGCAGCATCCCATGCTCAGGTGATTGCAATTTACAACAGATTTGCCCAAAACTGGCACTTATATCCAGTTTTCAGCAATACCGTGCCATAGCGAACCATTGGTTCGTTGGACCACCATAGAGTTGCTTTACAGCTGCCATAAAACAAGTGATAAAATAGAATCAGTCATGTGACTGGCCCAATTTACAACCGTTACGACTTATGACCATAATAACCATGCTCCATTACAGTCGTAGGTTGAGGAGTATTGGTAATATATCAAGATACAGATTAAAATATGGTACGCTTGCAGCCTTTAAAGAGGTAGATATTTAAAGCAGTAAAAAAAGCAGATGGATTCCCAAATACCAAGGTGCAATGCCATGTTTAAAAAGAGTGAATTTACCTTGCTGTAAATGTTATTGTTGCAGGATGAAATTGCCTTTTTTGATTATTTTATACAGTGCGGCTTTTAGTGTTACTGATAATTATGATAGTATAATAGCCATTATTCTTGGGAGCATCTTTCTTTTCAAAGTTCAAGGTTGATGGAATCAGAGCTGATGGCCGAAACAGAGGCAGAGGGACAGCAAAGGTTTAAATCAATACACTTCACTAGTCTTCATTAATTCTAAAGCCCAGACAATTATACTAATGCAGGCAGTAAGAAAGCAAATTCATCAGCTACTAGGAAGCTTGGCTGATGCCATGCATTGGATATTGAAGGGGGAAGGAATATGTTTTCTGGTCCTTAACCTGTTCACTTTGCTTTTTCTGGTCAGCTTTCCCCCAAACTTTTTCCCTATGTTGTATTTTTAAACATAGGATACCTTTGTGTTTACATACTTACAATTCAGAAAGTTTCTGGCATGTTTTATTAAATGTCTTTATACAGATAGACGACACGGTTTGCATCACAGGATGATGCCCCGGTTGCTCTCAAAGCTGTATAAAGGATTTGAAGGTGGGGTCCCTGGTGCGCTCCGAACTTGGTGATTTTCTTGCAGATGTTTCATTACCAAACTAGGTAACATCATCAGTCCTAGGACAAAGGAGCCAGCACTGGTAATGTTACCTAGTTTGATAATGAAACGTCTGCAAGAAAAGCACCAAGCTCAGAGAGCACCAAGGACCCCAAGTTCAACCCTGAGCTACCAATATTGCCTTCTATTGGTTTTGAAAATGATAGCAATAGCAATAGCACTTAGACTTATATACCGCTTCATAGTGCTTTACAGCCCTCTCTAAGCGGTTTACAGAGTTCAGCATATTGCCCCCAACAATCTGGGTCCTCATTTTACCGACCTCGGAAGGATGGACGGCTGAGTCAACCTTGAGCCGGTGAGATTTGAACCGCCGAACTGCAGCTAGCAGTCAGCTGAAGTAGCTTGCAGTGCTACACTCTAACCACTGCGCCACCTTGGCTCTTATGATGAGTGCTTCACATGTACTCACAGCCCTCCTTGAAGTGTGACATCAGTTATACATCAGCTTCAAAGGTGGCCTTGGTGTTTGCGGTGGCCACATCGATTCATTCACTTCTCACCTTCTAAGGCTCTTGCCAATTTTCTTCACTCTTCCTTCATATTATGTGTTTTGCAATTCAATTCTCATTTATTTCCTCTTTGTAACCAAACGAACGCACATCATGTCTTAAAGGTGATGTTTTTGTTCATTCCAGATTCATTCAGCATGCATTCGCTCTTGCATAACACATATACCTAGTAGGGACTATATATCTTGGAAATAATAAAATTTTCTTGGAAATAATAAAGGAGAAACCTCAAAAGGGTCAAATCTGAAAAGTTCACAGGGATTTAAAATGGTCGGTATTTATAAGGTTGATGTTTATTGCTTTAGTTTGCAAAGGAAAAATTCAAGAGCAAAACCAAGAAAAATAATTAAAATAAATAAATCTCAAGGACAGCAAGATTGATGTCAACCTCACAGGGTAAACCAGATAGGAATCACAACCAGGTGAGCTAATTCTACAGTATTGTAAAACCACATCGACAAAATGTAGCAAGTCTGAAAGGACATAGGTTGGCGGGACCAAGGGGGAGAGCCTTCTCTGTGGGGGCTCCGGTTCTCTGGAACCAACTACCCCCAGAGATCCGATCTATCCCCACCTTGCTGGCCTTCCGGAAAGCTATTAAGACATGGCTCTTCCTGCAGGCGGGGTGATGTGACCAATGAACACCTTAGGTCTCCCCCAGGTATGAATGTGTTGTTTGGTTTTTTTTAAATCTTTTAATAAATGAAATGTTTTTATTTTTTTGCTACTGTTTTGTATTGTTCTTGTGCTCTGTTGTGCGCCGCCCTGAGTCCCCAAGGAGTAGGGCGGCATATTTATTTTATTTATTTTATTAGTGGTTCTTACAGGCCGCCCAACTCCCATAGGAAGAACAGCAAAATAAAATAAAATAAAATAAAATAAAATAAAATAAAATAAAAAATAAAACCCATGAGGACAAGATTCAGCAGTCCATCTGCATTTAAAAGACAAAGGCCACTCTTCAAGACAGCAAAATCCACATTTTGGACAGAGAGGATTGCTGGTTTAAAAGAGGGGTCAAAGAGGCCATCTATGTCAAAATTGAACAGCCCTCTCTCAACAGAGGGGGGGGGATACGACATCATCTATCTCCAGTCTACAACAGTCCTTTCAACAGTTCCAAGAAGGCTCCAAACCCATTTGTACTACTCAGGTGACCCCAAGGACACAGATGAACCTCCAAGTGGCCTCAGTGGCTCTCTAAAAGAATGCAAACGACCAGCAGTCTGCAATGAGTATCAATCCTTCCATTTCCCACTATCCAGTCAGAGCTGAAGAAGCTTCTTGGATGAAAAGTGAAATGTCTTCAAAGAAAAACAAGAAAGTCCATGGCCTCTTGAAAAAGCAACTTTAGGACAACCATGACCTGGATGATTGAGAATCTCCATAGATGTCTGAAAGAAGAGTTCTCCATACCTGTCTCTTTCACAACCTGAAAAAGAGGGAGGACCCTTTCTGAGCTTCTTGTCCTAATCACTATCCAGCTGAGGGCTACCCTGTCTCTTACTGACCTTTCCCTTGGCAGAGTCTAGTCTCTCAAGGCCATTCCCACATACCATTGAAGTATGCTACAGATTCTGTCTACGGAGGAGTTACATTTAGCAGGACCCAGGAGGCAGATCTTTTCTGCTGTGGCACCCACCCTATGGGACATCATTTCCCCCAAGGTAAGATTGGCCCCATTCCTGACATCCTTCCAGAGGCCCCTTAAAATGGGGTTGTATCATCAGGCTTCAAGAAAATGGTGAATTCCGAAATGTTAGAAATGCAAAGAAGTGCCAGGGACTTACTAACATATGTGGTGGGAATGTCCAAAAGCACAAAAATTTTGGTATCTGATAAAACATTGGCTGGAAGAGATATTAGCGCAAAACATTGAGTTAAAGCCAGAACTTTTCTTGTTGGGTATTATTAAGGATAAATATAATAAAGGAACTTTATACCTATTATTACATATGCTAACAGAGGCGAGACTAGCCTTTGCTTAGAAATGAAAAGATAGAGACCCCTACAGAAGAAAAAGTAATAATTAAGATATTATCCTGTGCTGAAATGGATAGGTTGACGTTAGAGCTCAAGGAGAAGAGTGAAACAGATTATTATGAAATCTGGAACGAACTGTATAAATGGTTGGAAGCGAGGAAGAACGTTGGGACAAGTGATAATTGATAAGTTGAAGATTTAGGACTCTTTATGCCAGTATTTTGTACAAGACAGGATTGGAATTTGTTCGGTTACAATGTAAATAATTGAAAGAACTTTTTGAAAGTTGATAGATTGTATATAATGTTATAATGAAACTGATTTCTTGTAAGGTAACACTTAATGGAATTGTTTAAACCAGGGAAGTCACATCATGTCCAATTTTTTAATTGTACTATTAATAAAAACCTTTTTTTAAAAAGTGGTGAATTAATGAGATGGCTATATTGCCCATAATAACTACTTAATAATAAATTTTATTTTACAGTCACAGACCAAAATACAACCACAAACAATTAACACCAGAAGTCTTGGCTAAAGGGAATTACAATGTTCTCCTCTAAATAGTTACAGCTCTTAAGAAAAATTTTGAAACCTGAGAAGTAATATAGGAGGAATCATCCCCTAGACATTGCCCATAATAATAACTCCCTCTGCTACTCTGTCAGTAATAACTTGTCCTGCCAGTGTTGGTGGGAGCTCAGCTTTCTTCTTAATGGTCATCTTGATTAGGGTATTGTTATCTGCTTCTTTATCTGTCTAAATCCCTGCTTATCTGGATGTTGGTTGCTGGAGAGGATGTGTTCTGGTATTTTGGTTTCTTTCTTAGCTTTTTTATTGTCTCTTTTCAAAGGGGTGTAAATACCATTTATATCTATGTGTTTATTGATGGCTGATTTATCCAAATGCCTTCCTGCTTCCCAGGAATTCTCTACTGTTTTTTGCATTTAGCTTTATCTAAATTCTCAGAGTTTCCCAGTTCAAACTATGGCTGAGTCTGTCCATGAAAGATTAAGAAGGTTTTATTGTGTCTTCTGACTGATAGTTGACATTCACATTCTCTTCTATTAGGATCAAGAACAGCCACTAGTCATTTGCAGGAGGAGCAGAAGATTTTGTCCAGTTAAAAAAAAAATCTGATTATCCAAATTTTTGAGGTGGGGAATCTGTCTAATAATTGCATCCTAATCGGAGATCAAGAAAGGCAATTACAATTATATCATTTCTGGCATTTTTTTCAAAATTCTTCTCCTTGCCCCAAGATGTCATCTCATTCTAAGGCAATCCAAAATATACCTCAAGGAAAAGGAGACACTGAACAACATACTAACTAAAATGTGTGGCTGCACATCGGGCACGAACCTGGGAAAGTGCAGCAAAAGAGCCCCTTTACATAAAAAAGATAAAAATGTCTCGGCATGAATGAAGTCTGCTGAACAAATTTAAAAAAAAGAAAAGATGACATGGTTATTACCTGAGGAAAACAATGTGGTAACACATTGTCAGAAGCTCCTCTTTATGGCTATTGCAAAGATACTAATGGCACTTCAGAGAACTGACTTTGTGAACACCGATATTGTATTGCAACAAGCGTCTAACAATGGAAAGAGCAGATTCTTGATAATGAGCAATTTTCTGTTGGCAAACTCTTTTTCTCTGTTTTATTAAGCAGCCCTAAGACTCCTGGTTTAAAAGATGAGAGTATTTTCCTCTAGCCAAGCAATTATCAATTACCTCCGTAAAAATTCTCAAGAAATCACCCATAGACTGTCTTCACCTAACAATATGTTTAATAAATTTAACATGTGCATTGATTTTTTTTCTTCCTGTTGGCTAGACCTTTTCCAAATACATTTTAATAGAACCAAAAATCATTCACCAAGAGAAGCATATTGGAAGACTTTTGGTTTCCCCATGTTATCTGTTGAAGTGGAACAAATGGTGTTAAGGAGTTATTGTGCTGTTGAGCACATACACAGCGAAATAGTGATTGTGGTGTTGCAGTTTGATATGAATGCTATTCAGTCAATAAACAGATACATTTAGTATTTACAAATAGTTTACTTAAAGTAGTAGCAAAGTTCAGTAGGAAGTCCAAGTCATACAGTTAGTCAGTCAAAAGATTACAGCTAACAATCAAATCTACACTATCACAAATAGTTACTCTTTTCACAGCAACTCTTCACAGTAATTTCACTCAGTCACAAAGTCAATTACTCAACAGTGACGCAGCAGAGATAATCAGCACAGAGAGTCAGCACTTCGGATCACCATCAAACACACACACACAATCTGAGCATGCTCTCTTGCTTCCTTATATAGTAATCAGCCTACAATTCATTTAAAGCAATATACACATAACATTGATTTGTGGCTTGTTCATATATTAGCAAACCCAATCGTTTGAACAGGGTTCTAACATTCTCATTACACCTCGTTTCAAATGCCAAATTATTTCCCCTAAAATTGTCACCGAGCTCTTACAGTGGCTATGTAGATTCTCAGTCATCCAGGTCATGGTTGTCCAAAAGGTACTTTTTCAAAAGGCAACTGGACTTTGAGGTTTTTTGGGGGGGTTGAAGACATTTTGCTTCTCATCCAAGAAGCTTCTTCAGTTCTATTCAGTTCAAAACTGAAGAAGCTTCTTGGATGAGAAGTGAAATGTCTTCAAGGGGAAAAAAACAAAGTCCAGTTGCCTTTTGAAAAAGCACCTTTGGGATACCACCTTATTTTTATTTTATTTTATTTTATTTATTTATTTGTCAAACATGTATAGGATAGTAGTAATTTGTATAAACATACAAAGTAAAAAGTAACGATAAAAGAGGACAATAGGACAGTAGGACAGGGACGGTAGGCACAGTGGTGCGCTTATGCACGCCCCTTACAGACCACTTAGGAATGGGATGAGGTCGACTGTAGACAGTCTAAAGGTTAAAGTTTTTGGGGTTTGGGAAAGAAACCACAGAGTCAGGTAGTGCATTCCAGGCGTTGATCACTCTGTTGCTGAAGTCGTATTTTTTTCCAATCAAGTTTGGAGCGCTTTACATTTAGTTTGAATTAATTACGTGCTCGTGTATTGTTGCGGTTGAAGCTGAAGTAGTCATTAACAGGAAGGACATTTTGGTATATGATTTTATGAACTACATTTAGATCAGATCGGAGGCGACGTAGTTGTAAATTGTCTAATCCCAGTATTTCAAGTCTGGTGGAATAAGGTATATTTCCTTACGGACAAGCTCCTACAGGAAATCTAAAGCTATTTTCTATAGGAAAAATGGGTCAGATCTTGGATGTATTAGCACGTAAAGAAATGGATATACTCCAAAATCTAAACTTCCTATTGAATCAAAACAACACAATCAGAGTAGCAGCCATAATGGTCGACATTGAAGGAAATCAACATTCTTTATTCCTTCATGAGGAAGCATTTGGAAATGTTCTCAACAAGTCAAATTGTTCAACAAAACAAAACCTTCTCCCTCCCACATTATCTACTGCATAATCTTCATCAAAGGTTCTCTCAGTACTTGGGCTATGCAAAATTTATTTTATATAATGGCAGATTTGCATTTTTTTTTAACCAAAAAAGGTTTCGCTGAAAATTTGGTATGTCGAGCTGAATCAAATGAGACATATGCAAATGTTGAGCTCTGCTTTCCTTCACATCTTTGCAAAAGTAAGCCTTGCCAATTTTAGTAACAAGCAATCTATTTTAAAAGTATTTAACACAGAAGGTTTTTTTTTAAAGAAAAGCAAGCAGGAAGATCAAATGCCACAGCAGGAAAATGAAAGTTATATTGTTTTAAATAGTTGATAATGCCTGCTTTACCAGTAGATGGCATGCTATTTTATTCAGATCTCATTTGTTTCCAGTAGGAAAAACTATTTAGGAAATAAGACCTTCCAAATTGTATTGTTTGTGAAGTGTTATACTATTCAGCTCCTAAAGATGCTGTCGTTATAGGTTAATAATTTCAAAGTAGTGAGAAAACTGATTAACTAACATTCAACAGTGATACAGCTAGCATTGCAGTTACTCGCAATAATGTAAATAATCAACAACAATACTATATTGAGATGATTGTTCTTAATCACAACGCAAGCACCTTGCTTTCTGGGCTCTTTATACCTTAGGAATTCGTTACCAACATGTCCCAGTGATTAAGTAAAATTCTGGGCTATTGACAGCTGCTCAAAAATTATTAAAACAGTAAGATTATTGCTAACAAAAAATATGCAATTATGTACTTAAAAATAATGAGTTTTGACAGTAAAAGCATCAAGTCACTTCCACACACAAACATAAATCCCTAAATATGCTGATTAAAAACTATCATTTTCAATTACTTTCCAAAGCTGATAATTTACAGGTTTCAGCGATGTTATTCAACCTAGTATACTTTGTTTAATGGACTCTATCCCCATAATCAGTATCTGTTTAAATAATGCCTGTTAACCCTCTGAACTGTGAATGTTCTCTTTTAAAGAGTGGAAACATGATGGATTTATGCGATTTGCGATGTGACTCCATGCCTTGTTTTTCAGATTGTTTTCTTGGTCATATGGAAGCCCTGTCTGACATCTTTTAAGAAGAGATTGGAAAATCATTTATCTGGAATGCTATAGGGCAGTGATGGCGAACCTATGGCACGGGTGCCACAGGTGGCACGCGGAGCCATATCTGCCGGCACATGAGCCATTGCCTAGCTCAGCTCCAGTGCGCATGTGCGCGCCGGCCAGCTGATTTTTGGCTCGCACGGAGGCTCTGGGGGGGCGATTTCGGCCTCCGGAGGGCCTCCGGGGTGGTGGGTGGAACGTTTTCGCCCTCCCCAGGCTCCAGGGAAGCCTCTGGAACCTGGGGAGGACGAAAAATGGGCCTACCAGGCCCACCAGAAGTTGGGAAACGGGCCATTTCCGGCCTCCAGGGGAGCGGGGGAGGCCGTTTTCGCCCTCCCCAGGCATTGAATTGTGGGTGTGGGCACTCACGCATGCACGATAGCACGCGTGCATGCACTTTCGGCACCCGAGGGAAAAAAGGTTCGCCATCACTGCTATAGGGTTTCCTGCTTGAGCAGTGGGTTGGACTAGAAGACCTCCAAGGTCCCTTCCAACTCTTGTTATTTTGTTATCCGTTATCACTTCTCAAAGTTTCTGCTTTGGATTCCCTCATCCTGAATCGCCTTCTGGCCCACCAGCCCTTTTTCGGTCCCGTAGGATCCTTATTTCTATTCTTCTCCTATCATCCTACTTTCTATCCTAGGATGATGGCTGTTAGATAAATCTCTCCTTAAACATATGTGCTCTACAAAACTTTTGACACTCAAGATCATGTTGCTTCAGTTTACTTCTGCCTCCACTTCCTTGTGACATCTTTGCCCTTTCTTTGTTGTTCCCTTGTTTCTAAAACATTTTTATTCATTGGTAAACTAGCCAAAGTTTCTGGAAGTTTGGTGCCGTGCGAAATAAATAAATAAATAAATCTGTGGTTATTTTTGGCAACTTGTCCTCTTTATGTTCTGCAAAACAATTTAAATGCTCCCATCTTTGGAGTTATAATTCCAGGAATTTCGAAAGGCACCAGGCTAGGGGGAAAAATGCCATGTTGCTGGAAGATTTTCCTAGTTTTCAAGCCTCTCCATTGGTTATGTCAGTCCTTTGAATAAAATTGTTCACATTTCTCAGAGATGCTTATTATTAACCTCTAGTTAACATATTTGGAAGTTATGATGGTTCCATTTTACAGTGGTATAATCCACAATGCGTATCCATGCAAGAATTCAAAGATAAGCAACTACAACTCAGATTTTAACTATTTTCTTGCTTAATACGTTCTCTCTGGATATTACATTTGCATATAATATTCTCTTTCGTTTTAGTGAATCCTGAAGAAAGAAACAGCTGCCCTCCTACTTTTGATCTTGCTGGAGAAAAAGTTGACCCCGTTTCCTAAAGATTGCATTCTTGCACTAGATTATAATTTTAAGTGACCTAATTTTGTTAGGCAAAGAACTTGCATGCTTTTAAAGCTGCAGAAAATTTTACCGACAAGTCAAAATAATAATAATAAAAACCTTCCTGAATTATCTTAAAATATTACACGTTGCAATACACGTGGTGGGGAAAATGTTATCAGCAATATACAAATCTCACCTTCTTGACTCAACTTCAAATTTGTGAGAAATGGGAGATGCATGGAAAATATACTGGGATTTAGCTTCATGCATTGAATGAAGTAATTCCTTTTGGTTATGGTGCGGAGTATTTCTCTTAAACCAAAAGCTATTACATTTTAAAATAATTTTTTTCCAGATGAACTTGCCTTATGGGTCAGAACTGCGGTAATGACAAACAAAAGGAAATGCTTTCCCAGTTCTGTGCTATTTGTTTTCAAAAAATGGATGCTCTTAAGATTCCTAAGATTTACTTCTGAGTACACATTCAGGGAACAATACATCCTGCATTTTTCTTTTTTTCCCCCTTGATTTTTGGCCAACTTGATAGTTTGCACACTGAATTTCCTGAGCAACTGAGTACATTTTAGATATTACTGCCTTTTAATTTAATTCATTTAGGCATGTTTTACAGCATTTTCGGTCTTTCTTGCATTCTGAGGCACTTTAAATGCTTTTATGGATAGAAATGGATACTTCAAAATAATGATAATAATAAATAACCGGAAGACATAGTTATGCCGTAGGCACAATTCCAATTCATTTCACACAAAAATATATGTGCATAAACACAAAACAATTTTCTTAGCAATAACTAAAATTATATAAAAATATGTTCCATCTCAAACATTTGTAATTACTGTGTAATTTATTAGGGAAAATTCCTCATACATTTCAACAGTATAAGTGATGGGTATCAGATATAAATCTGAAGAATATATTAAAAATATTTTAATACGATGGCCTACTTCATTCCCACCTAATTCCATTACTTAGCTCTATTATTCTGCAGAGCTCCTAAAGGTAGGACAAGAAGCAATGGATGGAAGCTATTCAAGAAGCGAAGCAACCTAGAACTAAGGAGAAATTTCCTGACAGTTAGAACAATTAATCAGTGGAACAACTTGCTTCCAAAAGTTGTAGATGTTCCAACACTGGAAGTTTTTAAGAAGAGATTGGACAACCATTTGTCTGAAATGGTGTAGGGTTTCCTGCCTGAGTACATTAGAGTAGAAGATTTCTAAGGACTTTCCAACTGTTATTGTTATTCCAGTCCAAGCTTTTTGCTGCATTTTAGATTCATGAAAATATATATATAGATTTGATACCATCTCAAGACAAGATCCTTTTATAAAAGTTGGGATAAAAGTGCTTAAATACTGTACAATGCTGATTAAGAATGTAATCACCACTTTTTAACACCATCATGCAGTTGATATTTATTTGAATTTATTAGTTGACCAATTACAATGGAGCTGATCCTCCAGATTTTATTGAGAGGACCCAGATTGTTGGGGGGGCAATGTAAATATACATTGCTTAATGGTGTAAACCGCTTAGAGAGTGCTTGCACTGTGAGGCGCTATATAAGTCTCACAAATAAATAAATAAATAAACAAACAAACAAATAGCCTCAGAATCAGGAGGAAAGCTATGAAATAAAATATGACATAGAGCAATAAGCTTCTCCAGACAGTCACTCAGGAACCAAGGTTGACTTGAGAGTCCAAAATTGTTATTCTACTATACCTTTTTCAAGAGGCAACTGGACTTTGTTTTTCTTTGAAGACGTTTCACTTCTCCTCCAAGAAGCTTCTTCAGCTCTGGCTGGATGGTGGGGAATGGAAGAATGTCTGCAAGGAGTATAAATCCTTCCAATCCCACCCCCCCAAATCCAGTCAGAGCTGAAGAAGTTTCTTGGAAGAGAAGCGAAACGTCTTCAAAGAAAAACCAGAAAGTTCAGTTCCCTCTCGAAAAAAAGCACCTTTGGGACCCCCGAGTTTTTAACGCTGCAGCAATTCACCTTGAATTGCAAACGAGAGATGGGACCTGGAGGGCGTCTCGCTCGCAGGTAAACGGGCATAACCAAACTCTCTTATGTCTTCTACCCCCGCCCCCCACCCCCTTTTAAGTCCTGCACGAGTCCACCTCCTACATATGCAACGGAAGAACGAAGCGGCGGGTGCAATTCAGGAGCGCTCAGGCTTTTTTTTTTCCTGGGGGGGGAAGGAAAGGTTTAGCCGGGAAAGCCAACCCCCCGGCTGATTTTAGCAGCCCAACGCCCCCCTCCCCCGTTCAGTTGGTACCCTCCTCAGCTACCAAGTCGTTGCATGGCAGTTTTGGCTCTTTTTCTTTGCAAAGAGGGTCCATCGCGGTCCTTCCAAAAGGAACAGGTGCGAAGCCCCCCCCCCTTGAAACTCCCTGAAGACCCCCCCCCCAACCACCACGCCTGCAGGGAAGCGAAGGGGCGGGATGCAGCGCCGCCCTTCCCCCAACACCTTCCCTCCTTCTCCTTTGCAAATCCCAGGACTCGAGCCCCTCGCCGCCGTTCCCGGAACGCGCCACTCCTCCCTCCCCCTCCCTGCGGCCAGGCTGGCTGTTGCCGGCCAAGCATCGCCCCGCCGCCGAAGCGGCCGCTGTTCCTTCGAAGCGCGCGCGCGGGACCCCACTCCCGCCGCGCGCGCGCGCGCCACCCTTCCAAGCCGGGGCTGTTCCTCGCAAGAGTCTCTCTCCCCCCCGAGGCTGAGAGGCGGGGGCAGAGACTGTCCCGGCCGGCGCTGATCTCCAGCGGCGATTGGCCGCTGTCTACGCTGACGTCACGATCATGATGAGAATTAATGATCGGAGGCGCTGATTTCATTGTGTGACGCCGGGACCGACCCAGCCGAAACCGGCTGAATTCGGAGCCCTGGGGCCCCCCGTGGCCGCCCCGCCCGCCCCACAGAACACGGTGGGTCCGGTAGAGGGGGGGTGGGCTGACGGGCGGGGAGGGGGGAGGGGCGGCGAGGGCGCGCGGCCCCGGAGGGGGGAGGGGCGACGGTGGGGGAGTGGGGGCGGCCTTCCCGCCAGGCCTTCCCGAGGGTGGGCCTGCGAGAACTGCCCTTCCTCGGTTTACGGCTTGGCGGCCAAGCGGCCGACGGAGAAAGTGGGGGGGGGGGGGAGAAAGAATTGACGAGTTTCGGGGCTTCAGTCCGGAGCTCGCGGAGCAGAACTCGGGACGCGCATGCGTGCCGCTCGCCTCGCTCGATCTGCGGCAAGAGACGCTTGGAGCCGTCGGCTGGAGCGCTAGGCAAGGCTGCGCCTGCGCAGAAGAGCACCCCGTCGCCGGACTGCCCTCGCTTTACGTACCTTCGTCGTTTTTTGTACGTAAAGTCGATTCGGGGAAGGGGGGAGGAAGGCGGCCGGCGAGGTCCAAAATACCTTTGATGTCGGTTCGGCGCTTCCTTTTCATGCAGGCAGCCGGTTCTTTTACTTTAAAAAAAAAAAGTGGTTTGCAAACGTATCTTATGGGATCTGTCAAAAGAATGAGTTGGAGCGGGGGAGAAGCAACGAGGTAGCTTTTTGAGTCATCTGCCTGGAGTTTGTCTGCTAAAATAATACCGAAATAGGCTTTGTCTATTTTTAAAAGTTATTTCTGTCTCTGCATCAGTGCTTCTCATGTTATAAAATGCCATAAGAAAAATATAACAGTTTATTGACTCAGTGTGTGAACCCAATCAAAAGGTTTTCCATATATATCACAGTGTTGTACATAGGAAGCCAGTCAAACATGATTTGTTCAGCCATGGATTAGTGCAGTAATTTTCAACCTTGGAGACCCTAAATTCTGTGTGTATCTCAACTCCCAAATTCCTCAACCAGCAATTTGACTGGGGGATTCTGGGAGTTGAAATCCACACATCCTAAAGCTTAAGGCTGAGGAATTCTGGGAGTTGGGACTACAGACATCTTAAAGTTGCCAAGGTTGAGAAAGGCTGGATTAGAATATTATGCCAGTGCCAGTTAATATGTGTCAAAAGGTTTCATCTAGGTTGCTGCACTAATTATCCCTCTCTAGGAATCAAGTGATTAAGTAACACTTCTTGTAGTGACAAACATTATTCCATACCAGTCTTCTGCAACCGTAGTAACTGATCAGTGCTTTGAAAATGGGAGCATTGCATAGTTCTGGTATTTCAGAAAACAGTTCTGCTTAGTTTAATTTAATTTAAATGTAAAGACGAGTTTGCATTTCCCACTGGGGAATGTATGAAATAGGCCCTGTGTATTGTCTGATCTATTTATTTATTTATGATTCATACTCTATTCTATCCTATCCTATTCAGCTTAATTTGACTTTGAAATGAAATCTGTATTATATTGGTCGGCTTAGCATGGTAAGAAAATTCTAAGTTTTCCTATAGGGCATCTTCAACATATATGTCCAAAGTAGGACATAGCAGAACAAAGGAAGCTAAAAAAAAAGCATAAAAGTTGGCAGCAGTTAGGCAAACAGGTGTCTGTGGGAATAAAATAAAATGGTTTTAATGCCATGCCTCAAATGCAAAAGCATGAATGGCATGTGAGCTTTGTAGAATATACCAAGGCAAGGTATCACATTGAGAGAAGCCTTTGTTACCAGTCTGTGAAAACCGTGGAACAGGCAATTATGCTTTTGGGAATGAGCAAGTTCATATGCATATGCATCTGTCTTTTGTGGTTTCATTCATTTTTTTTTAAAACTGTTTGAATAGTGACCAGAAATGTGCCAAGAGTTCAATGTAAGATCCTTCAGTTTGGGGGGAAGATACGTTTATGATGATGAGCTCTTGGTGCCATATTAGTGGCCGTCAATTGGATTGGGATGGGTGGCTATAACAATTGAATGAACGAATAAATGGATGAATAGATAAACAAAAAATAAATAAATGATTCAACCGATACTGGTATTCTGTAGACTTGTGCTTTGAATTACAGCGTTGCTTAATAATTTCAGGAAGTGAGATGTGGCTTCAGTGCAGTATCCACCCAAGATCTACAATATGGAGGTAATAGTGAGGGGTTCCTTATGTGGTTATATATAAAGTGCTTTGAAGTCATGACACTAAGTTATGTAATTTGTGTAGTCTAATTTTAAGCTGGCGTCAAGCTGAGATTGCTTTGGTGAATCCTGGAGCTGACAGCTGTAAGGGAGAATACATTCCTGTTGGTTGCAATAAATCTCTCCGCCACTTTTTTTTTTTTTTAATTATCAAGCCTTATAACCTTCCTGGCTTCCTGACACAGGAGATAGCAGTTTGCAGGGTCTCTAATCCATGTTTAGAAATTAATATCTGGAGCTGGGGTGTTTTTTTGTGTGATGGTTAGGTTTCAAATCCATCCCTGTATATGTTTGCCTGATTTCTTTTTCATACTGCCCAACGTTTATTTAAACTACTGAAAGAGATAATGGGGAATTGCACTATTACAATGATTGTTGGTCACATGGTCAGCCAGATGGTTTTACCCTCCACTTTTTACATATAATTCAATGTGGTAAAAATACTTGGTTCGAGAGAGGGGGGGAGGGGGAGGGAGAGAGAGCGAGAGAGCCACTGGACCAGTCATCCCATTGGCTTTCATGATAAAGGGAGACCTAGCATTGACCATCTGCTTTATTGACCATCACTACATCAACCTGGCTCTCCTATTATTGTATTGCAGAATAACAGAGTTGGGAGGGACCTTGGAGGTCTTCTAGTCCAACCCCCTTCTCAAGCAGGAGACCCTAGACCATTCCAGACAAATGGCCGTCCAGTCTCTTCTTAAAAGCCTCCAGTGATGGAACACCCACAACTTTGTTTCTCTTTGTTTCCTCTACCAAGGTAGTTTTTGTTATTGTTTTGAATCAATATCTGGCACAATAATAGAGTGGATATATGGTAGTAAACTGAAACATTCAGTCAAATCAAAGGTCCTTTTCATTAGGAAAAAAAAAAGGCTGGTTTTCTTTCTCCGCTGCAGTTCGATCCAACCCTGGAGTGTTGTGAGTTGCAACTAATTGCAATGTTGGTTGCAAACAAGCATTTCTTCTGTTACCTTTCATATGCCGGACTTACTATGTGGTTGCTCAGTTTGGTATAATGTTCTTCATTTTTCTGTTCATGCCTTCCTCAAATAAACATGGGCAGTAGATTAATATACTTAAGGAGAAAGCGTGGTATGGGCAGTATCAATTTCTGTTGACTTTAGGTGGCAGTCTTTGATTAAAAGTTAGCTTATAGAAATTTCTGAGGAGAAACCTACAAAATCATTCATTGCTCCAGAAACAGTACAGTGATACCTCGAGATACGAGTTTAATTCGTTCCGTAACCTTGCTCGTATGTCAATTTGCTCGTATGTCAAAGCCCTAGAAAAAGTTATCAAAGATGCTTCGACAGCGAGGTAAACAAGCACACTGGGGGGATGCGTGGGATAATGCGAGACGCACGAGACGCACGAGGTGCAGTAAACTGGTGGGTCGTTTGCAGCCGCCCGTTCCTCGTATCTCAAATGTTGCTCGTATTTCAAAGCAAAACTTCGCTCGCTCGACGGCTCGTATCTCAAATATCTCGTATGTTAGGGCACTCGTATCTCGAGGTACCACTGTATTTGTGTGTTCTTTGCAACTTGCCAGCAAGGAACAAAATTTGTATTTTATAAAATACAATATGAGTAGGAATGGTTCTGATAGGCTGCATTGCATTGATTATTTGTGTCTTCATTCATTCATTCATTTCCCGCCTTTATTATTTTCACCAATACAGTAACTCAAGGCAGTGATCTCATCCAGCACATCTTCCTCCTCCTCCTCCTCCTCCTCCTCCTCCTCCTCCTCCTCCTCCTCCTCCTCCTCCTCCTCCTCCTCCTCCTCCTCCTCCTCCTCCTCTTATTTTTTCCCCAGAACAACCCTGTGAGGTGGGTTGGGTTGAGAGAGAGTGACTGGTCTAAGGTCACCCAGCTGGCTTCGTGCCTAAGGTGGGACTAGAACTCACTGTCTCCTGGTGAGTGGCCCTTAGTGGCTTTGTCCTGGCTAAGGCAAGGTTTGAACTCACCATCTCTTGCTTTCTAGCCTAGTGCCTTAACCACTAGACCAAACTGAGTCTCTCAATTATGGCAGTGAAGAATAACATCTACTCCACTTTATACCTTATCCATCCTGGGGTTTGCTATGTGGTTATAGTAGTAGAAGGCTCTATTTATTTTTTGTTTTGTGGCATGAAAATTACAAGGGGTTATACATTTATATGGTTTTTCAATTAAGTCTAAGCTTGTGTTTTAGAGAAGCACTTATGTTGATGTGCCAATACTTGTGTTTTTGGCATCATAATAAAAGGGGGGGGGGATCCTCAGAGTGGTTCTAGCCAATTTAAGCATTCTCTGGAACTGAACATATGGTTTCCTTCACAATAGAGCCAGAGAAGAACAAATGTGCAATTGAATTTTTCGCAGTACATATAACACACATCTTGTGTCACCTTAAAGATAAAGAAATGTATCATGCCATTATTTTATATGTACCAGAAGCTACCTGTGGAGTGATTAATGAATGGAATGACTTGTCTTCAGAAGTTATGGGTGCTCCAACACTGCAGCTTTTTAAGAAGAGATTGGACAACCATTTGTCTGAAACAGTATAGGATTTCCCGCTTCAGCAGAGGGTTGGACTAGAAGATCTCCAAGGTCCCTGCCAACTCTGTTATTCTGTTGTTCTGATATAGAGAGATCAGTTGGCCTAGGTATAAATCATTTAGATGATCCTGTCAACTTCTCTGAAATAGAAAAGCAAGCGAAACACTTTAATGATCTATTATGGGTGCATCTGATGTGATCACATTCATTTTAAAATACAAGTACCCTGTTTCCCCCAAAATAAGACATCCCCTGATAATAAGCCCAATCAGGCTTTTGAGTGCTAAGCGCTTATTTCAGGGTTCAAAAAAATATAAGACAGGGTCTTATTTTCAGGGAAACACGGTAGTCCTTGACTTAACGACTGCAATTGAGTCCATTTCTGTTGCTAAGCGAGATAAGTGAATTTTGCTCCATTTTACAACCTTTTATTGCCATCATTAAGTGAATCTCTCCCATTGTTAAGTTAGTAACACGGTTGTTAAGTGGATCTGGCTTCCCCATTGACTTTGCTTGTCAGAAGGTGGCAAATGGGGAATCACATGACCCCAGGACACTGCAACCGTCATAAATGTGAAACCATTGTCAATTCTGGTCAGATAACTGTGGGGATGCTGCAAGGGTTTTAAGGGTGAAAAACAATCATAAGTCACTTTTTTCAGTGCTGTTGTAACTTTGAACAGTCACTCAACAAACTGTTGTAAGTCAAGGACTAAATGTAAGTTAATAGCGGTAAGGATGGTTGCACTCAGCACAAAAATATTGAGTCTCGGTGTAGTTTGTGGGTTAATGTCTACTTTCTTAAGAGCCGTGGTGGCACAGTGGTTAGAATGCAGTACTGCAGGCTAATTCACTGCTCACTGCCAGCAGTTCGATCTTGACCAGCTCAAGGTTGACTCAGCCATCTATCCTTACGAGGTCAGTAAAATGAGGACCCAGATTGTTGGGGGAAATACGCTGACACTGTAAACCGCTTAGAGAGGCTGTAAATCACTGTGAAGCGCTATATAAGTCTTAAGTGCTAGTGCTATAGCACACATTCTAGAAATAACAGCTAACTAGCAATCTTGAAATGGCTTTAGCAGAAGTGCTTTTAGCATTGATTTGTACCATTTCTTTGTTCACTGACTTCTATCGGAAGTCGTTTTCATTAGTGTTTGCTTCATTTCAGCTATCGACTTTTCAATCAAACTTGATGTCTCTCTGTTTAAAGAATGGAATCCATAGGCCCCTTTGAGAACCTGATTGATAATCCCAATATATTGATGCAAGGTTGTCAAAAGAGGAACAACTTTCAGCCGAGATATAGATCAGCATCTTGCTCACCTCTGTTATTAAGGAAGTGAGCGTACAAGAGGAGCAGAAAAAAAGGAGAAGCAACTGCTTAAGCCAGGGGTCCTCAAACTTGGCAACTTTAAGACCTTTGGCTTAAGCAGTGTCCATATTGTTCCTTGGACTACACCAGGGGTCGGCAACCTTAAATACTCAAAGAGCCATTTGGACCCGTTTCCCACAGAAAAGAAAACACTGGGAGCCACAAAACTCTTCCCGTGTCTGACTATTTCCTGAGCAGCCACAAAACTAGCATGTGTAGTTGAATTAAAGATTCTGTTTTCTTCTGAAACTTTTCTTTTCTTGGATTTATCCATGGTTGGCCTACTGGGGGGTCGAAAAGCTTAATAAATTGTGCATCGGTGGGTGTCGCACATTAGCAGTTGTGACGCATATTTTGAGCGACAGGGAGCCGCAGCAGAGTGATGAAAGAGCCACATGCGGCTCCAGAGCTGCAGGTTGCTGACCCCTGGACTACACTATGCTGGTGGTGTAGCCCAAGTCCTTTAAATATCCAACAAAATCAAAGTATAGTAGAACCTCTGGTCACGAATGCTTCTGACCACGACCAAATTGGGTTCTGACCAAAAAATTCACAGGATCGAACTGCTGGCACTGGGCAGAGTTAGTCTGCAATATTGCATTCTAATCACTGGGAAGGAAGGGAGGGAGGGAGGGCAATAGCACTTAGACTTATATACCGCTTCACAGCGCTTTACAGCCCTCTCTAAGCGGTTTACAAAGTCAGCATCTTGCCCCCACCAAACTGGGTCCTGTATGCAATGAAATTTCATTTTAATGTATGCCAATTAGTGTTACATTCAAAGGGACAATAAAGTTGTTCTTACCTAAGTCTAAGTCACTGAACCAATGATTGTAAGTTGAGGACTATCTGTAATAGCAATAGCACTTAGACTTACATACCACTTCACAGTGCTTTACAGCCCTCTCTAAGCCAATGGTGAAATCCAAATTTTTTTACTATCGGTTCTGTGGGCGTGGCTTGGTGGACGTAGTGTGGCTTGGTGGGCATGGCTTAGGCATGGCAGGGGAAGGATACTGCAAACTCTCCATTCCCACCCCACTCCAGGGGAAGGATATTGCAAAATTCCAATTCCCTCCCCACTCTGGGGCCAGCCAGAGGTGGTATTTGCCGGTTCTCCGAACTACTCAAAATTTCCGCTACCGGTTCTCCAGAACCTGCCGGATTTCATCCCTGGGAGGGTTTACAGAGTCAGCAGATTGCCCCCAAACAATCTGGGTCCTCATTTTAGCGACCTCAGAAGGATGGAAGGTTGAGTCAACCTTGAGCTGGTGAGAATCGAACTGCTGGTAGTCGGCAGAATTAGCCTGCAATACTGCATTCAACCTACTGCAATGTAACAAGTCACATTTTGCCCTGGATAAACTCATCACTCTAAGCCATGATGATAACCTCATTATAGATTACTGAACAAATCCTATCTGGCTCATTTCATGCTGTAATGCCTCATTTCCAGCTAAAGTGTTAAGTAGTGTTTACAAACTACAGTAACTAGTACAGACAGTCCTTGACTTACGATCACAATTGAGCCCAAAATTTTAGTCGCTAAGTGAAATGTTTGTGAACGGAATGTTGCCCCATTTTACAGCTTTTCATGCCACCGCTGTTAAGTGAATCACTGCAGTTGTTAAGCTAGTAACACCTTTGTTAAATGAATCCGGCCTCCCCATTGACTTTGCTTGTCAGAAGGTCACGAAAGGGGATCACATGACCCCCCCCAGCACACTGCAGCCGTCATAACTATGAGTCAGTTGCCAAATGTCTGAATTTTGATCATGTGACCACGGAGGTGCTACGATGGTTGTGTGTGAGAAAAACGGTCATAAGTCGCTTTTTTTCAGTGCCGTCGTAACTTAGAACGGTCACTAACTGTTGCAAGTCAAGAGCTACCTGTAAGGGCTTTGCGCTTAGTGATAGCAGACCGCTAGACCAGTCCTCTCTGCAACTTTCCAGATATGAGTCTGAGACTACAAATCACATTTGTCTCGGCTTAGCATTCATCAGGGGCAATAAAAGAGACTCCGGTCAGGAAAAACTGAATTAGGTTTCACAATTGTGCCTCTGGGATCAATAGAGAACCAAGACCTCTCTGTCTACAACTTCACCCAGTATCCCTTTTCTTGTTTATTTGCTTGTTTTCTTTGAGTGTTAGAAGCCCGTTTTTCTCTTGTAAACAAACCTTTTAATCATTTTAATAGTATCGGAGTTCTACTTGTGTTGAGCTCCACTTAATTCCTGAATGTAAATAGTTACTGCTTCATTTTGGTTTGGAGTGTTTGTAAACTATATTTAAGAATATTCACAGGGGAACCGGAATAAATTAGACTCAGTCTGCTGCAGTTTTCTATTTCTTTAGATAAATGGGAGCCTGTACTTCTTTTTTTTTTAAATGCCCTGTAAGTATTAAATTATTCCTCTTTTCAGAGTATCTTCTTTTATTTTTAGATGAATCTGCGTTCTGTATTTACTGCAGAACAACAGAGGATATTGCAGCGTTACTATGAAAATGGAATGACAAATCAGAGTAAAAATTGCTTTCAGCTCATATTACAGTGTGCACAAGAAACTAAGCTGGACTTCAGTGTAGTCAGGGTAAGTACTGAGGTTTCCATGCTCAAATTTACATAACGGTCTTAACAGACACAGGTGTTTGCTTACCTTACCTACAGGGCATGGAGCTGTGGGGGAAAAAATCAGTAGCTTTATGCTTCAATAGAATTGTGTGTTTGAAAATTTCTGTTGAAAAGCTGAGTTCTACTTTATTTATTAAATTTATTAAACTTATATGCCACCCATCTCACTGTTGCAGATTACAAAAGGATAAAAAGGTAAAAAATATATAATACAAAATGATTAAATTTAAGAAGAGTCCATTCATTCATTCATTCATTCATTCATTCATTCATTCATTGCAGTGGGTATAAACCCAAAGGTGCTTTTTCAGGAGGCAACTGGACTTTCTTGTTTTTTTTCTGTTGAAGACATTTCCCTTCTCATTCAAGAAGCTTCTTCAATTCTGACAGGATAGTGGGGAATGGAAGGATTATCCTGTCAGAGCTGAAGAAGCTTCTTGGATGAGAAGTGAAATGTCTTCAACAGAAAAAAACAAGAAAGTCCAGTTGCCTCTTGAAAAAAAAAAGCACCTTTGGGACAACCATGACCTGGATGATGGAGAATCTCTACCGACTTTCAGTGGGTAAAAAACGCAGAAGAGCCCCTCTGTGTATGATAATTTGGGACACTTATTGTATGTGTGCAACTGTAAGTTTAAAGCATTCATACAACAAATTGCATTTGTAAAAAAAAAAAACCCGTATTAGGCAAGTCGGTTTGTTATAATCGGCTTCGTAACACCTCTACTAGTTTCCAGTTGAATGGCTGCTTGGTGGCAAAATTTTGTTTGCCTTCGCGAAATGAGTGAGAAATGCCTCGCTCATAAAAGCTATTGTGTGTGCGCCAAGCCTAGTTAAACATTAAGATTTAGCTTAGTTATTCTTTTAACAGTAGGTTAAAACAGAACAGCTCATGCGACACCTCTGCTCCGTGAGCTGCATTGGCTGCCAGTTTGCGTCTAGTCCAGTGGTGGGTTGCTACCGGTTCGGATGAGCCAGTAGCGGAAATTTGGCCTCGTTCGCCGAACCGGTAGTGATGGCCAGCTTGCAACGCCCCCGAACTGGTTCCCCAGTCGCTGCTGCTTGAAAGCGGCTGGCAACGAACCCTCTGCGCATGCGCAAAGGCTTCTGCGCATGCGCAAAGGCTTCTGCGCATGCGCAGAGGATCAGAACCCAGATGTAACTCACGCGAGCGTAGCACTTCCGACACGACACGCGCACTTCCGAACTGGTAGGGAAGGTAAGAGAAACCCACCCCTGGTCTAGTCCCAATTAAAGATGCTGGTTTTAACTTTTAATGCCCTTCATGGCATGGAACTGGGCTACCTGAGGCTCTGCCTGTCTCCGGTTACACCTTCCCATTTCATTAGATCTGGCAGAGAAGACCTGCTGCAGGTACCATCAGGTAGGAACCTACATTTGGTGGACCTCAGGAGGCATGCCTTCTCTGCCTTAGACCCCCACCTTATGGAACATGCTTCTCCCCAAAATTAAATGAGCTTCATCCCTTTTGACATCATGGATGTCCCTCAAGATCTGGTTATGTTATTAGGCTTGATGATCCCCGAGAACCAGATACGGTACATGCTTAGCTGGCTCCATTGTTGAGGTGGCCATTCTTCTCTCTCTGCCCAGGGGTTTTATGTTTGTTTTTATTTATAGGTTTAATTTTTTTTAATGTGGATTTGTTTATTTTTACATCTGTTGCTTCTAGAACCATTACATTGCTCAATTGTTATACGCCGTCCAGAGTCGCTTTTGGTGAGATGGGTGGCCATACAAATTTGATTAATAAATAAATAAAAGTAGATGAAATTGAGTGGCAAGCATTACCCTCTGGGGCAGGGGTCTCCAACCTTGGCAACTTTAAGCCTGGTGAACTTCAACTCCCAGAATTCTGGGAGTTGAAGTCCACCAGGCTTAAAGTTGCCAAGGTTGGAGACCCCTCCTCTGGGGTATGGCAGTTGTTTTTAGAGAAGGCGTGTTCTTTGTCACAAAACTTGTCTATTTTATCTTTTTTAAGGTCAGGGAGAAGGACATAAGGGAACTTTTTAAAGATTGGGACTTTGCAGTGTTCAATCTGATTTGGATAAGAATTTGTAGATTGAGATGGCATTTTTTGTAGGTAGCAACGGAGCTGTCTGGTGTCAGTCTGAAGGGTATCAGATTGATGGAGTGTAGCCGAAATTATGCTTGGTTAAAATATCTAAAAGCCTGATATCATGGGCGGAATACAGTGATCGTAATACTTCTGTTTGGCATACTCCGTGAATTGCCGGATTCATTTATTATCACTTTACCTGGTGATAAGGAAGGGACCAAATATCTTAGGGAAAATGCTTGTGTGGTTGTGAAGTCTCACCCGAAAATCCATGATCGAGAAAATTAAAGTATTTCTAGATAGAATTACCTTTAAACTAATAATATAATAATATATAATAATAAACATCTCTTCCCACTTATGACTGCATGACTGTAACTTGTTGCTTGTATCCTTATGATTTATATTAATATTGATTGTTTCCTGATTGCTTACTTGAACCCTATGACAACCATTCTTGACAAATGTATCTTGTCTTTTTATGTACACTGAGAGCATATGCACCAAAGACAAATTCCTTGTGTGTCCAATCACACTTGGCCAATAAAGAATTCTATTCTATTCTATTCTATTCTATTCTATTCTATTCTATTCTATTCTATTCTACTCTACTCTACTCTACTCTATTCTATTCTATTCTATTCTATTCTATTCTATTCTATTCTATTCTATTCTATTCTATTCTATTCTATTCTATTCTATTCTATAAAAAGAGAATGTGTCATTATCTCACTCCTTCCCTCTCTTTTAAGCTGTGGTTTGTTAATAAGAACAGGATATTAAAAACAATGGGGGGAAAATTCTTGTGCATCTCCACGAAACTTTATAAGCGAGGCAGGATGTGTAATAAGATTGGGGTCACCCTTGTGATTTGATTCCCCCCCCCTTTTTTTTTTGGTCATACCTATTTGGCAGAAGAATTTTACAGTTCTTAACCAGTTATTTGACACTTGAGTTCACAGATTTTCTCTCATCTGTTCCGTAGCCGGTGAAGAAAAATTATAAATGCTTGATCGTCGGTTGCTTAGACAATGCTATATTATGTATTGTTTTCTTGGTTTGTTTCTTGTGGGCTTAGGACAAGAACTTCTTCTTTTCTTTAAATGGCAGGTGTGGGCTGCTATAGCAGAGCAGTATTGTTGTGACTCCATTGAACGGCTAGAACTTGTCACTTTTGTGGGGACGCCTTTTGGACAAAACAAAGGCTTAGACATCAGAATTGATTTCCACTAGAAAATGAACCACGTGACTTCTTGTTGCTCCGAGAAGCAAAACAAAAAGTCTTCCTGCTCTTCCTCTTTCCAATTTCCTTTTTTTTTTAAACACTGGTCTATGAAGATAATAGGGGATGCAGTGGCTCGGTGGCTAAGACACTGAGCTTGTCGATCAGAAAGGTCGGCAGTTCGGCAGTTCGAATCCCTAGCGCCACGAAACGGAGTGAGCTCTCGTTACTTGTCCTAACTTCTGCCAACCTAGCAGTTCGAAAGCATGTAAAAATGCAAGTACAAAAATAAGGACCACCTTGGTGGGAAGGTAACAGTGTTCTGTGCGCCTTTGGCGTTTAGTCATGCTGGTCACATGACCACGGAGACATCTTTGGACAGTGCTGGCTCTTCGGCTTAGAAACAGAGATGAGCACCACCCCCTAGAGTCGGGAACGACTAGCACATATGTGCGAGGGGAACCTTCACCTTTACCTTTATGTGAAGATAATAAAATTTGATTTGATTTGACTTGGTGGGTTTTCCCCTTGTACCTCCAGGACCCCTCTATAATTCTTAATAGGACTCTCAGTCAATTCTCGTTCACAGTCATCAATGTGTTTTCTTTCTGCAGCTTGTACTCAGAATCACGCGTAATATGTTAGTTATTCCTTATTATTCATACTGTATGTACACAGTTTGATACGATACTATAAAGGCTCCTTTCCTGTGTTTGCTAGGTGTGGGGAGTGAGGGTCCCATGTTTTTCATTTATCTATTTTTGGTTTGAAATTTACATTGTGGCTAAAAATGCTTTTGCATAATGAATCCTCCTTGAAATGTTGGCAGCATTGTAAGATACACTTAGGGACACGGTGGCTCAGTGGCTAAGATGCTGAGCTTGTTGATCGAAAGGTTGGCAGTTCAGCGGTTCGAATCCCTAGTGCCACGTAACGGGGTGAGCTCCCATTACTTGCCCCAGCTTCTGCCAACCTACCAGTTCAAAAGCACGTAAACAATGCAAGTAGAAAAATAGGGACCACCTTGGTGGGAAGGTAACAGCGTTCAGTGCACCTGTGGCATTTAGTCATGCCGGCCACATGACCACGGAGACGTCTTCGGACAGCGCTGGCTCTTCGGCTTTGAAACGGAGATGAGCACCATCCCTAGAGTCGGGAACGACTAGCACGTATGTGCGAGGGGAACCTTTATCTTTTTTAAGATACACTTATCATGAACATCCTATGCTATACTACAGGGGTCCCCAGCCCCGGGCTGCAGCCCACTATAGCTGTGGCCTATGTGGAACTGGGCCGCACGAGTGGCTAGTGTGCACAACAAGCAGGCCAGCGCGTGCACACCCAAAGACTGACCTGTGCGAGCAGCAAGCTGGCGGGCACTCGCGGGCATGCATGCCAGCCTGCTGCTCACACAAGTTGAGGTGCATGCCGGCCCACCACTCGCACAAGTCAGCTTGCGCCATCCCGCTTCTTGCATGGCCCAGTTCCCTCTTCCTTCCCCCAGCTGGACCACCAAGCCGCAAAGGTTGAAGACCGTTAGTATACAAAAAAGAAAGTCTTCATATGAGAACAGAAATGAGGATTTCTGAGGAAAGTTAGTAGCACCTTCTCTCTTAAACCACATGTGCAAAATAAACATCATTTTATTCAGTTAATAAATCTCTTATATAGTTAATTATCTCTTACTTAATATATAGATAAATATGAAACTGATATCCAGTCATAAACTGACCTGCCTTTGTAATATATATATATATATATATATATATATATATATATGTATGTATGTATGTATGTATGTATGTATGTATGTATGTATGTATGTAATGTATGTATGTATGTAATGTATGTATGTATGTAATGTATGTATGTATGTATATATATATATATATATTATATATATATATATATATATATATATATATATATATATATATATATATATATATATATATATATATATATATATATACACCCCTTTATAGTAGTATTGAAATAATAAACAGAATTTTCATCACTATGTCATGCTGATTGTTGCTTGTGATGTTTATACACTTGTTAGATTTGTAGCATTTTAAAAACATATTTTAAGCAAAAAAATCATAAAATGGGACTTGAGTGACATTTCTAAATATAAAACAGTTAAAATTTGCGGAATTGAATGGTGCCATCAATGCCTTTGTAAAGACTGGTTTTTTCCAGTTTTTAAATTAATATAATTATAGCATTTAATATTAAATTAAACATGTAAAACAATCCTGGATATTGTAACTTCTCAAATGGGCAGGTTTCTTATCACAACGTTACTGTGCATTGAGTCTGTGTTGAGTCAATGTTGACTCCTGGTAACCGTCTGGATAAGTCCCTGCAAGAGCCGAGGTGGCGCAGCGGTTAGAGTGGGGTACTGCAGGCCACTTTAGCTGACTGTGATCCGCAGGTCAGCAGTTCAAATCTCACCGGCTCAAGGTTGACTCAGCCTTCCATCCTTCCGAGGTAGGTAAAATGAGGACCCAGATTGTTGGGGGCAATATAAATATACATTGCTTACTGGTGTAAACCGCTTAGAGAGTGCTTGCACTGTGAGGCGGTATATAAATGTCACAAACAAACAAACAAACAAACAAACAAAAAATAAATAAATAAATAAATAAATAAATAAATAAATAAATAAATAAATAAATAAATAAATAAATTTTCTTGGCAAGATTTCAGTAGTGGCTTGCCATTGCCTGCTTTCTGAGGTTGATAGAGACTGGCTTGCCCAAGGTCCCCCCATGGGCTTCATGTCTTAAGGCAGGACTAGAACTCACAATCTCCCAGTTTCTAGCTGGTGTCTTAATCACTATACTGAGCTGGCTTTTACATCCTTAACTACTTAACTGTCTTTCATTCCCATATATATCAGTCAGGTGTTGAAAATGTTTATTATTTTCTCAGAACCTTAAACAAAGTTTCAGTTTGCAGACTTAAGGGAGTAAAGCTTTTGACACGATGATGGAAATGCCACCTTGAAGTCTAGCTGAAAATTATAGCTGAAGCCTGGGAAACCATCTAGCTTAGAATTATAGGTGAGGCGTGGAAAGGCATCTCGAAAACTAGCTGAAAATTATAGTTGAGGCCTGGAAAACTACCTAGTTTGAGAATGATAGTTGAGCCATGAAAGGCCACTGCGAAAGCGAGCTGAAAATTACGAATCCTCTTTGCTTACAAATTCCTTTTTTTTGTTTGCAGACGTGGGTTGGAAACAAAAGAAGAAAGATGAGCAGCAAGAACGCCGTGGATTCTGGAGGAAGCCCATCAGCCACGGCCAGCAGCACATTGACAGTGCCTCCCGAAGTGGCCGTTCAAAACGTGGTCAGCATAGCCCGTTCCCAGAGCCAGCAGTCCTCGTGGACATCCTCCAATAACGACGTCATAGTCACCGGCATCTATAACCCGGCTAATTCGTCTGGCAGACTGGTATCCAGTAAACAGACTAACTCCTTGATGAGCGATATGCATAAAAATTCCCTGTCGAGGTCAGCCGGGAAGAGCGATCCCGAATTCCAGCGGCAACACGTCGCGGTGACCCGCCAAGCTCCCCATTGTAAAAACGCTTCGCTTTTCCTGGGCGAGAAAACCATCATTCTTTCCAGGCAAACCAGCGTGCTGAATTCAGGGAATTCTATTTATAACCACACGAAGAAAAGCTACGGCGGCTCGTCGGTTCAGACGGCGGAATTAGTGTTACCTCAAAAGCCCGTCTTGTGCCACCGGCCGTACAAAATGGACCAGGTGGGCTGCCAACGGTTGCAAAAACCAGAGCACCCCATCCTCGCTTCCTCCGTGCCATCCGGGCAGAGATCGAACATTAGAGACCCTTCCTGCAGCACCCACAATTTGGAAATCCGAGAGGTTTTTTCGTTGGCTGTTACCGATCAGTCCCTGGGAGGAAGCCGAGAGAAGGCCCTGTCGTCTTCCGGGGAAGGCAGTTGCCTGTCTATCGCGATGGAAACCGGGGATGTGGACGACGAATACGCCAGAGAGGAAGAGTTGGCTTCCATGGGCGCCCAGATTCAAAATTACTCTCGGTTAAGCGGCACGTCCCTCCGCGTCGAGAATCCGGGATCTGGTTTTTCGGGGTCAGGCAGGAACATGAGTTGCAATTCGCACGTGCTGAACTCGAGGAACTTGCACAACAATATCTTGTATCACAACAGAGACTATCGCTTACCTCCGCGGACTTCGTTGCATAGCACATCCAGTACGCTCTACAGCAGTTCCTATCCATCAAGAAGTAACCTTTCTTCTCATTTTGCAGCATCCAATCAACTAAGGCTATCTCAGAACCAAAATAATTATCAGGTAATTGGGCTTTTCTTCTTAAATTCTGACGCTTAGGAAATGTACCACTTCCATTTTTAAAAAATTGTAAATCACAAACTCCAGCTAATGAGCGACTGTAAAGAGAATTGCTACTTTATTTTCTGCTACCAGGAAATAAGAACAGTTTTCTATCCCAACCCCCCTTTTATTTCATTTATTCATTTCTTTATACATGCCCATTTTTCTCTTATGTCCCTGGCATTTTGATACTTTATTCCTGTATTACAATTCTGATGATTCCTGAATTTGGAAACAATTGTTCTAAAAACGTCTTCAGAACCATATGAAGCCAAGAGTACATCTTGATTCACATTCTGGTTTAGAGAAACATTTAAATCAATTGAAGATTTTTTTTTAAACTCTTAGCTGAATTTACAAGAATTCAGAACCATTCAATAAGTTTGAGATCCAGTAAATGATGATTTATTCCGGTGGTTCTCAACTTGTGGTCCGTGGACCCCTGGGGGGGCCGTGATATCATCACCAGGGATCTGTGAAGGCTTGAAGAAATATTATGATTTAAATCTTAAGTCTTGGTGGTCCATGGCCACAGTCTGTGGTCACAAAAGGATTTAAAAGGGGGTCCATGGTGAAGAATGGGACGCAGTGGTTCAGTGGCTAAGACGCTGAGCTTGTTGATCGAAAGGTTGGCAGTTCAGCAGTTTGAATCACTAGTGCTGCGTAACGGGGTGAGCTCCCGTTACTTGTCCCAGCTTCTGCCAACCTAGCAGTTTGAAAGCACGTAAAAAATGCAAGTAGAAAAATAGGGACCACTTTGGTGGGAAGGTAATAACGTTCCCTGCGCCTTTGGTGTTTAGTCATGCTGGCCACATGACCACGGAGACGTCTTCGGACAGCGCTGGCTCTTCGGCTTTGAAACGACTCCCCCTAGAGTCGGGAACGACTAGCACATATATGCAAGGGGAACCTTTACCTTTACCATGATGAAGAAAAGGTTAAGAACCACTGGTTTATTGTCTCTAAATCAGATTTCTTAGAGAAAGAAGAATGGTTTATGTTCATCTCAAAAGAATGCATTCCAATACACTTACGGTAACTGTTCTTCGGATGATTATCTGTCTATGCAGCATGCAAAATGTACTTTTGTGGTAATTTTTTATTTTCCACAGATTTCAGGAAACCTTACTGTGCCTTGGATTACTGGATGCTCCAGGAAAAGAGCAGTAAGTACATCTTGTGAAACTGCACCAACCTTCAGCTTTAGATTGTATGTTTATTTATACCAGAGGTCTTCAAACTTGGCAACTTTAAGACTTGTGGACTTCAATTTGCAGAATTCTCCAGCCAGCTATGCTGGCTGGAGAATTCTGGGAATCGAAGTCCACAAGTCTTAAAGTTGCCAAGTTTGAAGACCTCTGATTTAAACTGTATACTGCATAGTTCTGAGTAGATTATAATGAATTTTAGCCAACAATAAGAAGTAGTCATTATTTTTCCAAGAAACATTGGATGTAATCATTCTGATTTGAGTTGTTTTTATTTTGCAGCCCTGAAAATTTTGGGGGGATTGTTATCAATGCAGGCAGTAGTCAATTAAAGTTATTATGCTCTGTCATTCAAAAATCCTGACCATTAACTGGTATGAATTGGTTTAATATTAAGCATATCAATCAACAGTTTTCGTTGTGTTTCAGTGACGGCATCACAATAATAAAAACGGCTGGAAAATAATTGTACCAATGGAGCGGTATTTTTAAAAGCAACTGGGAAACCTAGTGAGGGTTAAAACAATGTGGCAATCTTCTTGGAAAACAAAATAAATCTTTTTAAAGATGAGCCTTGCTGATCCCAAGAGTAATGAAGACAGTTTCAATTGTGGGCTATCAAAGTAAAACCTTCATAGTCCCAATTTATAGTCCATTTCAACCGAACATTAGTCTCAACTTAAATTCTGTCTGCTTCCAAATAGTTTTGTCTTTCTTTTTTTCTTTCTTCCTGGTTTAATTTCAAGAAAGTGAAATGAAGGCTGTGGGGCACAAAGGAAAAAGCAAAGTAGAACAGAAAGACTGTGAATCTTTTAGTTCTGCAATAACTCTAAATCTATCCTTTAAAAAAAAAAAGTTTTCCGCAGATTCCTCTTTAATGTTGTTGGTTAACTATCTTATATTAATTTGTGTTGGCGTTAAATAGCCTGAATCTGTGCAATTAAAAATGCTTTCAAGGCCGTTTTAAACCTGTTTGCGGAAGCTGTAATCTAACAAATGGCACCAATTTCTAGACTTTTACATAATCTTCATTTGCACAGGGAAATTGTATTCAAATGAGTTTTGCAAAGGAAATAAAGCAATTTGTCGTTGTCTCCAGTTATGCTAGGATAACAGAATATGAACAAGTTGGCTTTGTGACCAGAATGATCTTAAATGATACATCCTGAAAACTGATCTGGAGCAAAGTTTCTTAATGTTTTAAGTCATGCTCTATAAATGGCTCCTTAATAAATATAGATATCCATTAATAAAGGGGGTGAGCTTTTCTCTAACCTAATTTTGTGTATGATTGAGTTGGATTTTGGCACACTAATCTCTACTTCTTATCAATACAATCAAAATACTAGTGTGAATCAAGGCAATTTTTTTTATTTTTCATTGTTAGGGGAGAGGATGGGCGAGGATAGCAATCCTCTTTTTTAATGTTCTAAGAATCCTAGTGTAAAGATCAAAAATTCAAGTAATCTTTGCATTTTGAACAAAGTTTGGCCGGATCTCCTGGGAAGCTCATAAGCAAAGTTTGAAGTCTTTTCTGTCCCAAGACCTTATGTTCTCCTTTTTTTTCAAATACTGAATTAGTTATGTAGGCATTGACACGATAATTGCCTGAGTCTTTTGATAAGCTCTTTAGGTTGTTGGACAACATGGAATTTATTGGTTGTGAATTGCAAAAATAAAAATAAAAATTATGTATCATTTATTGCCTATCAGGTTCAGGGGCTGATCCTGAGGTACAGGTAGTTCTCGACTTGCGTCCATAATAGTGACGACCTGCTTATGGTCACTAATTTGCGCTCTACATGGGGTTTGGAGACTTCAGTTAGTCCAAAATGCAGCTGCGCGAGCTGTGGTGGGTGTACCAAGATACACCCACGTAACACCAATTTTCCGCCAGCTACATTGGCTACCTATCGGTCTCCGGTCACAATTCAAGGTGTTGGTTATTACCTTTAAAGCCCTACATGGCACTGGGCCAGGATATTTACGGGACCGACTACTACCACATACCTCCCAGCGACCGGTGAGATCCCACAGAGTTGGTCTCCTTCGGGTCCTGTCAGCCAGACAATGTCGGTTGGCGGGACCGCGAGGGAGAGCCTTCTCTGTGGTGGCCCCGACTCTGTGGAACCAACTACCTTCGGAGATCCGGACCATACCCGCTTTACTGGCCTTCCGCAAAGCCGTTAAGACCTGGCTCTTCCGGCAGGCCTGGGGATAGGGACCGTGGAGAATGATTTTAAACGGCCACCCCGTGATACGTTTGATAGTTTTTAAATTTTTAGATGTATTTTAATTATTGTTCTGTTTTTATGGTTTTGTTCATTCATTTTGTTTCTCTTTGCTGTAAGCCACCCAGAGTCCCTTTGGGAGTTGGGCGGCATACAAATTGAACAAAATATATAAATAAATAAATAACCAAACTCTTTTAAGTCAAGGGCTACCTGCTCTCTCTCTCTATATATATATATTGTATTCAATTATAGTTTCTGTGTTTTTCTTTTTTTTTTTTTACACTCACCGACTGTAGTTAAAAAGATTTAATTTGACCGTGGCAACTTTCTGGAACATTGCTATGTTCTTTTTCTGGACTTTTAATAAGCTGCATTTAGTAATCTTTGCATACTTGTGCGTGCGCACACCCATGTCCTTGTACTTTTTCCAAACAACGGTGCGTTCTGTTTTTCAAGGTAAAAGAAGATTGCAAAATTCTGCAGCTAAAGGCAGCCATTTTAATTTGGTACAAGTGACTAAGCTTGTGCTAATTTGTAACAAGTGTCCTCAATTTTACACCTATTTCTTTTAGAGTAATTTGTTTTAACCGATGTTATAAATAAACCCAGGATTTTGACAAGACGATATAATTAAAAGTAGGACTTGATGTTGAGAAGGGATCTATGACAACTTGCCACGGCCAACTCACCATGGTCAACTCGCCATGGTCAACTCGCCATGGCCAACTCGCCATGGCCAACTCGCCATGGCCAACTCACCATGGCCAACTCGACGTGGGACAACTTGTTATGGCCAACTTGCCACCGGACAATTCGCCATGAGACCAGAGTTACATTTAATATTGAAAAAATAATCATTAAAGAAAGGATGCTAAAGGAGGGAGGGACAAAATTAAATGTGAATGACAAAAATGAAAATAATTTTTAATTATTTTAAAGAATTAAATTGAATTGTTGAATTGTCCTGCCGTGAGTTGGCCATGGCAAGTTTTCCCACGAGTTGGCTACAGTGAATTGACCATGGCGAATTGGCTGCAGCAAGTTGTCCCATTCCGGTTGAGAAGACCTTCATTTTCACTGTCTGCCCTAGTCTGTTTTTTGCACTCTTCATTGAGAAGAGGGAAAAAAGGATATGTGCTTGTTTTACAGTTACAGGACCGTACACAATTCAGTGACCGAGATTTAGCCACCCTTAAGAAATACTGGGATAAAGGCATGACCAGCCTTGGATCGGTTTGCAGAGAGAAAATTGAAGCCGTTGCTGCAGAATTAAACGTTGACTGTGAAATAGTAAGGGTAAGAAACTTACATTTATAGAAACCAAAATAACCTCAATGAAAGTTTTCTTTCCTTTTTTCTGAATTGCAAGAGTAAGATCGAAATAGATTGCACGTGTTATTGAATGGTTACATTAGGAAGTGCTCTGTTTCCTGTCTATTTATAGATATCATGCCTTAGGTGAGACATTTATTGATAGCTACTATATGTTAGATGTCTGATACTTCAGTTGTATTGAGATTTATATCAGGATTTTTTTTTTAAACTGAGAGATGAAAAGGAGTAACAGTTGTATTTCAGTTCTTCATATTGTAGAAGGAAGCTGAGTTATGCTTTGATCCAGTGGCGGGTTGCTCTCTACTGGTGCCGGTGCGCTGCGCGTGCATCTCCATGCTTCGTGCGCGAGCGCGCCCCCTTGCGAGATTTTGCTTTTGCGCATGCGCAGAAGCAAAAGCGTGCCAAAATCTTGCGAGGGGACGTGCACGTGCGTGAGATTTTGGTGCGATTTTGCTTCTGTGCATGCGCGGAAGCAAAATTGCACCAAAATCTTGCGTGCGCGCACGTCCCCTCACGAGATTTCGCCACCATTTTACTTCCGCGCATGCGCAGAAGCAAAATCGGCCAAAAATTAACGGGAAAAAATGGCGACGCGCGCGGTGGACCGGCAGAGAGTTCTCTGGAGCGGTCGCACGCAAATTGTGCAATTGGCCGCTCCCTACCAGAGCTGTGCACTGGGCAGCTCCGGCAGGAACCCACCTCTGCTTTGATCTCAACACCCCACCCCACCCCACCTCCCAAAAGAGGAAAAGATAAGCGCTTTGCTTTGCGTGTATGGAGTTCCAAGTATAGTACACGATAGCAATAGCACTTAGACATATACCACTTCATAGTGCTTTTACAGCCCTCTCTAAGCGGTTTTACAGAATCAGCCTCTCGCCCCCAACAATCTGGGTCCTCATTTTAATGACCTCGGAAGGATGGAAAGCTGAGTCAACCTTGAGCCTGGTGAGATTCGATCTGCCAAATTGCAGGCAGCCGGCAGGCAGCAGAAGTAGCCTGCAGTACTGCATTCTAACCACTGCGCCACCACAGCTCTGATCCTTCTTCCCAATTTTCCAAACTCTGCTTGAATACCTGGGGACTTGAGAATACAATATGTTGTATGTGTAGGAGAAGAGCAGTCAGAGCTGGGAGGTGGAGTAAAATGTGTCATCAGCTTAGAATCCCTCTGTTGGCACAAACAAGCCAAGTCCAGTCCCCCTCGACTTGGCTTATCTGATCCCAATTTAGTGCTGACCGTTACTTGACCAGATTCTTTTGCCATAAGATTCAATAAATCATTTCTGCTTCAACCTACATGAATGGTCCTGATTTTTTTTTTTTGAGCCTGATATATGTTGTGCTCAACGATGAAGCAAAGAAAGGCTGGGAATTCAGGAGAATACAGCAAGTCCTCGATTTGCAATTATATTTGAGCCCAGAATTATGGTCATAAATTGTCCCAATCATTAAGCAGGTCACCATGTGATTGCTCTCAATTTTACAACCTTTTTTTGAAGCAGTCATTAAATGGTATAAAACCTCCTCCTCCCCGCGAACATTTGTTGAATATTCTGAGTGTCCTATATCTGTAACAGCACTGCTTACTAGCACTGATGAGTGTCCCAAAGGTGCGTTTTTTTCAAGAGGCAACTGGACTTTCTGGTTTTTCTTTGAAGACATTTCACTTCTCATCCAAGAAGCTTCTTCAGCTCTGACTGGATGGTGGGGAATGGAAGGATTTATATTCCTTGCAGACATTCTTCCATTCCCCACCATCCAGTCAGAGCTGAAGAAGCTACTTGGATGAGAAGTAGAGAAAAATCAGAAAGTCCAGTTGCCTCTTGAAAAAAAGTACTTTTGCGACAACCATGACCTGGATGACTGAGAATCTCCATAGACATGTAGCACTGATGATGTTACCTCGTTAGGGTAATGAAACGTCTGCAAGAAACCAAGCAAGCTTAGAGATTACCAAGGACCCCTCCTGTCCTATATCTTTCTGTCTCCCCTTCTCTATATAATACTGCCTCAAGACCAGTTTTTAGAATAAATAATCATGTGCACATTATCTCACTTGTGCTTTTAAGTGTTTCAATTTAGAAAGGTATAATTAGGGCAGCCCTCGCCATCTGATTCTTTCTAAATGTATTTTCTCTGTATTTCTTTCCTTTTCCTTAGCCAAATCTGGTAATTGCCATTAAGGTGCCTCTAATTCTAAAACTTCAGTACGATACATTTTAGACGTTCATTCATTGATAATCAATACGTAAACAGCTTTTCATCCAAAGCTAATTGGATTAGAGGTGATAAAATTAGAAGAGAAGAAATGAGAACATATGTTGAAATTCCATTAAGTTTCTCTTGGATTCTAAATCTTATGTGGAATTTGCCATCCACATATCTCCAAAGAAACTTCAATAATGCAAGCGTGTTCCTTCTTGAATGATTGTAGTTGTAATTGTGGCTTCCTTAATATTTCACCTTTGGGATCAGTCATAATGTCTTAATTTCCCCCCCTATCTGTTTCCTCACCCAAGACTTGGATCGGAAATAGGAGACGGAAGTATCGTTTGATGGGCATTGAAGTGCCTCCTCCGCGAGGTGGCCCTGCCGTTTTTTCGAATCAGTCTGATTCCATTGATAAATCGGTACCCATTCCAGGCGACGACCCCCTGACTGATATGGGAGATGATAATGACAGGAATGATGAAGTGTCCATCTGCTTATCGGAAGGAAGCTCCCAAGGTGGGTCTACGACAACTTGCTGCGGCCAACTCAGCACGGAACAACTCGCCATGGCCAATTCGCCACGGGGGACAACTCACTGCGGGACAAGTGTTACACTAATATTGAAGAAATGGGGGAATAGATTCACTAAAGAAAGGATGCCAAAGGAGGGACAAAATGAAATGTGAATGACAAAAATTAAATAATTGAATTGTTGAATGGTTCCGCAGTGAGTTGGCCATGGCAAGTTGGCCATGCCTAATTGGCCTTGGCGAGTTGACCATGGCAAATTTATTTATTTATTTATTTATTTATTTATTTATTTATTTATTTATTTATTTATTTATTTATTTATTTATTTATTTATTTATTTATTTATTTTGCTGTTTTTATATGCCGCCCTACTCCCTAGGGACTCATGGCGGCGTACAACGGAATATAAGAACAATATAAAAACAGTAGCAAAATATATTTAAAACATTAATTAATTAAAAAATTAAAAAGCCAAACAACACATTCATACCTGGGGGAGACCTAAGATGTTCAGCGGTCACATCACCCTGCCTGCAGGAAGAGCCATGTCTTAATAGCTTTCCGGAAGGCCAGCAAAGTGGGGATAGATCGGATCTCGGGGGGTAGTTGGTTCCAGAGAACCGGAGCCCCCACAGAGAAGGTTCTCCCCCTTGGTCCCGCCAACCGACATTGTTTGGTTGAAGGGACCTGGAGGAGACCGACTCTGTGGGACCTAACTGGTCGTGGGGATATGAGGTAGGATGCAGTCCCGGAGATAGCCTGGTCCTAAGCCATGTAGGGCTTTAAAGATGATAATCAACACCTTGAATTGCACCCGGAGACCAATGGGCAACCAATGCAGCTGGCGAAGAATGGGTGTTAAGTGGGTGTATCTGGAGATACCCACCACAGCTCGCGCAGCCGCATTTTGCACCAATTGCAGTCTCCGAATACTTTTCAAGGGTAGCCCCATGTAGAGCGCATTACAGTAATCAGGAATGATCTCCTCCCTCAAGCCGGCATCTGACAAAGCATCGGAGTTGTCATCCAAAGGAGACATCACACCTTGAATTAAATGTTGTGTTGTGATCTGAACTCTCCTGTTTCCTTCCAAGTTGACAATATGCTATTTCTTCCAAAGGCATTGGTGATCAAGAGAGAAAGAGGCTTCCATGGGTCAACTTTAGACAATGTTCCTCACATGTGGGATTGTGTTAAGAATTTTCTACCGATACACCCTAAACCTAGTTAAAAAGTCAGTCTGGGCCAGGATGTATGCCCAACATAATTTTGCTTATATATCTTGTCTGAATATTTCATTGCTCATTTGGACAGTCCAAGTCTAAATAAAATTTTGCTTTTTAGGCTAACTCTAAAGGGATAATTCATTTTTCAGGAGAAGAGAGGCACAGACTCATAGCTTGACTCATATGGCTGAAATGATCCTTTAGAGTTAGACCCCATTCTTAGCAATCCAACAAGTGACAGAGACAGGCTGTTACGGTGCTAGAAGTGTGTTTTAAAATGTACAAGCAACAATAACTCTGTCGATTAAAAATGAACAGGGGTTCACGTTTTACCGACTTCACAGTTCAGCTAATTGCTCCTGGTGCGTTTGTCTGGAACAAATTGCCAAGGTTTTGCCTTGGGTACTTCAAAAATAGCCTGTTTCTAGGGCACATTAATGGGTAGATAGATAGATATGCCAAGCTTCATCTCATCATTTTGTTTAGCCAATTTGAAGAAGGCAAGGGTAAAAAAAAAATTCTGAGAACTTGAGCGCTGTCAGAATTTCAGTTACAAAGAGAGTATAATATAACAACACAAAATTGGCTGGGAGTAACTCAAAAGCCAAGTGGATCGCTAAAAATCTGCAAATCTTCTTTCCGCCTGAGGTGAAAGAACTCCTCCAACAACAAGAGGACTTGGGAAGTAGAACATGCTGCAGCTCTAACAAGAAACTATCTCAAAATTAATTGAGCCTGGTACTCTGAAGCCTATAATGGAACCATCATAGAGAGTCACCAAAGAAGATCTCTCTGATCAATGCAGAGACATTCAATTTTGCAGCTATTAAGATTGTTGGACGAGCAGGCACAAAAACAGCCAGGGAAGTGACTGAAGCCTGGGAAACAGGCCCTTCTTCAGTTAATAGGAGTGCTGATTTACCACCAGCCTATCAAGTGCATAGAAGGTGAGGGCCGGGCAGCACAAGCAAACAATAGCCAACGACTTAAAAGCCAGCCATCAACATACCCTAATCAACATCTAAAAGGCCACATACAACAGGCACTGTAAATACCACACACAGAACCGCTCACACTCTGCTAGAGAAAAGTTCCCTGAAGATGGGCCTTAGCATGAGTACCAAAGCTCGGAATACAAAACCAATTACATTATTAGTTTTGTCAGTGGATCTTCCTCAGTTCTTCTCTTGTTTGGCTATTGCAAGATTTGAAATCCAGCTCCACATCAGTAACAGTGGATGGATTAGAGATCTCCAGAATAATTCCTAGACACCCATATTGCTTCGCAGTTTCTATCCTTTTTTCATGAACACCGATGATCTGTTGGCTGGACTAGAAATATCATTAAGATAAGATAATCTTTATAGTCAATTTTTTTTTACTGTGAGCACACTGGCACACATTAAAAATAAAATACATACATACATACATACATACATGTATGTGTGTGTGTGTATACACATATACACACACATACATATATAGGTTAATCACTGTCCATTTTGACTACATAACGGAAAGAATAAACTTGAGAGTTCACAAGGTTGATACTGTATGGAACAAAACTGTGGCTGAATCTGGATGTTCTACTTCGAATACCACGAAGCCCCCTCCCAGAAGGTAACAAGGAAAACAGGTTGTGATGAGGAGGTGTAGGGTCCCAGACAATCCTGCAGACCCTGCTCAAGCATCACTTATATTCTATGTCTTGGATAGAAATAAAGCAAAGAGGTGCTCAGTACTGAGTCCGAATAATGATTCATTATTTTTGTCACTATCAGGTGGAGTTAATTCTAGCATTACTATTTCAGAAGAAAATCAAGATGATTTAACACAGGGGTGGCCAAACTATGGTTCTTTGAGGACCTGTGGACTTCAACTCCCAGAATTCCTGAGCTAGCCATGCATGCTCAGGAATTCTGGGAGTTGAAGTCCACAGGTCCTCAAAGAACCATAGTTTGGCCACCCCTGATTTAACAGAACGATTTATCCTGAGGGGGAAAAAACAGAAGTTCTAACAACCTTGGGGTTGTTGTTTTTTAAAATTCATTTTGTGATTAACTCTTTTAATTACAGTATATAGACACATTTATGTAGCGATTCTTATGTATTTAGTGATTTTACTTAGGTAACTTTTTCTTTTTCTTTTTCTTTTCAATTTTTTTATTAGACACACATAACAAAATAACAATATACATTCAAGTACAAAGACATTTCAACATACAAGTGGGGCATAAGTGTCCCCCTATCAACCAAAAGCTATCATCGGATATAATCAAACTATTAACATTTTCCATACACCTGTAAGATACTTTCTAAATATACACCACTTTTTAATTGTTTCTCATTTTTAGTTATATGGTTATAGTTACAAAACTCTCTTACGTATTTCCTTCAGAATACAACATTTTACCTCTTTTATTTATTAAAACAAACGTGAGATCGTAGTAGCCCCCTTTCCACCTTTATGGTTGAATATAGTCAAGATATTAACATTTTCCTTATATATTTATAATAATCTCTATATATACACACCATATTTAATTATATAACTTAAACTATAAAAACTATACATAGTTCCTTCTGATTCTTTAAGAAGTATCTAAACTACTTAGGTAAGTTTTTCATAACTATCTGTGAAGTGGACACACACTTTTTCTTTCTTTCTGGTGATCTTCTGACAGTCTTTAGATCAGCCCTTTGCTTAGAACTACATCATTGTTTCTTTCTGCAGAAGAACCCAATGAAGTTCTTCCAAATGAAGGCATTGGCCACAAAGAAGAGGACCACGCCACTGTATCTTCAGATAATGTGGTGAGAATGCTTCCTAAAATCAGCTTACTAAATTAAAACCACAAAGCTGGATGAACTGATACCTGAAGGGCTCGGTGTTGTGCCGTGGAATTGGGGAGAGTTGGGGGGGGGGTCAAAACTCAGAGTATCCAATCTTGGAAAGCTTTTGTGGAGGATGAAATCCTGACCGTGTCAAAATGTTTGCTTTCAAAAATGAAATACACTGTGTTAGAACCCTGTTCAAACGATTGAGTGTGTTAATATATGATTAAGCCACAAATCATTGTTATGTGTATATTGCTTTAAATGCATTGTGGATGATTACTATATAAGCAAGCAAGAGAGCATCCTCAATGTGGTTGATGGTTTATGGTTTATGGTTGGTGGTTGTGTTTGACGGTGTGTTCCGGATTGAAGACTCTCTGCTGCTTTACTGTGAGTAGATTACTTTATAGCTGTGTGAAATTGCTGTGAAGAGAAGAAGTAACTATCTGTGATAGTATAGAATTAAGTGATGGCTGTAATCTTTGTTTGTGAGTTAAAACAAAGATAGGCAAGAAGAAGAAACTTCACATTGACTGAATAACTGTGTATGACTTGGACTTTCTATTTAACTTTGCTACTATTTTGTACATATTAAAGATATTCTGTTTATTGACTGAATAGCATTCATATCAAACTGCAACACCATTACTACAACACATTTCGCTGTGTATGTGCTTAACAGCACAATAACTCCTTAGCACACTGGTTTGTTTGTTTTTTCTTTAAGAAAATAGAAATAATAGATGATGAAGAAAGCGATATGATAAGTAATTCTGAAGTGGATCAAATGAGCTCTCTTCTGGACTACAAAGTAAGTGCCTTACATTTTTGTTTAAACAGAAAAAATATTCTTTAAATCAGAGGTGGGGAACCATGACCTATTTATCTATCTATCTATCTATCTATCTATCTATCTATCTATCTATCTATCTATCTATCTATCTATCTATCTATCTATCTATCTATCTATCATCATTCATTCATTCATTTGTTTATTTATTTGTGAGACTTATATACCGCCTCACAGTGCAAGCACTTTCTAGGCGGTTTACACCATTAAGCAATGTATATTTATATTGCCCCCAACAATCTGGGTCCTTATTTTACCTACCTCAGAAGGATGGAAGGCTGAGTCAACCCTGAGCCGGTGAGATTTGAACCGCTGAACTGCTGATCACAGTCAGCCAAAGTAGCCTGCAGTAGTGCACTCTAACCGCTGCGCCACCTCGGCTCATGACTTTATGACTTACGGACTTTTAACTCCCAGAATTCCTGAGCCACCTTCTGGTCATAGTAGAGGGTTTCAGTGTTGCAAAGTCTTGAGTATAAATTAGGGACCATAAGAACATAACTCCAGGCAGATGGTGCTGAAGCACACATTTTTAAAAGTAGGATGAATGATTTTATTTTATTTTTAAGGCAGAATGTTCCAATTTCACCAGCTTGTAGATTATACTGGCTATAATGTTTGCTTTTGATGCCATATAAGCAACAGCAGTTGGGAATATGATAAGGGTGGCTTTTTGCCAAATTTGCAAAGGTTACATCTATACATAAGAATTGGAGGTGGATCACTTCTAACTTAGGTTTCACTTGGTGTAACAATATAGAACACATGTTCTCCTAGAACATTGCCAGGTTTAAAGTAAGTGGAGGCCTTTGGGAAAAAAACACAATATATGTGCAACTGAGCTTCACATAGTTACTTCATGATCCCTGCTTTAAGAGAAAGTACAGTGCCAGATGAATATAAATGTGAAGAAAGTGATTTCTTTAATATCACTTGCCACCAATCTGAATAGTGTGATGTGATAACTACAAGAACGTGTTATTGTTGAATTTTGATAAACAGCTATTCTCGGTTAAATGAACTAGTATCTGAGAAAAATAGGTTATCCATATATTTTTTAAATAGAGTTCTTATCTATTGCAGTTTTTATTGTTGAAATAAATGGGAAGAGTATTTCCTAATTACAAAACATAGGACAGAGAGAGAGATAGGTAGATAGGTAGATTTTGAGATAGATGGATGGATGTGCGGTAGCCTAGAGGTGGAGCTCTCGCCTCACAATCAGGAGGCTGTGAATTCGATCCTAGATAGAGGCAGATATTTATCTCTCTCAGCACACTGAGAATATATATGCTGAAAAAAACTCAGCATTGGCGACAGGAAGGGCATCTGGCCAGTAAACATTCAGTTGCCCAGACTCCACCCCGCAAGGGCTTATGGGGTGATAGATAGATAGATAGATAGATAGATAGATAGATAGATAGATAGATAGATAGATAGATAGATAGATAGATAGATAGATAGATAGAAAGATAAGATAAGATAAGATAAGATAAGATAAGATAAGATAAGATAAGATAAGATAAGAAGATAAGATGATAAGGATTAAGAAAGGTGTATTTTGCTTCTGCATTTTAATATTTAATTGGATTGTGTTGCTATACTTTATTATTTAGTATTTCTCATTTTGAAAATATTTTAGAAAAATACTTTGTAAATTTATTATAAATATAATAACTTCAGGTTTTGCATCTCAAAACTATAATTAAAAAAGGGATCCATTTTTATATTAACTGACATTTTCTCAAGCATAAAACTCTACATATTTATTTATTTATTTATTAGTGATATTTATATACCGCCTCATAGTGCAAGCACTCTCTAAGCGGTTTACACCATTAAGCAATGTATATATTTACATTGCCCCCAACAATCTGGGTCCTCATTTTACCTACCTCGGAAGGATGGAAGGCTGAGTCAACCCTGAACAGCTGAACTCAAATGATCAGTCAGCTAAAGTAGCCTGCAGTACTGCACTCTACCTGCTGCGCCACCTCGGCTCTATATATACATATTTGTACCACATATTTGCAAATATTGCTCCGCTTTAAAAAGCCAAAAAGGGGGTGGGGAAGAACCACATTTGAGAAGAACAATTTAACTCCCTAACAAAATGAAACATTATGCTGAAAGTTACATGGAACATTTTTTTTCTCCCTCCAGAACGAGGAAGTAAGGTTCATTGAGAGTGAACTGGAGCATCAAAAACAGAAGTATTTTGAACTCCAGACTTTCACAAGAAGTTTGATACTTGCCGTCAAAACAGATGATAAAGATCAGCAGCAGGTAAGACTAAAGAAAGAGGAAGCAACCTTTTGTCATCTTTTGACTCTCCTATGAAGATACAAGCGAGTTTCATTGGGTCTCCCGGTTAGAACAATTCTCTGCCACTAACGATATACATGTAAATATATACACAGTGAGGATCTTGCCTCTGAATCTTTTTTTAGGATAGAGCTTTTTAAATGTGGATTACAGAGATTGGGATGGATTTATTTTATCTATTAAATGTTTATGCCATCCATCTCCCCTACAAGGTAACTTTACAGTTCATAAAAACAAGCCAAAATCGGTTAAACTATTGAAAGATTAAAATGACAAACATTAAAATGTTATTAAAATGTTAAAACATGATGTGTGAAATAAAATGAATGAAATGAATTTCACTGAATGAAGGACTTCAGAAATGCAACTCTTGACCTAGCATCAACAGAATCATCCTATCGTTCAGTCACTCCCCATATTGTCTTCCGGGGCTGAGTCCATTTCTCTTGGTGGGGGACGTTAGACCTAGTTTTTTTGCCTAGTTTGGATCTTGGAGCAGTTGGGACATGAACAGGTCATGCCAAGATTGAAAATAGAACAGAATAACAGAATTGAAAGGAACCTTAGATGTCGTCTAGTCCAGCCCCCTGCTCAAGCGGAGACACTATCCGTGATGGCTAACCTTTTCCAGACCGAGTGCCCAAAGCACGTGCGCGCACATGTGGCGCGCACACCCGAACCCCTAAAATGCAATGCGTGCGTGGCCCCCCGCGCCTGTATGCGTAGCCCCCTGCAGGCATGCCACCGAGGCGCCCCGTGCACACACCCCGCAGGCACACGCCCCCTGCATGTGTCCTGCATATGCACGTGCTGCCCCAAATGCATCCGTGCATGCACCCCTGAATGCACCGTCCACGTGCATAGCCTCGCATGCGCCCCATGCATGTGCGCCCCCTGACATGCACACTCCGTGCATGCACATGCGGCCCCCACGCCCGCCCCGCGCATGCGCGGTAGAGACCCGAAGACCAGCTGGATAGCGGGAGGGCCTGCGTGCCACCTGTGCCATGCATGCCATAGGTTCGCCATCACGGCCCTATACCAGACAAGTGGCAGCCCAGTCTCTTCTTAAAAGCCTCCAGTGATGGAGCACCCACAGTTTCTGGAGGCAAGCTGTTCCACTGGTTAATTATTGATGTGATAGAACCCCGAACTCACAAGAATCAATAGCATCTTCTCGTTGTTTTCATTTTCTTTGTAACGCAGGCACTTCTAGACGATTTACCTCCAGAATTGGAAGAGATGGATTTTAATCATACATCTCCAGAACCTGACGATACCTCATTCAGCTTGTCATCTTCATCCGAAAAAAATGCCTTGGACAGTTTGTGATCTTTTTTTTTTTTTGACAAAGGAAAACCACACAGTATAGTTTGTCTAACGTGTATGTTTCGAACCGATTACATTGGGTTAACCAATATCCTTAAATATGAAGGAAGACGTAGGGTGGGAAGGCCGGCGAGCCAATTGTATATTGAGGGCATTTTGATAGTTTCTGCAAATTCAGAGTTTTGTTGTTGACAAATGTGAAAGCTACTTGAAAGCTGCTTTCGGCAGCTCTCTCTTGATGATGGTACCTTCATATTAACATGAACTTAATAATAAACCCTTGACCTAACAAGGGCACCGAGAATGGAAGAATAGTAGTGAATTCTGTTAATAACTTCCTAATGTTAATCCGTCAGTCCTACAGTGTGATATTTTGCCTTTTCTTGTTCTTTTCTCCTTCTCAGGTAGATGGACTGATCACTGGAAATTGTAGGTTTCAGGAGATGAGTGGGGATAATTTGGGCCTTCATTCAAATGATGATCATTCTAACCAGGGATCAAACAAAGAAGTGTTGGTCTTTTTTCTTTTTTGCTTTTCTGTATATAGCAGCAAATATCTTCTCTTCATTTTGGGATGATGAAATATTCTGGAATATTTTCATTACTGAAAAAAAAGCAAATCTATTTATCTTAGCTCTAATAAATTATTTTGTGTATATCAGCAGGTGGAAATTCCAAACAAGCAAGGAAAAAACACTTGACTCTTTTAAGTGCACAATTCAGAAAATACAATTTCCAGTTGCACAGCCTTCCCCTTTAGTACACTGTAGAGATTGGTAGTAGTAATCCTGTCAAGCTGTGAAGATCCAGTATACATCCGTGTCTGAAGGTCTGGCAGATGCTTGCAGCTTACTTACAAGTGACTGGTCCATGAGCCTCGTATAAAAAAAAAGAAAATGTGGAGATTGTTACTCAAGAGAAGAAGAAAACTTCATAAGTGTTGTGAGAAATGTTGATGAGAATTCCCTCGAAGGGGAAATATATTTCTGGACTTTTAATGTGGAGCAGTTACTTAGTCCATATACTTATTAAGATAATTGTTTTTTTAAACAAACAAACAAACCAGCTAGCTAGCAAGCAAACACTAATTTATGGATTAGCTCTGAATAGGATTTAGCAAATGTACAACACATTTATGCAGCCAGGCTTAAAAGTTATTTTGATCGATTTTGTTAGGCAGTTAGTAGGCCGTGTAGACCTGAACTCAGTGAGAAATATTGGAGTTCTCCATCTTTGCTGTGTGCATCAGAATCCTCAGAATAACCTCTTAAAGAGTCCAATGCATAATTTGACCATTGTCCTCTTTTTCAACTACTGCTGGAAACTTAAGATTAAAGTTTTTAATCTTAAAACATATTTTTTTTAAATTTTTGATCTAGAGTTATGTATGTTGTGTCTTAAATAGGATATTGAAAATGTTACTTACCAATTTGTATGCTTTGTTCTTTGGGATAGTATTTAACCGATTGATTAGGTGCTTGTCAAATCCGCGCTGATTGACTCCTAGCGACCACGTAGGTAGGCTGAGACGTCCTTGGTGTATGGCCTTGAAGGCTTCTCAGTGCTGCATTCACAAAAATGTAAGATAAGAGATGCCCCATTGATGCCCCATAGCACAAACCTGGAAGGATTATATTCAATGGAAATGCTGGTAAGAAAACGGCTGTGTAAGAAAATTGTCCTCCCTCTTCTAAAGTCCCTTTGTACGTTATTCTTAAATTCCAGCTCACATCTTCTTCACTGTGGCTGCCACCGCCTCCCTGCCCTCTTCCTTCCTCTGCGTTTTATCTTTCTGCTCTCTTTCTAGCAGAGGTGGTATTCAGCCGATTCGTGCGAACCGGTAGTTAGCAACCTGTGGGTGGGCCTGCCCACCCGCCCTGGCGCTCCGTCCTGTTTAGCCACGTTTTCAAGCCGCACGCACGCCTGCCAGCCGTGCGCGCGAGCAAAGCGCATGCACGGAAGGCCGTGCACATACGCGGAAGGCGCACGTGTGACCGAAGCGAGCGTGCGCGTGCTGGGCGAACCGATAGGGAGTTTTTGTGAATCCCACCGTTGCTTTCTAGTTGCTCTCTTAAGAACGAAAAAGCACAGGAGAAGCAGGATTGCAACTCCTTTTAGCCTACAGAGGAAAGGGTTTTTGCAAGTTCACATCTTGCAGAAGAGAAATGAAGAGGTTTCCTACCCCCACCCCACCCCCGTTTAATCGCACCTCTGGATGAAAGCGAATGTACTCGACTGTGAGCAATGTGTTTCCTCTCGAGTAAAGGTAAAAAGGGCGGTGGGATTGGGCACCGTTCCGCATCAAAATCCGATGCCAAAGAAGGCTGTATTCTTTTGGCCCACATAAATTATGCAAATTGATCTGACACGGGATAATTATGGCTTCTTGGGTTTTTTTCTTAATACTACTCTCGTTTGCTTTCTGGAAAGGGGTCAGGAGGACTCTGATGTTATTAAAGATCCCCTACCTCTCGGAACACTGGGAAGCTCAGGAAGCCACTCCTCTCTCGCTTCTCAGTTTTCAGCAAGCGTTCCTTAAAGAAGTTTGTGTAGCACAATTAGCAGCAATAAAACTGATTACATGAGATTCTCAAGAAGCTGTTCTATGATCGTCACGTTCTGCACGACATGGCCTTTGTGACTTGTTTCTGGAGTCATAAAATGCAGCTTGAAGTGCTTGTTGTCCATATGAACAGTCAGCAGTACATGCATTAAAAAGAAAAAAAAATGAATGTAAAAAGTGGGAAGCAAGATAAGGCAATGCATGATAAGGCCAGCCTAATAGAGAAGGAAGGTTGTGATGGAGAGCCTGAAAGACTACAGGGAAAGATCTACAGATCTGAACTGCATGTTGTTTTTTAGGGTCAGCACCTGTTGTTTCAAATGCCATTTCTGTTTGCATTTGCTTAGCCCAGGGGTAGGCAAAGTTGGCTCTTCTATGACTCGTGGACTTCAACTCCCAGACTTTCTGAGCCAATCATGCTAGCTCAGGAATTCTGGGAGTTGAAGTCCACGAGTCATAGAAGAGTCAACTTTGCCTACCCCTGGCTTAGCCAAACGCATTGCAACTGATGGTCATTGGGAGGAAAGGAGATGTGCTAAAGACCTCCATGATTACTTCGGGCAGTGTTTCTCAAGATGTGTGGATTGCTGTGCTGGCTGGGGAATTCTGGGTGTTTATCTTACAGCTACCAAGGTTGAGAAACATTGATCTAAGCCAAGTGTGTGTCCAACCTATGGTTCCCGGGTCACATGCGGTCCCGTATAGCTAGTAATGAGGCTCCATAAGACTGTAAACATCATTGTAAACTAGGTAACATCATCAGTAGCACTGATGATTTGATTAGATTAGATTAACAAAGTTGGAAGGGACCTTGTAGGTCATCTAGTCCAACCCCCCCTGCCCAAGCAGGAGACCCTACACCATTTCTGACAAATGGCAGATGTTACCTAGTTTGGGTAATGAAACATCTGCAAGAAAACAATCAAGCTCAGAGAGCACCAAGAACCTCTCTTGGTCAACTTTGAACATTATTATGTGATTTATATACATTAACTATATTCTATATTTATATAGAATATAGTTAATGTATATAAATAGAAACAGGGCCAAAATTGCTTGAACAAATAGAGGAATATGGAGAAGTAGGGGACTGAAAATCAACAAGGACAAGACAAAAATTGTAGTAAAAAATATAACAGAAAAACAAAAAAATGAAAATAATGGAGAAATTAAACATCCAAATAGTAAAGAAGGTGAAATACTTGGGTATTCACTTAAGCTCAAGATGTGCAACTATAAAGGAAGATAATTATTATAAAGTGAGAAATCAAATTGAAATAGACTTGGAAAACTTTACAATTAGCATTAACGGGAAGAATAGCGTCAATTAAGATGAATATACTACCAAGAATTTTATTTTTATTCCAAACAATACCAATAAAACTTGAGAAAAAGTACTTGGAGAATTTGAATAAAATAATGTGGAAATATATATGGCAAGGGGAAAAAAAGCCAGAATGAATATAAAAATGTAAAAATGTATAGAACTAGAGGTGGGTTTGGACTGCCAAGCTGGGAATTATACTATCAAACTGCAACATTAACATGGACAAAAGAATGGATTCTACTGAGAAACTATATTCTATATTTTACTTGTGACCCAAGACAATTCCTCTTCACTCAATGCGGCCCAGGCAAGCCAATAGGTTGAACACCCATGATTTAGTCACCTCTTGTGTTGTTTAGTCAAAGAGCAGCAATCCAGACATCATAAATGTTGGGTTTTAGTGGAAATGCAAGCTGAACAGAGTTTTGAAAGAAAGCTATTTCATACAAAAGGGTTGGGATTTTTTGTTTTTGTATTTTGTATTTAGCTACCTCGGATGTAGATGCCCGTATTCCTAAGCTATAAAGATGCCTCTCAGCTTTGCAACTATTCCAGAAATCCTAATGGAAGGCTTATATGCTGTTTAGGCAAAAAAAAAGTATTGTGAACTGGAAAACGTTATTTTTACCAGTAATTTGTGTAGCACTTTGGTTTGCGTAGGCCTAGTTCCAACTTCAAGACACTTTTATTTTGATTTTTTTAAGGCATGACTCTGGCTAGTAAATCTCTGGCCTCCAATGTGATTGATCTAAATACTACTCTGCAAATGATACACCTTTTTTTTTTAATGGCTTGCAGTTCCTTCATGCTTGCGCATCCTTTGAGGCTGAATGTATGATCTGAGTCTACAGTGAAAATACTTGTCTTTAAAATGGATTTGTTGGAGAACGCGGCGCGTCTTGTCTCTATGCTGAGATTGTCTCACTGATGCGAGACTTTCATTCGATGTTAAGGCTCATCAAATGATTGAGAAGCTGCGTTTTATTTATTGTCTGTATTAAAATAATCCTTCCAGACCTCACAGCAGTTTATAATAAAATCGCTGAACATGTGTTTGAACTAGCTAGAACCGTATCCACTGGAACTGTAGCCTTTACAGGTTGTCCTCGACTTACAGCCGTTGGCTTAGTGAGCGTTCAAAGTTACGACGGCACTGATAAAAGTGACTTAGGACCGATTCTCGCACATACAACCGTTGCAGCATCACGTGATCAAAATTCGGAGACTTGGCAACCGGTTCCTATCGATAACGGTTGCAGTGTCCCATGGGGGCACGTGATCCCCTTTTGCGACCTTCGGCCAAGCAAAGGTCAACGGGGAAGCCAGATTCACTTAACAACCGTGTTACTCACTTTATAACTGCAGTGATTCGCTTAACAATTGTGGCAGAAAAGGTCATAGAACGGGGCAAATCTCCCTGACACAGCTGTCTTGCTTAGCAGCAGAATGTTTGGGCTCCATTGTGATCGTACGTGGTTGAGGACTGCCTTGCATTATTGTCAAAATCCAAAATGGGTCCTTAGAGAAAGGTACGGTTAAAAAGTGGTGTTGTAAGCAGAAATTGTAAGGACCCATTTTTAACTCTGCAATCTTTTATACCCCTTGTTTCTCTCCCACTCTGAAGCCTTGGGACTTTATGGAGATGAGGCTCATGTATCTTTTAACAATTGCACTGAATGGAGATATCTTTAATAGAATCAGATTCTTCTGAGGTAATGCAAGAAGTCTGCTTTCTTTTCCTCTGGTCACTCACTCATTGTTCTCCTTTTATTTTTTTTAAAAAGCCAAAAGCAACAAAAGATGACTGATGATACCTCTGCTTGGACCATGAGGTCCCCAAACTTGGCAACTTTAAGACTTGTGCAGGGGTCCCCAAACTTGGCAGGGGTCCCCAAACTTGGCAACTTTAAGACTTGTGGGGTCCCCAAACTTGGCAACTTTAAGCAGGGGTCCCCAAACTTGGGGATCCCCAAACTTGGCAACTTTAAGACTTGTGGACTTAAGCAGGGGTCCCCAAACTTGGCAGGGGTCCCCAAACTTGGCAACTTTAAGCAGGGGTCCCCAAACTTGGCAACTTTAAGACTTGTGGACTTCAACTCCTAGAATTCTCCAGCCAGCTATGCTGGCTGGAGAATTCTGGGAGTTGAAGTCCACAAGTCTTAAGTTGCTAAGTTTGAAGACTTCTGCATTAAAGTATATTGTACTTCACAATGTCCATCTTGTATGTGTGTGAACACTCCATTGTTCAAGGTAATTTAACACTATTTTCAGGGAAAGGGTTGAAAGTTGGAAACTGCATGTCGATGGAGATTCTCCATCAGCCAGGTCATGGTTGCCCCAAAGGTGCTTTTTCCACAAGGCAACTGGACATTCTTGGTTTTGAAACCATTTCACTTCTCATCCAAGAAACTTCTTCAGTTCTTCCAATTCAGTTCAATTCAAGGAGAGAAGCTGGAACTCCTAGAACTAAGGAGAAATTTCCCAGCAGTGAAAACAATTAACCAGTGGAACAGCTTGCCTCCAGAAGTTATGGGCGATCCATCACTGGAGGCTTTTTAAGAAGAGACTGGACAACCGCTTGTCTGGAGTGGTATAGGGTCTCCTGCTTGAGTAGGGGGTTGGACTAGAAGACCTCCAAGGTCCCTTCCAACTCTATTATTCTGTTATCTCCCTTTTGGAAAAAGCACCGTTGGAACAGATTGAAACTACAAATGAATATTAAAATGGGTAAGTAATAGATTCCATTACTTACCCTTCTTTTGAAGCATGAATTCTGGTGTTCTCTTTTCATAGGAAGATCTTTATCTTGGTTGCCAGGGGACATCAAACCTGAACCTTAAATATGTTTAAGTGTCATTTTGTTTTAAAAAAAAAAAAGCACTGGGATGTTATAGACAAAGCTTTAGCAAATTAACATCTGGTATGTGAAATGTTTTACTGAATTATTTAATTTACATAATACTTAAGACACACATCTATACATACGTTTTACAGGCTACCTCTGCAAGATGATGCAACCTTGGATGTGCACTAGATCAGGAGTCTCCAAGCTTGGCAATTTTAACACTTGTGGACTTCAACTCCCAGAATTCCCCAGGCAACTGGCTGGGTATTCTGGGAGTTGAAGTCCACAAGTCTTAAAGTGGTCAAATTTGGAGAGCCCTGCACTAGACTATAATGTGACTTCTTGGTACATTTGAAATGATGGAATAATTTCCAAATACTTGATAATTTCAGGTTTGGGAAGAAGGGAACAACGGGTCATTTTTCTCCCAAATATTGTCATCTTTTGCTTAATCTAATGTTAGCAATATGAAAGTAATTGATAGTTATATGAATGGGGAATTGGAAAGAAGCTTAGGAGCACTTTAGATGCGTTGCCAAGTAAACATGGCAACATGTCATGGAGCTCCCAGCTCAGTTCCGAAGAAAGTTGGTGTGTCCATATGATGGGCAAACTCTGTGTGCATAACCATGTAAAAGACTCGAAAGGGAAATATATTCTACAATGAAGGTATAGCTGACTGGGGGAAATTCCTTCAAGAGATCCATTGAGATGAATGGGTGTTGTTGAGTTTTCCCACAGGTATGTTCCTTGGATGTTAATTACTAGTTAGTTTCAGAATTGCCCCTACTTTTAAACTGCTCAGTTATGGCCTTACAATTGGCGCCTTTCTACTGCAGATGCAAGCTGCTTAGGCAAATAAGTTTAAAATTGATCCCTTTTAGACATCTTTTGAACATCATCTAGAAGTGTCTTCTTGTGCCACTTCTATTTCTAGCTTTTAAAGTTAGCTTTACTTTCTTTTGGGTTCTGACAGGGCCATTCCCAGTGCTAGCTGTCTGTTACTAACATTATATATATATATAAATGTTCAATGTGGTTTTACAGAAATTCACATCAGATGTTCTTTGGGAAATAGAAACTTTTCCCCCTTGTTAGAGACAACAAACTTAATATTATAATAATTAACCCAAACAATTAAAAGTGTGTGTTATTAATAATGTTTACATGTTCTGATGATCCTTTTAATTTCCCAGTATTTTATCAGGAAAAAAATGTTCAGGTGTTGAACAGTCTCCAGAAACCGAATTAACTCTCCTTACCTATTTAAAACATTCGGGACATAGGTCTCAGGATAGATAATCCAAAAGGCACTTAGAAGGTGAACACGATACAATTTCCTGGAAAGAAACAGGAAAACGATTTACATTCCCACTTTAAAAGCACATGGCTTGGTCCTTTTGCTGCCTCAAATCTTGCTAAGTCTGCATTATGTTAATAACCCATCCACCATGAGTTACAAATTGTGGTTTATGGTTTATTGGGTGAACCCATCACACATCATGTCTTCAATGAAGAGACTAAACAAGCTATGGCTTAGAATGACAGAGTACCTCAAATTTGGAAATTGATTCAATTAGAAAAGAAGGCATGTTCAGTTCTTCTTTGACCCGGCTGATCTAGGAACACTCCCTAAAATCATGCCGATTTAAGTGGTTATTGCAAGCACGGCTAAGGTTGTATTGGAGATCATTGCACAGAATGGTGGCTTGTTTTTCTTCACATATGCAAGCACTCAATTTAAGGCAAGTCTTTCTCAACCTTGAAAACTTTTAAGATGGATGGACTTCAACTTGCAGAATTCTGGGAGCTAAAGTCCACCCGTCTTAAAGTTGCCATGGATCGAGAAACACTTGCTTAAGACGTTACACTGCCCAGTGCATCTAACTCCCTATTCTTCTACTGTAGCTCATGGTAGCATCATAAAACTGGCGTGTTGAGTTTTTAAAGAGAACGATGTGCGGAGAAAAATATGTATGTTCCTTGTTCCATTGGCAGAGCGCTGGCAACTGAACAGCTGCTCAAAAACCTTTGGGCTGTTGGAGGAGTGGCAATTTACTGCATTTTCCAGCTGTTAAACCCACTTTTGGTTACAATAAAAAAGGGATAATGATTGTTGTCCTCTTCTGCTTTTTTGCTGCAATGCTGTTTTCTCAAACGATATAGAATTCACCTGCTTCTGGTCAATGCATGAAAAGAGTGAAGCATGTGATATTTAAAAAAAAACATATATATTTTAATGCTTTTGTGAGTGAACCTTTCACGAGGAATATGGGTTCTAAATTTCATAATTTCAAAGCAAGATGAATGCAAAATAAATAAAAAGTTTTGGATCAAGTATGAATACACTGTAAAAGTTCGCTGTGAATTGTAAGCTGGCAGCTCCATAAATGCTCCTAATACTTGTCCATCTGACCTCATCTGAAACCTCTCTTTAGAAATTTCTCTGCTTTGGGGGAATGGTAACACTTGATTTAAAATTTTGTTGATGCTTTGGAAAATTTTGAGTATCTTGTCTTTTTTTTTTGTTTTGTTTGTTAATGTAAGCTGGTTTATTAAAATGTGCCACTGAAAATTGAAGGAATTAACAGAATGTCCATTTGGCTAACTTGGGGGAGTTTTGTAAATTTAGGGTGATTGAAAGCTGAACTTCTCTGCGAAACTCAAGTGTTTATACTGCAGATTTAAAGTGTGTAAATGGCTATGTGTAGCAAGAAATCTATGACAGATTCTTATCTTGAGTACCTCCATTGTAACCCAGAATATGTGATCTTGGTTTATTGCTAAAAGGGATTCCACCCAATTGTACTGATCTTATTTCTCTGTCTGTATGTGTCTGTGTGTACTGTACACACTCACATACACACGTACATACACAGATAACATGTTTATAATCTTGTATTCTCAAAATCCAGAACACACAGAAAAAAAAGATTATTCACAAGAAACCGATTCAGCTATTTTTATATGAACTGTTGGTCTCTGCCTTAACTTTTTTTGTGAAAATTTTGTGCCATAGGATTTTTAACTTATCAACAGATAGCTTGAGAAGTTTGGTTTGAAAAAAAATAAAAATAAAAATGTGAATATTGGATTTAGGCTAATGGATACTTTTCAAAGTTTCCTGTCTTCATTAACGGTTCTGAAAATATACATCCTGTATAATTGCATGTATTAAATTTTCTTATTGTGTTTATTCCCCCTCCCCATTTTAAAGGGGGGGAGGGCTGGGGAGGGGGTGGGGACAGATTGCATCCACTCTGAAATGCATACTTTTAATAATTTCAGAAACTCTCATTTTGTTTTTCTGACTGTGTTAGGTATAGTTTGACAGACCCTTGATAAACTGAGTTGTTTTATTACAACACTGTAACTGTTAGGTCAACTTGGTTAGAGTGAAGGTCTACCTGCCTTCACTTATCTTTATCTACTCCATTCAAGGATATTTTTCTACATCTACCAGATCTAAAATACTGGAGAAATTCAATAAAGGATATGTAAGTTGATTTCCTACATTAAGTTTCCAGTTTCTGTTTTCATAACCAATGATTTAGAAAGATTTACTCTTTGTTATTCAAGCTTGATTTCATGTTCTTGAAGTCAACTCCAAGGATAGTAACATATACTCTCTTACTTTGCATTCATATCGTACCGTATTTGGCCTTCTGCTTACCTGTTCTCTATATTATTTATTTATTTATTTATTTATTTATTATGGTGTTCTTATATGCCGCCCAACTCCCAAAGGACTCAGGGCGGCGTACAACAGAGAAAAATACAAGACACCAATTCATAAATATTACATTTAAAAAACAGATATAAAAATTAAAAAACACAATATTTAAAATCGTCCAATACTCATTCAACAACCGTACATACTTGGGGTGAGCTCGAGTAGATTAAGCTCTACCCCCAGCCTGCAGGAAAAGCCATGTCTTGACAGCTTTCCGGAAGGCCAGCAGAGTGGGGATAGTTCGGGTCTCTGGGGGAAGTTGGTTCCAGAGCGCGGGGCCGGCCACAGAGAAGGCTCTCCCCCTAGGGCCCGCCAGGCGGCATTGCTTGGCCGACGGGACCTGGAGGAGGCCAACTCTGTGGGCCCTAACCGGTCGGAGGGAAGTGTGAGGCAGAATGCGGTCCCGGAGAGGCCAAACTGGCTCTGGGACCGCATTAGCCCAAACTGGCTCCGTTCCCATATTGCACTAGGGCAATTTTGAAAGACAGAAACTTTATTGTGGCCATGGATCAGTAAAAATACCTTCAATAAAATAAAGCAAAGGTAAGTCCTAACATCAAAGACGGTAGGCAGCCTTTTGTGGGTGAAGCTTACACATAATGTAGCAGAATTTTGGTATTTTTAGACAAAATAGATTTGTTCCGGTTGTTTTGGGGTGTAAGATGCATCCTCCAGGCAATGTGATTTTAAAACAATGGTTTATAGCAGTGATGGCGAACCTTTTTTTCCTCGGGTGCCGAAATAGTGTGCATGTGCACTACCACACGTGCGTGCGTGCCCACACCCATAATTCAAAGCACCCCACCCCCTGCACATGCGTGCGTGACCCCCCCACTCCCCCGTTTCCCGACTTCCAGTGGGCCCGGTAGGCCTGTTTTTTGTCCTCCCCAGGCTCCAGAGGCTTTCTTGGAGCTTGGGGAAGGTGAAAATGCTCCCCACCACCACCCCGGAGGCCCTCAGGAGGCCAAAATTGCCCTCTCAGAGCCTCCGCGCCAGCCAAAAATCAGCTGGCGGGCACGCACATGCGCGCTAGGGCAATGGCTCGTGTGCCGGCAGATATGGCTCCGCGTGCCACCTGTGGCACCCGTGCCATAGGTTCGCCATCACTGGTTTATAGCATATTGTAATGTATAAACTTTGGTATTGCAGCTCAAACATGCAAAGTTAAGATAGAACATGGATTAATATGAATTTCCATTCTATTAATTATAATGATTTTTGGGTTTTTTTTTTTAAAAAAAGGAAGTGATTGCAGTATTCATCACAGAAAGTGAATTTGTCATTTTTATACTAACACTTGCCTGGTCAACAGATAATTAGGTGGCTTTTTCTGGCTCTTGCTGAGAATAATGTGTGAACCAAGCAATTATGTTTTAAGCATTTATGTGCAAGCCGTAGACTGCTGTTTTTCCTTTTAACTAAAGCATAAGCAGAAATAACAACACCCAAACCTGGCTTAGAATCTTGTTTGAGTTCAGCCATCTTCCTCTACAAGAGAATACTAACAACTTTGTTTAATTGTGTGTTGTTGGGTACCAAATCTGTGACACAGCAGCCTGTAAAAATGATCTTCGATGTCTTCTTGTCTATATAGGAAAAGGTTGGAGAACAGCATACCGTATTTTTCGGAGTATAAGACGCACCGGTGTATAAGACGCACCTTAGTTTTTGGGGAGGAAAATAGGGGAAAACAATCTGCCTACCAGGTATTCATCTGGCTAGCATCCTTAGTCTGGTCAGCTTCAGCACATTATTTTATCTCCTGGTTAGGACTTTAAAAAAACCTTCTGAGAGAGTAACAATGAAAGAGCCTGCAAGCCAGTAAGAGCTGGGAAGATAGTTAGCACCTGGTTAGGGCTAGAAAAAAACTTATTCGGAGCAAGCAGAGCAATGAAAAAAATTTCTGCAAAGACTTAGGGCTGGAAAAACATTCTTTGGAGAGAGTAACAATGAAAAAGCCTGCAAGGTAAGAGCTGGGAAGATCTGTTAGCACCTAGTTATGGCTGGAAAAAAAAGCTACATTCGAAGTATAAGACGCACCCAAATTTTCAGCCACTTTTAGGGAGGAAAAAGGTGCGTCTTATACTCAGAAAAATACGGTATGTTGCCAGTTCACTTAAATACAAATTGCTAATAGCTTTTTCTCTCCACGACTTCCAGAACGGTTGTTATGTAGGCAGCAAAGAATTAGTTCTGTGGCTGAAGAAGGGTTATTGATCACTCAATTCCAGGCCACGGGTGTCCTGTCCTGCTGATTCAGTTACTCAGATGTCTTGCCAATTAATGATGCTGCAAAATGCAGCTATCCTGTGATGAGGGCGACTCGTGCATTGGGCTATAAAAAAAACTGTAAAAACAAAGTGACGGATCTTTTATTCGGTCACCCTGATTCAGTCCTTTAGAGTTGATTGTTCCGTTATAAAAGGAATTTATTCAGTCCTTCATTCCTCTGTTAAAAATTCTTTATTCAATCATCTTTATTCACACGCACCACCGCACACAAATTGAAGAGTGATAGCAAATCAGCAGGAAGCCGAAACCATCCTAATTTTGCCACCTTATGTGTAGGATTCAATATTTAAGATTGAGTTGATTTTGAGAATACTTTGTGCGTGTTCAGAGCTATTGGAAGTCCTCTGGTGAGGTGAACCGCAGCTCACAAGAGCTGACAATGGTAGTTCACCTAGAAAAGTGTTTTTTAATTTCCGGCATTTTAGTCCTGGGCGGAGTCATTTTATAAGGACCCAGAATTGGAGTGCTGAACTTTGCGGATCTGAGAAACTGTCCAAATGATGTGTGAACCCTAACAAGAGAGCGGCTATGTTTAATAAACCCTGTTAATGCTCTGAATGGAAGCTGAGTTTGGCTTCTTGATGGTGCTCACTTACTTTGGACAATAAGGTAAAGGAGTCCCTGCAGATTTTACTCCGCTAGTCGTTGCTTACTATAGGGAGTTGGGCAGGGGCAGGTTCCTAATGTTTTTACTACCACTCTGTGGGTGTGGCTTATTTTGTGGGTGTGTCTTGCCAGCCATGTGACCGGGTGGGCGTGGCTTCTCGGACTGCTGAAAGGAGGGGAACTGAGATAGGTCCTGCCGCCCATTCCCCCTCCCCTCAGCAGCTCGAGAAGCCTCAAACGTGCGAAAATGCCGAGGATCATCACCGTGCGTTCGTGGCTTCTCGGACTGCTGAAGGGAGGGGAATGGAGATAGCTCCTGCCGCCTGTTCTTTCAGCGCCTCACACGCTCCCTCAGCCATCCTCCCCTGCTTGGACTCTGTGGGGTAGGAAGGCAGCGCATGAGCAGTGCCGGAAATTCGGCTTCTGAGCATGCGCAAAAGAAAAAAAATTTAAAAAATAATTTTTTTTTCAAAAAAATGGCAGCGCCCAGGCACCGGCAACCGACCGCACCAGTACTGTGATGTCACCAGCGGGCCGCTACCGGTGCTATAGAGTGGACCGCACTGGTAGGAACCCACCATTGGAGTTGGGGGCTCATCTGTTTCAGGGTTAATGGAGCCAGCGCTATCTGAAGACATTTTCACGGTCACATACCCAGCATGCTATCACGGAGCGCTTTTCTCTTCCCACCAAAATGGTACCTATTTATCTACTCGCATTTGCATGCTTTCAAACTACTAGGTTGGCAGGAGCTTGGGGCGAGGACGGAAGCTCACCCCATCACATGGCACTCGGGTCTCGAACCCAGGAAGGCCAGCATTTTAATCACTGAGCCACCATGCCATCCGTCCTTTGGACAGTGCTGAGAAGAACATACTACAACCCAGAAGTGGGTTCCTCCCGGTACGCTCTTACCTGTTGGTTGCTGCAGAGCCGAAGAAGCTGGTGGCGTTTGCGGCACTTCCCCCACCCGCTTCCCCCGCCCGCCTAGACGCCGCCATTTGCATTCTTTTGCCCTCTGCGCAAGCAGAACGCTTTGCGCATGCGCAGAGGGCAAAAGAACTTAAATGCCGGTGTCCAGGCGGGCAGGGGAAGCGCCGCGAACACTACTAGCTTCTTCGGCTCTGCAGCGACCAACAGGTAAGAGCGTACCGGGAGGAACCCACCTCTGCTACAACCTCAGCGCTTGTCTGTGAATTGAAGTCCACCCAGCCTAAAGTTCCAAAGTTGAAAAACCCTGCGTCTATCCTCAAAAGATAGTGCAAAAGGACTTTTTTTTTTCAAAGGATGTTTTATTTCCGCTGAAAGGAAGTCCATCTTCCTTATCTCTCACCTCTTGAAGATCTACAGTATTCTCATTTGCCTCCTGGAAGCAAACCAGCCACACCAGCCATGGAAAACAGAACGCGCTATGACTGTCCTGATGCGTCATATCTAAGACAGGTTTGATCTAAGCTACTTTCACATGAGCAGACAGGAACAGGATATAACCCCTCCCTGTTTCAATAAGGTTAATAAAATCCACGCAAAAGAAGCCCTTGGCATCGTTTTTGAAAATCACTTTTTGCACCCTCTCTCTGCTTGCTTGCTCATCAACACAACAAGAAGGATCCTTTTAGCCTCACTGGATCTTTGCCGATTGTCACTGCTTGTGTTGGGCAGAGTTGAAAATCTTACACGGAGTTAGTGCTGCAGTTGCTGGCACCCTCCAACTCTAGAAACGGTTAATTAGCATTATCAACACCAGGGTGAATCAGGAAAGCTAGCTCGGAGTCATTCTTGCTAGGTGTGATTTGCAATATTGATGGTGCCATTAGCAGCCTGCTAAAGGTGCATGAAAAACTCCAAAGCACTTGAGGGCAGGATGAGAAGCAATGGGTGGAAGCTTGTTAAAGAGAAATCCAACCTGGAAAAAGGAGAAATTTCCTGACAGTGAGAATGGTTAATCAATGGAACAGCTTGCCTCCCAGAGAGGTGGATGGTCCATCATTGGAGGTTTTTGAGAAAAAAAACTTGGACGATCATTTGTCTGGATGGTATAACGCAGTGATGGCGAACCTATGGCACGGGTGCCACAGGTGGCACGCGGAGCCATATCTGCCGGCACACGAGCCATTGCCTAGCTCAGCTCCAGCACGCATGTGCGCGCCGGCCAGCTGATTTTTGGCTCGCACAGAGGCTCTGGGAGGGCGTTTTCGGCTTCCGGGGGGACTAGGAAGGGTGTTTTTGCCCTCCCTAGGCTCAGGGAAGCCTCTGGAGCTTGGGGAGGATGAAAAATGGGCCTACCAGGCCCACCAGAAGTTGTGAAACAGGCCATTTCCGGCCTTCAGAGGCCCTCCGGGGGAGCGGGGGAGGCTGTTTTTGCCCTCCCCAGGCATTGAATTATGGGTGTGGGCACTCACACATGCGCAATAGCACGCGTGCATGCACTTTCGGCACCCGAGGGAAAAAAGGTTCGCCATCACTGGTATAACGTCTCTTGCCTTGGGTGATTTGTTGGACTAGAAAACCTCCGAGATCTCTTCCAGCCATAGAGCAATAGCACTTACAGCCCTCTCTAAGAGGTTTACAGAGTCAGCATATTGCCCCCAACATTCTGGGTCCTCATTTTACCGACCTCGGAAGGCTGAGTCAACCTTGAGCTTGGTGAGATTTGAACTGCCAAATTGTAGGCAGTCAGCAGAAGTAGCCTGCAGTACTACACTCTAACCACTGCGCCACCACAGCTCGTGTTCTAGTATGTTCTAATACAGCGCTGGAATCTCTAGAGAGAGCAAACCAGGTCGTATCTACAAGGCCAAACCATAAAGGATCCATGATCATGTCCAGCTCAATTGGCAACTGAAATTCCACAAGCTGGTAACCCCTAATTCTACTTGAGTGATCTTGAGGTGAACAAAACACCAAGCTAGTCTGGTTCCTGGAGAAGAGACCACTAGCAAATGCTAGGGCTGGAGGTTGGAGCCACTATGGTACAAACCTGAGGACAGGACGAGAAGTTAGGGATGGAAGCTTATCAAAGAGCGATCCAATCTAGAACTAAGGAGAGATGTCCTGACAGTGAGAACAATTAATCAGTGGCGTGGCTTGCCTCCAGAAGTTGTGGGTGCTGCATCCCTGGAGGTTTTCAAGAAAAGAGTGGTCAACCATTTGTCTGGAAAGGTCTAGGGGAGGGATGGGGAACCTTTTCAGCATTGAGTGCATTGAGGGCATGCACATGCGAGCGCCAGAGTGCTGGAAACCCGAAGACCAACTGGGTGGCGCAAGCATGCCTGTTTTTTGGTCGTATTTTGGGCTGTTTTCAGGCCGTTTTTCAGACTAAAAATGGCCTGGAAAACTGCCTGTTTTTGGCCATTTGGGGGGCCATTTTCCAGCCGTTTTGGGGCTATTTTTCAGGCAGTTTTCCGGTGCTCTGGTGCCTGCAAAGACCAGCTGGCCAGCGCGTGTGCCCAAAGAGAGAGCTCTGTGTGCCACCTCTGGCATGCGTGCCATAACTTTCGCCATCACAGGCATAAGGGTTTCCTGCCAGAGCAGGAGGTTGGACCAGAAGACCTCCAAGGTCCCTTCCAACTCCGTTATTCTAAATTCTGTGAATTTGTGGAGTTATTGCTGTCAACGTCCTCACAGAGAAGTGTGCTACGAAAAGGATCCCGCTGTCAGTTTTAGAAGATTTATCAGGTTTGATTAAGGTGACCAGATTTTATTTTTTGTAAAGCGGGACACCATTGACGGGGGGCGGGTTTCTAGGGGAGCAAGACGGGAGGGGTCCGTCTCTCTTATCCTGCAGCTTTGTGCACCCCACCCAAACACCCCCCCTTCATCGCAGCCAGGGGTGGGTTCCTACTGGCGCAGGCTTACCTGTTCGTCGCAGAGCCGAAGAAGCTGGTGGCGTTCGTGGCACAGGGCTTCCCCCACCCGCTTTCCCCGGCTGCCAGGACACCGCCATTTGCGTTCTTTTGCCCTCTGCGCATGCGCAAAGCGTTCTGCTTGCACAGAGGACAAAAGAACGCAAATGGTGGCGGCCGGGGAAAGTGGGCGGGGGAAGCCCCGCGCCGCAAACGCCACCAGCTTCTTCGGCTCTGCGGCGACGAACAGGCAAGACCGCCGCTGCCCCCTCACTGCCCTCCCTCCCCGCCTGGCAGGAGGAGGCAGGCGAGGCAGGAGGCAGAGGGGTGTGCAGGGCAAATTCAAATTTAAAAAGCGGGACTTTTTTGAAACGCCGCGGAATGCGGGAGAAATTATTAAAAAGCGGGACTGTCCCGCCAAAAGCAGGACATCTGGTCACCTTAGGTTTGAGAGAAGTTCACATCTTTGATCGACTTTCCTTGGAAGCAACTATCTCCAACTTCGGAAGCCTAGCTAGCAGTTTGAAGTTTAACAAAATAAAAGCAGATAATGGGTTGTTATGAATTAATGCTTTTAGAAAGAGAGAATGTGTGAAAAATCCAGAAAGGACATTTCTCGTGACGAAAGAAAATAGAAATGTCCTTTTAAAAGATGGAGATTTTTTTCCCCCTTGGAAGGAAAGACAATGTGTAAACTCATTCTCTGTGTGATACATGCTATTGTACTGACATCTGGTGGCAAAAAAAGAACTAAGATGAAGAAAAACGAAAATAGCTGGTTGAAAGGCAGCATTTCCCATGTTTTCCTGGCCTGATTTTCACTTTCCTGGTTTATGGATTCAGCAATGCTCAGAACATGGCTTCATACATCACCTGAATCCACAAGGAAACAAATCACCATGGGATTTGGTCTTTCCATCTATTGAATGGACAGTATAGCCTTCCTCAACTCCAAAATATCAAGATAGAATAGAATAGAATCACAGAGTTGGAAGGGACCTTGGAGGTCTTCTAGTCCAACCTCCTGCTTAGGTAGGAAACCCTATACCACTTCAGACAAATGGTTATCCAATCTCTTCTTAAAAACTTCCAGTGTTGGAGCATTTATAACTTCTGGAGGCAAGCTGTTCCATGATTAATTGTTCTAATTGTCAGGATATTTCTCCTCAGTTCTAGGTTGCTTCTCTCCTTGATTAGTTTCCATCCATTGCTTCTTGTCCTGCCTTCAGGTGCTTTGGAGAATAGCTTGACTCCCTCTTCTTTGTGGCAACCCCTGAGATATTGGAACACTGCTATCATGTCTCCCCTAGTCCTTCTTTTCATTAAACTAAACATACCTATTTCCTGCAATCGTTCTTCATATGTTTTAGCCTCCAGTCCCCTAATCATCTTTGTTGCTCTTCTCTGCACTCTTTCTAGAGTCTCAACATCTTTTTTACATAGTGGTGACCCAAACTGGATGCAGTATTCCAAGGGTGGCCAAAAATGATCCTCCCAAAGTCTCCATACACATATCAAGATGGTTATTGCCTGTACAAAGCCACATCCCTTTCTATGCAGGTCACCTGCGTTTGCCTTGAACTTTCTCTCTCTTTCTCTCTCTTTCTATTTATCTTTCTATTTCTTTTTCACTCTCTTTCTCTGTGACTCTCTCTCTTTCTCTTTCTCTTTCTCTGTTCTCTCTGTGTTTCTTTCTCTTTCTCTCTCATTTTCTTTTTCCTTTTCTCTTTCTCTCCCTTTCTCTGTTTTTTCTTTCCCTTTTTCTATTTCTCTCTCTTTCCTTTTCTCCTTTTCTCCTTCTCTGTTTCTCTTTCTCTCTTTTTCACTGTTTCTCTCCCTTTCTCTTTCTCTGTTTCTCTCTTTTTCTCTTTCTCTTTCTCTTTTTTTCCTTTTCTCTTTCTCTTTCTCTCTGTCTTTCTGTCCCTCTCTGTCTCTCTCTGTCTTTCTCTCTCTGTGTGTGTGTCTGTCTGTGTGTCTGTCTCTCTCTGTGTGTCTGTCTGTCTGTCTGTCTCTCTCTGTGTGTGTGTGTGTCTCTCTCTCTCTCTCTCCCCCCTCTGTGTGTGTGTGTCTGTCTCTCTTTCTGTGTGTGTCTCTCTCTCTCTCTCTGTGTGTGTGTGTCTGTCTGTCTCTCTCTCTGTCTATCTGTCTGTCTCTCCCTCTCCCTCTCCCTCCCTCCCTCCCTCCCTCCCTCCCTCCCTCCCTCCCTCTCTCTCTCTCTCTCTCTCTCTCTCTCTCTCTCTCTCTCTCTCTCTCTCTCTCTGTGTGTGTGTGTGTGTGTGTGTGTGTGTGTGTGTGTTTGAGTCAGTCTTCACTCCTGGTGATGGCCTGAACCAGGTCCTACAGTTTTCTCAGCAACATATTCAAAAGTGGATTTTCCTTGTCTTTTTCTTCCTAGTGCTGAAAGATGGAGCCGGGCTCAAATTCACCCAGTTGCCTTTGTACCTAAGTGGGTCTAGAACTCCCAGTCTCTCGGTTGCTGGCTGGTGCCTAAACCAAACTGGCTGCCACCCAAAACTTTACTTGCAACACTAACGATGGAACAATGTTCTTCTTGGCATCTGCGGAAGCAGGTTCTTGAGAAGTGAAATTGGACTAGATGACCTACAAGGTCCCTTCCAACTCTGTTAATCTGTTAAACGATAGCCACCTGGGTGTTCTTCACCATCCTATGATATCGGCCCCTCACTCTTTGAAGATGGAATACATGGACCAACATGTGAGGTAAAAAAAGTTGAGGGATACTCATTTGTCCACTGTGGACTCAGGAAAATCAAAGTTATTGGCGTTGATGTTGATGTCGGGCAAAGATGGCTTTCTAGGGAACCACCTTTGGGGAGAAGCATCTGAGAAGTTGTGCCCTTGCGTAGAGGGAAGAAATGTGAGTGTAGATAATTTGTGTGAGAGTGTGCTAGCATTTCCATTGTGGGTGGCCCTGCTCAGTGCTGGCACACAAGTCAACGAAAGCCTGCCTAGAACAAATGTGACACTCATACTACAAACGCTTGCATTGTTTAAGTTGTAGGCAGAGTAAAAATGATATTTGTAATGTGGGGATACTAAATAAACCATTATACTTTCTATCATTAACCATTTGGAGTGCCTTTGTCAAGAGACGTGCACGGAAAGGCTTTCAAAAGCGTAAAATAGGCAAGTTCCACATTCTCAGTGTCTAATTTTAAGCCCATTCCAATCTGTGATACTGACCATGCACCGGCTCCTCCTCCTCCTCCTCCTCCTCCTCCTCCTCCTCCTCCTCCTCCTCCTCCTCCTCCTCCTCCTCCTCCTCCTCCTCCTCCTCCTCCTCCTCCTCCTCCTGTTCTAAAAAGGAGCAAGAACTGTGTGCAGAGCATGAATCATACACACATTCCCATCTGTACTATAAACATGTTGGAATAATTCTGCCAAATATTTCTTGTTGAATTTAGGCTTCTTTCCTGTGCACAAATCCCTTTGCTTGTTCTAATTCTGCCAACTGTTTCATTCAGCTAGTCCGCTCCTTTTTTCCCTACAACCTACAGCTAAAATAACTTACCTTTGTTTCCATGGTGGATTTCATCTTGTAATAAACCTTGCTTCTGAAGATCTGAAAGATAATCATCTGGTGGATTATCCAATTTTCCTTCATAATCCTCCTCTAAAATAAACCTATCCACCCATGTATATGATGCTGTGGAACTAAGCAACCTTTATACTGGAAGGTGTGCAGAGACAATTAAAGTAAGATGGGTAGTCCATTATCTCCCAGAACACTAAACCCACCAGAGACCTCTGTCCTATAGTTGCCTCATGAGGAGTAGCTGTCTAGAGCAGGGGTGTTAAACTCAAGGCCCGGGGGCCGGATCCGGCCCATGGGATACCTAGATCTGGCCCATGAGGCCGCCCTAGAAATAGTGAAGGACCAACCCACGGTGCCTCTGCTAGCGAAAATGGAGCTTGTGAGGGCCGAGTGTGGCTCTCCCAAGCTCCGTTTTCACTGGCAGAAGGTTGCAGGAGGCTGTCCCAGCCGAAAACGGAGCTTGGGAGCCTGTTTTCACTGGCAGAGTGCTCAGGCCACCACAGGTGCCCCCGACACGAGTGATGTCATGCTGGCCACACCCACCCTGGTCACACACACACACCCGAGGTCAAACACAACCCTGATGCCGCCCTCAAGGAAATAGAGTTTGACACCCCTGATCTAGAGCAGCGGTCACCAAGTGGTGGTCCGTGGACCACTGGTGGTCCGCGAGAAAATTTTGGTGGTCTGCAAAAAAAATTATTTGCATTTTTTTATATCGCACTAAATCTACTATGGCCCCTGGGCCAGATACGTGCAATGAATGCTTGTGTTGCTGCAGAGAGTCTCCCCCTTTGGAGTCTTTTTGTGTGGGTCGGAGGGAGGCAGACATTCCTATTTGGGGTCTGCTTCAGCCTCCTGGTGCGGCGTTTTGGGCGAAGGCTGGAGGGAATTCCTGCTGGTGGTGAAGAGCCAGAGGGCCTTGTTCCAGTGGGACTGCATCATGGCCTGGAACTGCCTGACCATCTCAGCCTGCTGAGCCTCCAGGCGCTGGTATCTGGCCTTGCATTCCCACAGGTCTTCCCTCTGCTTGGAAAGCCTATGCTCGTAGTCCTCAGAGAAGTGCTTCTGCTGAGCCTCCTTCTAGGTTAGATCCAATTTGAACTGAGCCAGCTGTTTTGCCAACTTTCTCAGGTGGCTGCTTAGCTCCAACAACTGCTTCCTATTGGGGCCTTAAGGAGCCCGGGCAGGCAGGCAAGGAGTAGCTGGGAGAGAAGGGGCAAGTAGAGGCCGATGTCGACATGAGTGACATCAAGTTGGCCACGCCCACCCAGCCAGTCATTAGGCAGATCATATTAGTGGTTTGTGGGATTTAAAATTATGAATTTAGTGGTCCCTAAGGTCCAAAAGGTTGGGGGATCCCTGATCTAGACCTGTGCACAATCTCAAGTCCTGTCCTTATCTGGAAAGGAGTTATGAAGAACTGGTCTACTTGCTGTCACTACATTCTGCTGTACTCATTGACTCCGTTCCTTTTAGCTATACAATTTGGGATGAACACCCTTTGAATGGTGTGGGAGTAGGAATGGATTTCCAGATGAAAAAAATTGTACACTACAGGAGCCAGGAGCACCACTCAGGTGATTCTGAAGACACAGATAAACCTCCAAGTGGCCTCAACAACCCTCTAAAAGACTGCAAATGACCAGCTGTCTGCAAGGCATATAAATCCTTCCATTCCCTACTATCGTGTCAGAGCTGAAGAAGCTTCTTGGATGAGAAGTGAAACGTCTTCAAAAGAAAAAACAAGAAAGTCCAGTTGCCGCCTGAAAAAGCACATTTGGGACAACCATGACCTGGATGACTGAGAATCTTTACAGACTTTTCGAAGACCCTACTTTCTGCTTAAGTACTAAATACTAATAGCTTTCTCACCATCACGGCTTGTCCAGACCATGGTTTTTCTATCACTGCTTTTATGTACCTGAAAACTACAGCTTCATCTTTAGGATTTGAAACTCCCCAACGCTATTTTTCTGACCGTGGCTTGAGTTTGGTCATCAATCTCAAGAGTACACCGTGCTATGTCTTGTCACAAAAGCACACAACGAATCCCAGAGAATAAAAGGTCAATACTTTCATTTATTTTTGGGGTTGTTCCAAAGCTTAAGGTTTGGGGAGCATACTGTGAGACTATTAACTTTTTGTTTCCCAGCCAAGATGTACAATGCAAACCGAGACTAGGAACGCAGTCAACTCTGAAACAGGAACATCACCCACTCAATGTTTAATAATCCCAATGTGTCACAAACCAGAAAAATAAAGGCACCGCAAGAAGGAGATCCATAGAGCAAATGCAAAATAGTAGGTGACTCAGACAATCAAATCTGGTCACATCCCTTATTGAAACTGCTGAGTTACTGAATGATGAGATTCACAGAAAATCATCTTCTTGACCTCAAAGCTGTTACATGTTTTCAGTTCTTAGACCCAAAGAACAGTGAATCTTGGAATCATCCTGATCATTATTTAGAACAAAGCAGCCATTTCAGGCCCTTTCTGAGGCAGGAACATCTGAAGGGCAGAAGACAGTGTTGTACTGTGTGTCCTCTCCTTCACCGAAGCAAATTTATTGTAATCGGAGGCACAATCCTATTGTCAGATTTTAAGAAAGAGTCAACTGCCAGTGTAGGAAAGGGAGATAGAGAAGGTAGCATCTTCTCTTCACTTCAAGTTCAGTCTTGATCTCTTGTTGCAGGTACCACCAGTGGTGGGTTCCTACAGGTGCGGTCCACTCTATAGCACCGGTAGCGGCCCCCTGGTGACATCACAGTACCGGTGCGGTTGGTTGCCGGTGCCTGGGCGCCGCCATTTTTTTTTTAAATTATTTTTTTTAAAAAAATTTCTTCTGCGCATGCCCAGAAGCCGAGCTTCCGGCACTGCGCATGCTCTGCCTTCCTACCCCACAGTGAGTCCAAGCAGGGGAGGATGGCTGAGGGACCATATGAGACGCTGAAAGAACGGGCGGCAGGAGCTATCTCCATTCCCCTCCCTTCAGCAGTCCGAGAAGCCACGAACGTGCGATGATGATCCCAGGCATTTTTGCACGTTCGAGTATTCTCGAGCTGCTGAGGGGAGGGGGAACGGGCGGCAGGAGAAGAGGATCATCGAATGGGAAGAAGCATTCAGACTGGACAGAGCCTCCTAGAAGAACCGCTGCCGCGGTCTTGCTGCTCCTGCTGCGGGGGGGCTGCGTTGCGCGTGGGCAATGCCCCCCCCCGCTTCTCCGGCCGCTGCCAAGTTCCCGAGGCCCACGCCCACCCAGTCACATGGCTGGCAAGCCACACCCACAAAATAAGCCACGCCCACAGAGTGGTAGTATAAAAATTAGGAACCCGCCCCTGGGTACCACCCTCATTTGGGTAGATGGTGACCCAGATCTGGACCTTCTAAACCAGTGAACTTTCCAGAAGCTTTTGAACTCCAGTGTTGATGAACCACAGTTAGCAAAGCCAATGATAAGATGTAATAGGAATCGCAAACCGGGAATATCTGGAACACTGCAGCTTGCCTATATAATGTCTTTTTTTTAAAGTTTGGAAAGAGCTCTAAGATTTGGTTCACCTCTAACATTAATAACAGAATAACAGAGTTGGAAGGGACCTTAGAGGTCTTCTGGTCCAATCTCCTGCTCAAGTAGGAGAGCCTATACCAGTGGATGGCGAACCTTTTTTTGCTCAGGTGCCAAAAGGGCACATGTGCCCACACCCATAACGCAATACCCTCCCCCTGTGTGCATGTGCGCACAACATCCCTCTTGCTGTCCCCCCCCACGCATGCGCACAGTCCTCACTGAAGCCTCCAAACTTCCAGTAGGCCCGTTGGGCCGTTTTTCACCCTCCCCAGGCTTCAGGAAAGCCTCCGAAGCCTGAGGATGGTGAAAAACGGGCCCAACGGGCCTACCAGAAGTTTGGAAATGAATTTCCGTTAGGCCCGTTGTGCTGTTTTTTCGCCCTCCCCAGGCTTCAGGAAAGCCTCCTGAAGCCCGGGGAATGCAAAAAACAGCCCAACAGTCCTACCTGAAGTTCGGAAATGAACTTCCGGTAGGCCCATTGGGTCCGTTTTTCGCCATCCACAGGCTCCGGAGGCTTTCTTGAAGTCTTGGGAGGGCGAAAACAGCCTCCCCCGCCCTCCAGAAGGCCGAAAATCAGCTGGCCAGCATGCACATGCACGCTGGAATTGACATAGGACAACGCCTTGCGTGCCCTCAGATATGGCTCCACATGCCACCTGTAGCACGCGTGCCATAGGTTCACCATCACGGTTCTAATGGCTGTCCAATCTCTTCTTGAAAACCTCCAATGATGGAACACCCACAACTTCTGAAGTCAAGTCATTCCACTGATTAATTGCTCTCACTGTCAGGAAATTTCTTCTTAGTTCTAAATTGGTCCTCTCTTTGATTACGGTAGTTTCCATCCACTGTTTCTTATCCCTTCTGGTGCTTTGGAAAATAAGAAAAAAATAAAACTTTACTGGGGGATTAAATTGGCTATTCCTTCATTTTTCGGAGGATTTTAAAAATTATTTTAACATTGATTAGCAGATTTTTTTTAAAAATCAATGATATGGCCTTTACTTCTGTTGACTAATGAAGAGTGCCATTCATTTTGTTGGCTGCCTTGCCTACTTTTATTGCAAATGATTATATTGGTCTTGGAAATATTTATCGGATTGGTTGTCTTATCTAACAAGAGATTGACAAAAACACAATCCTATTTATCATTCTGCACCCAGTTAGTTCAGGCCAAAGGCATCTTGGGAAAACTAGTCTTCTGACTTGTTTTTGAAACACAACTTGAAGTAGGGATCACACCAGGGGCGGGTTCCTAATTTTTTTACTACCACTCTGTGAGCGTGGCTTATTTTGTGGGTGTGACTTGCCAGTCATGTGACTGGGTGGGCGTGGGCCTTGGTAGCTTGGCAGCGGCCGGAGAAGCAGGGGGGCATTGCCCACCTGCAATGCAGCCCCCCGCAACAGGAGCAGCAAGACCGTGGCAGCGGTTCTTCTAGGAGGCTCTGTCCGGCCTGAATGCTTCTCCCCATTCGATGATCCTAGGCTCCTGCCGCCCATTCCCCCTCCCCTCAGCAGCTCCAGAAGCCTCGAATGTGCAAAAATGCCTAGGATCATCACCACGTGTTCGTGGCTTCTCAGACTGCTGAAGGGAAGGGAATGGCTAGGCTCCTGCCGCCCGTTCTTTCAGCGTCTCACATACTCCCTCAGCCATCCTCCCCTGCTTGGACTCACTGTGGGGTAGGAAGGCAGCGCATGCGCAGTGCCGGAAGCTCGGCTTCTGGGCATGTGCAGAAGAAAATTAAAAAAATAAAAATAAATTTTTTTTAAAAAAATGGTGGCGCCAGGCACTGGCAATCGACCGCACCGGTACTGTGACGTCACCAGTGGGCCGCTACCGGTGCTATAGAGTGTACCGCACCAGTAGGAACCCACCACTGGATCACACATACCTCCAGGAGAGCAGAATGTCTATGACTAGGGAGGTCTACTGTCAGGTCAACATCCAAAGCCCCTTTTAAGAAGGGGATTCTCATTTTAGGGGGCTCCCTCCCATCCTGCGAAAGCTTAGACATGAACCCAACAAATTGACCACATGAAACCATGGGCTACAAGCTGTTTAGTTTGATGCCTTTTCAGACCAGCAAACTTGTCTGGATTGGGTCTCCATCTAGACATGGAACACTTTCTTCCTTTTCTTCCAGTCTGAGTCAACTCTCAAGCACTTTCTCAAGAAGGTGGGGGAGGTGCAGTGACCCCCACCTCGATATCATTTATCCCAGAGAGACTTACTAGTAAATTAGGCATCACACAAAGACCTTAAACACAAAGAGAGAGGGAGGGAGGGAGAGAGGGAGGGAGAGACAGAGACAGAGACAGAGACAGAGACAAAGAGACAGAGACAGAGAGAGAGAGAGAGAGAGAGAGAGAGAGAGAGATTTATTGGTCTTTTAATTTTCTTATATGTCTTTGTTCTGTCTTTCGGAAAACTCTTTCTGGAGCACAGTGATCTCTGATGATTTAGATTTAGAAAATGTTGAATTCATATTCTAGAGCACTTTGTTTGAATGCTATTTGTTTGGAGCTACACATTCACCCCCTTTATTAAAAAAAAGGATATCCAGTTAGTAAAATTGACCAAGATTTTTAAAGACCCATGTCTAAATAAAGAAATTTGTCCACATATCAACCCTTTAGTTTCATTTCCCATTGAAGGACACCTGAATCTACATTTTTTTAAAAATCGCTTTACTAGTGTAATCTAACTTTAAACTTCTCACCTTTTAGCATCTTGCTTGGTCTCTATCAACCGTGATAGCTGTTTTGGCATCAAACAAGGAACAATCTTCCCCCTTGTGTTTAGGCCAACAGATTTGATTTTGTTTATCTGCTCTTTGGGACAAATGGCTTGAGGGTTATGTATTTTGTACTGCTTCATTTTGTTTTTGTTTTTTTGTGTTAATTGTGAATATTTTATGTCAGACAGCAGAGGGCAGCATCTAGCTGATCAGATAGATGATAGATAGATAGATAGATAGATAGATAGATAGATAGATAGATAGATAGATAGATAGATAGATAGATAGATAGATAGATAGATAGATAGATAGATAGATGATAGAGAGAGAGGGGGGAGGGAGGGTGGAAGGAAGGAAGGAAGGAAGGAAGGAAAGAGGAAGGAAGGAAGGAGAAGGAAGGAAGGAAGGAAAGAAGGAAAGAGAAGGAGGGAAGGAAGGAAAGAGAAGGAAGGAAGGAAAGAGAAGGAAGGAAGGAAGGAAAGAAGGAAGGAAAGAGAAAGAAGAAAGAAAGAAAAGAGAAGGAAGGAAGGAAGGAAGGAAAGAGAAGGAAGGAAGGAAGGAAAGAGAAGGAAGGAAGGAAGGAAGGAAGGAGGAAAGAGAAGGAAGGAAGGAAAGAGAAGGAAGGAAGGAAAGAGATGGAAGGAAGGAAAGAGAAGGAAGGAAGGAAAGAGAAGGAAGGAAGGAAGAAAAGAGAAGGAGGAAGGAAGGAAAGAAGGAAGGAAGGAAGGAAGGAAGGAAAGAGAAGGAAGGAAGGAAAGAGAAGGAAGGAAGGAGGAAAGAGAAGGAAGGAAGGAAGGAAAGAGAAGGAAAGAAGGAAAGAGAAGGAAGGAAGGACAATCCTAGATAGGAGTAAATCCAATTGGTACTTGGATGGGAAACCACCCTAAAACCCCATGATGATAGACTGAATGAAGAAGCCAAAAAAAATTCCATTCTGTTGCCAAAAAAGCCTCATAGATGAATTTATCTAATTCCTAGAAGGTGACTAAAGAGAATTTTCACCTGGATATTTTTTTTTCTTATGGAAGGAAGCCCAAGCACCTGGGTGTACACAGGGTGTACAGCCCAGGAAGGTATCTATGAAATATTTTTATTTATTTATTTTATTTATCATTAAAATGTTATGCCTCCCATCTTCCTTATAAGGTGACTCTGACCCCTGTTCTAGACAACAACAAAATAAAGAAGCTTTTTAAAATAAATGCTTGCTCTGAAGAGGCCCAGTGCTATTGTATCTTCTTTTAAATAATAGAGAATAATGTATACATCCAGAAATTTTAATTAATTTTAACAGCTCTGTACAAGTATAGTCTGAAATATAACAGTGTCCTGTTTAGTATTAGAGTTAAATCCTGACTTACCTTGGAGTAGATCTATTTAAATAATTGGGAGGAGTTAGTGTGACTACATTTAAGAAAACTTTCTGGCATAATGTACATTTCTCCAATTCTTTGCTATTTCTATGGGTCAGGCACACATGCACAGAAATACACAGCAAACAGTATATATCTTCTTTGCTGTTTGCTGTTTGGCAAATTGCTTGGAGGCAGAGGCCTTTTTTCCTTGTTTTCCTCCCCCAAAACTAAGGTGGGTCTTAGTGATATGATGGCTCTCTTCCAGCATTTGAGGGGCTGTCACAGAGAAAAGGGGGTTGACTTAGTTTCCAAAGCATCTGAGGAAAGGGCAAGAAGCTATAGTTGGAAACTTGTTAAAGAGAGATTCAATCTGGAACCAAGGAGAAATTCTCCTGACAGTGAGAACGATTAATCAATGGAACAGCTTGTGGGTGTTCCATTGCTGGAGGTTTTGAAGAATAGACTGGACATCCAGGATGGAATGAGGTCTTCTGCTTGGACAGGGGGTTGGACTAGAAGACCCCGTAGGCAGAGGTGGTATGGTGCCGGTTCGGACCGGTTTGGGTGAACCGATAGCTTTGACTGTGGGTGGGCCTGCCCACCCGTCCAGTTGTAATGCCGTCCTATTTAGCCACATTTTTGTGGCTGGCGCATGCACAAAAGGCGCGCATGCGAGTAAAGCGCAGGCATGGAAGGCTGTGCACATGTGCGGGGATGGGCGCGCGCACTCACATTTGCAAACTGGTAGGGAAGGTAAGTGAAAACCACTCCTGCTCGTAGGACCATTCCAGCCCTATGATTCTACTCCAGATGAGAAACCATGAGTATTAATACTAGCTTTGTTGTAAGACTACAATAAAAGAATCTTGCAAACCTCTCCCTTTCTTGCCTTTGCTCTCCAGAGGACTAGGGAGTGTTATTTCTGAGGTGCTTTCCACACTTCCATTCCTCCTGTGGGCTGAGATCTCTCTTATCTCTCCCCTGCCCTGGCGGCAACGCTTCCTCCTGAATCTCAAGGGTATTTCCACAGGCCACTATACCATGGTAGATCATATTTTATTGCTCGTGTCATTATTGTTGGTATCCAGCATCCAGCAATGTAATACAATTAAAAAGAACATCTCTTTTAAGTTGAACTCAGCTTCAAGGACATCACGAGAAGTTTTTGTTGTTTTGATTTGACTTTGTACCTGCAAAAAAGTTCTTGGCCCTTGCTTTCTCTCAAGATGCTTTGACTGTCTTCCCAATCTGACTTTCAATCTTGGGATTTCTGAATAGAATAGAATAGAATAGAATAGAATAGAATAGAATAGAATAGAATAGAATAGAATAGAATAGAAAATAGGATAGAAACGAATAGAAATGAATAGAATAGAATAGAGAGTAGAGTAGAGTAGAGAATAGGATAGAATAGAATATAAATAGAATAGAATAGAATATATCTAGAATGAAATAGAATATATATAGAATAGAATAGAATATATATAAAATAGAATAGAATAGAATAGAATAGAATAGAATAGAATAGAATAGAATAGAATAGAATAGAAACCAGAGCCGAATCCATGGTGGCGCAGTGGTTAGAATGCAGTATTGCAGGCTAATTCTGCTCACAGCCAGGAGTTCAATCCTGACCAGCTCAAGGTTGACTCGGCCTTCCATCCTTCCAAGGTCGGTAAAATGAGGGCCCAGATTATTGGGGACAATATGCTGACAATGTAAGCTACCCAGAGATTGCTATAAAGCACTATGGAGTTGTATATAAGTCTATTGCTATTTTATTTGTTTTATTGGTTGCATTTGTATGCCACCCACTCCACAGAGACTCTGGGCGGCTCTATTGCTATTTCCTTTTGTCCCAGCTATGGAAGAACATTTTTGACAGTTTCTTCATCCTGGAGAGATGATGAATGGGAAATTTTGAGTAAGTTATCTCTAGATTGTATTTCGACCTACTTTCATGCAGAGGAATTAGTTTGAATAGAAATATTAGAAACATAGTAAACTAATAACAGGAAAAGACCTAGACGTCCATCAAGTCTCCCCTTTCAGTTTATTTGCTTTTTGTTTTTCTTTTAAATGAATCCTTTTAATTATTTTTTTATTTTTTATTTTTATTTTGAATGTTTTGTTTTCTCCCAAGCATAATTTAAACTCAGTTACTGACGATTCCTGATGACTAACTTGAGGGAGCTCTGTGTTCGGTCACCCCTGTTGTTAAATGTTGTTTTCTCCGTGTCTCTCTGCCTTGTGATCGTTGGCCGTCCAGGCTGCACAATAAAATACAAGCTGACCTCATCCATTGCTCACTTTCCCAATGCTGAAAGGCTACGATAATTCAGAATGTGGCTAATCTGGCCCTCTCAAAGCTGCAATTCGGCCAGTGTTTCCCCCCCCCCCGAGCTGCCAGATAGTAATAGTAATAGTAACAGAGTTGGAAGGGACCTTGGAGGTCTTCTAGTCCAACCCCCTGCTTGGGCAGGAAACCCTACACTTCTTCAGACAAATGGTTATCCAATCGCTTCTTAAAAACTTTCAGTGTTGGAGCATTCACAACTTCTGGAGGCAAGTTATTCCACTGATTAATTGTTCTAACTGTCAGGAAATTTCTCCTTAGTTCTAGATTGCTTCTCTCCTTGATTAGTTTCCACCCATTGCTTCTTGTCCTGCCCTCAGATGCTTTGGAGAATAGTTTGACTCCCTCTTCTTTGTAGCAACCCCTGAGATATTGGAACACTGCTATCATGTCTCCCCTGGTCCTTCTTTTCATTAAACTAGGCATACCCAGTTCCTGCAACCATTCTTTGTATGTTTTAGCCTCCAGTCCCCTAATCATCTTTGTTGTTCTTCTCTGCACTCTTTCTAGAGTCTCAACATCCTTTTTACATCATGGCGACCAAAACTGAATGCAGGATTCCAAGTGTGGCCTTACCAAGGCATTATAAAGTGGTATTAACACTTCACGTGATCTTGATTCTATCCCTCTGTTTATGCAGCCTAGAACTGTGTTGGCTTTTTTGGCAGCTGCTGCACACTGCTGGCTCATATTTAAATGGTTGTCCACTAGGACGCCAAGGTCCCTCTCACAGTTACTACTGTTGAGCAAGGTACCACATATACTGTACCTGTGCATTTTTTTTCTTGCCTAAATGTAGAACTTTCCTTTTTTGAAATTCATTTTGTTAGATAGCGCCCAATGTTCAAGTCTGTCAAGATCCTTCTGTATCTTGAGACTGTCTTCTGGAGTGTTGGCTATTCCTGCTAGCTTGGTGTCATCTGCAAATTTGATGAGTTCCCCATCTATCCCCTCATCCAAGTCATTGGATAAATCCACCCATTCCACAGTTGGAACCCTGGTCAGTTAATTTCCATTTTTATGTCTCTGTGTCAGTTGCTTACATGCACACACTTGTGACAGCCCTACTGTTCTGACCCAGCCTTAGCAGAAACAAGAAACAGACTCCTTGTCCTGAAAACCCCCTCTTTATTTATCTCGTGTGAATTAATGGCATTCACACACTGAAAAGTCCAGGCAATAGTCCTTCAAGGAGTTAACTGCAGTAACAGACCTTATCAGTTCCTTGAGATAATTGCCAGGCCGGGAGCTCCCAGCCGAAAAGCTTCCAATAAGTTCTGGCAAGCAGTCTTTGTGGCACAAAACAAATCTTCAGAAATACGAACTGTTGTCTCCTACGACAGCCACTCCCCTTTCCTTCTATTTATTCCCCAGCCAGGGAGGGGCCATTCAGCATCCACATGTGCTTGCTTCCTGAGTCAACTCCTTGTCTGCCACCTCTCCTAACTGCTCTGTACATACGTGCATCTGGAACAGGCCCCCAGCTCTTCCTCCTCCTCACTCATATCAGCCCCCAAAGGCAGCTGCCTCTCCTGTGGCTGGGAAATGTCAGATGGCCCTGGCTCTATCTCTGCTTCCGAAGCAGAGCATCCATCAGAGCCTTCCCCAGACTCCAGAACTGGCCCAAGTTCCTCCCCAACCTCCTCATCGTCCGAGTCTGTTGCCAGCTCCACTGGCAGCTGGCGGGCCACAACACCTACATGCTTCGCAGTGTCCTGTGCATGACACATAATTAAGTGGTTGATAGTTTTTTTTGCAAGGAGCTTTTAAATCTGACTCAGAGCTGAAACAAACTCTGACAACAGGGCATTACCGTAACAGGACCTCTGAATAGTTCTTAAATTCCACAAAATTAGACTTGACTTGAACATTAAATGGGTTGGGTTAGATCCATTTTGGAAAGGGAGCCCCTTTTTAATCACCTTGTTTTCTGGATTGCCAACAAACCTGGTCTTGTCAAGCACTCTATGCAGTCATCCATCAATGAACAGCCATTCAACATATTCATCCCCATCGTGTGCAGAAACCAATCTGCAGACTGTATCCAATGGTTAAACATGCAGTATAAAACTAGTCCAACTCTGTAGGTTCCAGTTGTGTCCTTAGTTTCAGATTTCATTGGGTTTGTCCACACCCCATCCAAGCATCCTCTCCCCTCCCCTCCTCTCCTCTCCCTTCCTCTTCCTTCACCTCTCCTCTCCCTTCCTTTCCCTTCACCTCCCCCCTCTCCTCTCCCTTCCTTTCCCTTCACCTCCCCTCCCTTCCCCTCTCCCCTCTCCTCTCCTCTCCCTTCACCTCTCCTCTCCCTTCCTTTCCCTTCACCTCTCCTCTCCCTTCCTTTCCCTTCACCTCCCCCTCTCTCCTCTCCTCTCCCTTCCTTTCCCTTCACCTCTCTTCTCCCTTCCTTTCCCTTCACCTCCCCCTCTCTCCTCTCCCTTCCTCTTCCTTCACCTCTCCTCTCCCTTCCTTTCCCTTCACCTCCCCCTCTCTCCTCTCCTCTCCCTTCCTTTCCCTTCACCTCCCCCCTCTCCTCTCCCTTCCTTTCCCTTCACCTCCCCTCCCTTCCCCTCTCCCCTCTCCTCTCCTCTCCCTTCACCTCTCCTCTCCCTTCCTTTCCCTTCACCTCCCCCTCTCTCCTCTCCTCTCCCTTCCTTTCCCTTCACCTCTCTTCCCCCTCCTTTCCCTTCACCTCCCCCACTCTCCTCTCCTCTCCCTTCCTTTCCCTTCACCTCCCCTCCCCTCTCCCCTCCCCTCCCCTCTCCTCTCCTCTCCTCTCCTCTCCCTTCACCTCTCCTCTCTCCCCTCTCCTCTCCTCTCCCTTCCCTTCCCCTTTCTCTCCTTTCCTTTCCTCTCCTCTCCTTTCCCTTCCCTTCACCTCCCTTCTCTCTCCTTTGCATTCATCTCCCCTCTCTCCTCTCCCCTCCCTTCCTCTCCCCTCCCCTCCCCTCCCATCCCTTCCCATTGTTTTATAATTGAAGAATAGGGGAGCCTATACTGGATTTTCCTCTAAGATTCAGAGCTCCGTTGATACAAACATCCCAAGAAGGCCATAAAAAATGGAAGACAACAATTGTCTAAGGCCCCCGTGTAAATCAGCAAACTGTCATTCAAAAGAACATCATTATTAGCAGCAACGATATTAATGCTCTCTTTTAACACTGAGCTTTCAAAGAAAACAGGTGACTGGAGGCAGCTATCTCAGGCTGGTCCCAATCTGCTCAAGTTTTTATCTCCTTTCTGCACTGAAGCTGGCTGGCCCATTATTACTGGATCTCGATTATCTCTTCTGTGCAGGCCTTGCTAGGAACACAGTCTGTTCCTCTATCCTCCATGTGCCGTTTTACATTATTTGTTCTTGCTCCGTATAGGACATTCATAACAATCCAGGGCTTAACAAAGAAAGGATTAGAAAACCAGAAGCCTTTAACTTGAAGAGGGTGGGGGGATCAAATTGTGATGTGTACAAATGTTCATAAATCATAAAATATTTAAAGAAGATGAATAGACAAAGGGGGGGGGGTGTTTCTTCGAATGCTTGAAACTCGACTGCAGAAAATACGACTTCAGCAACAGAGTGATCAATGCCTGGAATGCACTACCTGACTCTGTGGTTTCTTCCCCAAACCCCAAAAACTTTAACCTTTAATCTACAGTAGACCACTCCCCGTTTCTAAGAGGTCTGTAAGGGGCGTGCATAAGCGCACCATCGTGCCTACTGTCCCTGTCCTACTGTCCTATTGTCCAAATTTACCTGTACCTACTTTGCTTTTGTTTATGTTTATACCATACCTGTTATCTTGTACATGTTTGACAAACAAATAAAAATAAAATAAATAAATACATAAATAAATAAATAATGCTAAACCTTCAAGGCATCCAGTGACATTTATTTAAATGAAGCACTGAGAAGTATTTCTTTAAAGTGACATCTTTAGAAGAACAGGGAGTACTTCTTTAAAGTGACAACTTTAGCTTAGACTTAGACCATTTGCAAAAAGCGGAAAGTCCTTCTCTCGAGATTCATCTGGAAAAATAGAACTATGGTGTTCGTCAGTCTAGCAGTCCATTTTGTGTGAAGCCAGACTAACCAATTTTCTAGCTCAACTGACTTTTTTCCTAATCACTTTTCTTTGTTTCATGAGCAAAGACTGTTCTTTGCTACTTGCCTCTTGGTTCAGACCAGTAGTGGCATTCACTTACCTTCGCTACCAGTTCGGACATGGGAGTGCACGTGTTGTGCGCTCGCTTCGCTTAGGCGCAGCATTTCTGCGCATGCTCAGAACCTTCTGCGCATGTGCATAGTGTCTGTGATGACATCCGGGCGGGTGGACGGAGCCTCTTGCCACCGCCGCAACCGGTTCTCACGAACCAGTGCGAACCGGTAGAATACCGCCACTGGTTCAGACGTCTGGAACACGTTTGGGTTAGAAAATGATGATGGCTTTTCTATTGAAGAGAAAACAGAATTTCATAGGACGGGAGAACATCTGAAGAGGAAGGCATGAAAGAGGAAGGCACGAGTGAAATGGAGGCCGCCGCCATGGAATCGAAGCGGTCATCTTGACTTTTTTTGATGTTCTCCTTGAATATGCTCCTGTTGTGAAGATGGCTGTTGCTTTATGTATCGTGTTCCTTAGTGCTTCCATCTTTGGAAATGAAGTAGATGATAGCAGAGCCACTTGCATTATGCCACCCAATCTTTCAAATCCTCCTTTCTAGCATTATTGATTTTTTTTAAAAAAATCTTGCTTTCTGCCATGTGGCATGATGCAGATGAGAAGACCTACAATTCTCCATTCTTTCCATAATTAATATTATTAACTATGTCCAGGGTTGTTTACTGGTCATGTTTCCCTTCCATTGCAAGCAACTGGAGAAAAACCTTTGAGACCAAGCCAATAACTGATCAAGGCCTTCTAAACTTGGAAAGGAATGGTGGGAGGGGCTTCAAACTTTCAGAGTATCTCAACCTTGATAGCAATGGAAATAGCACTCAGACTCATACACCGCTTCACTCTGCTTCACAGCACACTCTAAGTCAGTGATGGCGAACCTATGGTACACGTGCCACAGGTGGCACGCAGAGCCATATCTGCTGGCACGCGAGCCGTTGCCCTAGCTCAGCTCCAGAGTGCATGTGCACACTGGCCAGCTGATTTTACACTCACATGGAGGCTCTGGGAGGGTGTGTTCAACTTCCGGAGGGACTCCGGGAGGGGCAGGGGGCGTTTTCGCCCTCCCCAGACTCCAGGGAAACCTCTGGAGCCTGGGGAGGGTGAAAAACGGGCCTACCAGACCCACCAGAAGTTGGGAAATGGACGGTTTCTGGCCTCCATAGGGATTGAATTATGGATGTGGGCACTCGCGCATGTGCGATAGCATGTGCGCACGCACTTTCGGCACCCGAGGAAAAAAAGGTTCGCCATCACTGCTCTAAGTGATTTACAAAGCCAGCATTTTGCCCCCAACAATCTGGGTCCTCATTTTACCCACTTCGGAAGCATGGAAGGCCGAGTCAACCTTGAGCCTGGTGAGATTCGAACTGCCAAATTGCAGGCAGCCGGTAAGTCAGAAGAATTAGCCTGCAATACTGCATTCTAACCACTGCCCCACCACTCCCCCTTCCTAAAATTTCAGGAAACATTCTTTATTGGCTGTAGAAATGATTGGTCCCAGAAGCTTTCAGGGAGTGGATAAAGTTGGATTCCTAAGATTAGATTTCTCCTGGCATCAGAATTCTACATCTAACTTCAAAAGGGGAAGAAAAAAAAAACAACCTGTTGGAACGGATGGTCTCGCACACACCTTGTTTCCACAGATGCTGCTTTAATTTGTCATTGGCAATCTTTTCCATTTCTAATTGTAAGCTGCTCTGAACACACTGTAAAGACATTGATCATTTATAAATATATATACCTGTTAATCTAAATATACCCCTATGATGTGTGTCCTCATTTGCAGTGCTGTTTATTGCGTAAGGTGAGCAGATTTTAATATTTGTAAAGCGGGACACCATTGACGGGGGGGTTTTCTAGGGGAGCAAGACGGGAGGGGTCCGTGCAGTGGTTAAATGCTGCGACTGCAGGCTGACTGCTAGTTCAGCAGTTCAGCTGTTCAAATCTCACCGGCTCAAGGTTGACTCAGCCTCCCATCCTTCTGAGGTCGGTAAAATGAGGACCCGGATTGTTGGGGGCAATATGCTGAACTCTGTAAACCGCTTAGAGAGGGCTGTAAAGCACTATGAAGCAGTATATAAGTAAAGTGCTATTGCTATTGCTATTATCTTGCAGCTTTGTGCACCCCCCCAAACACCCCCCCTTCATCACAGCCAGGGGTGGGTTCCTACCGGCGCAGGCTTACCTGTTCGTCGCCGCAGAGCCGAAGAAGCTGGTGGCGTTCGCGGCACGGGGCTTCCCCTGGCCGTTTTCCCCGGCCGCCGGGACACCGCCATTTGCGTTCTTTTGCCCTCTGCGCATGCGCAAAGCGTTCTGCTTGCACAGAGGGCAAAAGAATGCAAATGGCGGCATCCCGGCGGCCGGGGAAAGCGGGTGGGGGAAGCCCCGCGCCATGAACGCCACCAGCTTCTTCGGCTCTGCGGCAACGAACAGGCAAGACCGCCACTGCCCCTCTCACTGCCCTCCCTCCCCGCCTGGCAGGAGGAGGCAGGCGAGGCAGGAGGCAGAGGGGTGTGCAGGGCAAATTCAAATTAAAAAAGCGGGACTTTTTTGAAACGCTGTTGGACGCGGGACAAATTATTAAAAAGCGGGACTGTCCCGCCAAAAGCGGGACGTCTGGTCACCTTATTATTGCGGTGCTTTTTTTCCATGTCCTGCGAAATTCATAATATGCTAAGTTTAAGATGATATTTGGGAAGGACAGTATAAGATTTCATTGCCTCCCAATCCATGAAGCTCAGTTTAAAAAGGGGAGGGAAATTAAAGGATATTTCTCAGGTTATTCCCTTCCACTACACAGTTCGAACTGGATATTCAAGAAAAAGCGGTAACATGTAGCAACCTGTAAGACGATTATTTAGCACTTTCCTGCTTTCATTAAGAAGGAAGCATGTAAACTGTCAAAGCTGTTTGCCTTTATTAATCCCCCCCCCCTTTTCTTGCGCCTGTAGCATTTCCAGTTTATGGCAACCAATTAAAAGTGATGAAAAGAATCAGGAATTGCCTGTTTGCCTTTCACTTTTACTGGATGTATAGTTTCTGGGCTTTAAACAATTCACAGTAGTGGGAGGAATACAATTATATCAGCTGTGATTCACATAGCTGTCGCTCTCTGCATAAAAGCCATTATTTAAAAATACACTACAAAAGTAATTGCTATTTTGGATGTGGCCTCTAAGTTGTCACTTTTAAGTTAAGCTCTACTTTTGGTGAATTCATAAATACATCTATATAGTTTTCTTGGGAGTGGTGTGCTGTTGCTTCTACTTTTTTTTTGTTTTCTGTACAATCAGATAATGGTCAACCATCCACGTTTTAACTGGACCTCATCCAAATTAGCTTCAAAATCCCAGATCATGTTGGCCAGCTGCTCAAGTCTGCTCACAGCACACTGTATGGACATCATTACTCAAAATGCTGCCATTATGGGTTTGCCTCCTGTTGTCTGACACAAGTATACTAGTTGTGGTGTTTGTGCGTTGACATTGTCAAAGATGGGTCATCCTTTGTTCATCTCATCCAAATTTTATGGATGCCTTGCTGAGAATTGAGAACAGAACAAGAAGGACATGAATAGCATGTCTTTTGTGTACTCAGTTTCAGCACAAGACATAGATTTAGCACAATTTCCACTCTTAATTGGAAACAAGATCAGCTTGTAGAACGTAGATTCCCCAGGTGTAAACTGGTTTCGGCATTGTGATCGGTTGAAAGTCTGTTATTAGTGCTGAAAGAAAAATGCTCTACTGTTGTTCTTCAATATTGATCCACATGGAATGACTTACAGCCTGAGAATTGAGGAGCCAATTGAAAGATTATTGCTCTTATTCTTATGTAGGTTGTTATCAATTATTTGCCAAGAATGTGGAATGCCTGTCTGGTTGATATTGATTAAGCACCCTACTTATTTACTCAGCCCTCTGTCCTGTTTAAGGAAATGATTATTTACTCAGCTTCTTTTTATCTAAGTTAATTAAAACTCTTCTGTTTGTCTAGTAGGGTAAGAAGTTAATTAGACATTCTTCTGTTAAGTTAGCAATCACAACTTGATATTTGTCTGTATACTATTAACCATTTAGCATTGTTACTAAAGTTAGTCAAGTTAATCTTTTGTACTTGTATACACAAGAAATTTGCTATAAAAAATAAACGCAAGTCCGAGAAAAGCAGAGGTTCTGAACATGGGGGCTGCTCAGCTCAGAGAGATTTCTTCCTAACTCGGACAAGCTTTGCTCAAGGAATCATGTCTCTGTGTCCATGATTCCTACATTCTTAGTCTCTTGATTTCCAGTTTGGTGGCATAATAGTGGATATTTTATATATACCGGATCAATGTTAGTTTATTTGGTTTCTAAAAGTTTTATAGAATTACAGAATAACTTGAGGTCTTCTAGTCCAATCCTTTGCTTAAGCAGGAGACCGTAGACCATTCCAGACAAATGGCTGTCCAACGTCTTCTTAAAAATCTCCAGTGATGGAACACCTACAACTTCTGGAAGTCAAGCCATTCCATTGATTAATTGTACTCACTGGCAGGAAATTCCTCCTTAATTCTAGGCTGGATTTCTCTTTAGTGAGCTTCCTCCCATTACTTCATGTCCTGCCTTCAGACGCTTTGGAAAATAAGTTGACCCTCTCTTCTCTGGGGCAGCCCCTCAGCTATCGGAAGACTGCTATCATGTCACCCCCTAGTCAAAATCACCCTTATATTTTATTTATTTATTTATTTATTTATTTAGGATTCTTATATGCCACCCTATTTCCTGAGGACTCAGGGCGGCGTATTGATTGGGTTAGTGCTAAGGCTAGATTGCTTCGTGTTATTCCTAAAATTATGTTAGGTCAATAAATGTTGCAGTGCCTCATCGATTTTAGAATCAAAGAGTCATTCATTTATAGCTCTTAGCTTTATAGATTTTAACCCAATTGCTGTTTTATAGAATGCAACTTATAGTATATAACATATACATTTAGGGCCAGGAGCTAATTTCATAGATTAATTTACTATACTACATTTTAATATAGGTCAACATAGATTAATTTACTATATTACTTACTTAATTTACTAAAATAATTAATTTACCTTATGGTAAATACCGTGCAAGTATAAAATAATCTACAAGATTAATTTTGTGTTCTTTCTGGTACATCTTATCACATTCTTTTTTTAAAAAAATCTGCTCTACACTGTGCATGACCTTTGCCTGTGGGTCTGGAGGTCAAAGTTGGAACTGCCTGATTGTGAAGTGGGGTGATCAAAGGGAACCCTATAAGATTGCTCCTGGACTCAATTCCAGGGGTTGACATTAGACCCTAACTTCTCAATGGCCTTCAAGGATGATTCTTTATTTGGCCCCAAATCCTTAAATGGCAATAAAAATAGCATTCAGGTTTATATATTGCTTCATATCCCAAAGGTGCTTTTTTTCAAGAGGCAACTGGTCTTTCTTGTTTTTCTTTGAAGACATTTCACTTTTTTCAGCTCTGACTGGATGGTGGGGAATGGAAGGATTTATATTCTTCCATTTATATTTATATTCTTCCATTTCCATTTATAACACATTCTTCGGCTCAGTCTTTGTAAACAACTCATGTCCAATATTTCCTAGTCGAACCACAAACAATTACAACCATCTACTACATATCGATTTTACAGAAGACAATGTTGAAAAGGCACTACGCAGTCTAAAACCATCTCTATCCATTGGACCTCATGGACTATGTGCCTACTTCTTAAAAAAACTTTCTACTGCCCTAGCAGAATAGCAATAGCAATAGCACTTAGACTTATATACCGCTTCATAGTGCTTTACAGCCCTCTCTAAGCAGTTTACAGAGTTCAGCATATTGCCCCCAACAATCTGGGTCCTCATTTTACCCACCTCGGAAGGATGGAAGGCTGAGTCAACCTTGAGCCGGTGAGATTTGAACAGCTGAACTGCTGAACTAGCAGTCAGCTGGAGTAGCCTGCAGTAGCTGCATTTAACATAATTTTTGAAAAATCTTTCAGGACCAGTTCCTTGCCCAACCTATGGTCACTAGCCACGGTCATCCCTATCTTCAAAAAGGGAGACCCCAGCCTAGTTGAAAATTACAGACCAATCTCTTTATGTTGCGTCACCTGCAAAGTCATGGAATCAATCATTAACCAATCCATTACCCTCCACTTAGAGAACAACCTACGCTCTAACAAACAATTTGGCTTCAGAAAAAATTTATCTGATAATCTGCAATTACTACACTGTAAAGACATATGGACTACACAACTCAATTAGGGCAAAGCAATAGATGCAATTTTACATAGACCTGCAAAGCCTTTGACTCAGTGGTACACAACAAACTACTTCTAAAACTAAAATCTTATGGCATTTCTGGACCCCTGCATAAATGGATAACTGTGTTCCTGTCAAACAGGCAACAAGTGGTCAAAATAGGGAGGGCCCTATCAAATCCTGTACTTGTTAACAGCGGTGTCCCCCAAGGCAGCGTTTTAGGGCCAACACTCTTTATACTTTACATAAATAACCTTTGCGATCATATTAAAAGCAACTGTGTCCTCTTCGCTGATGATGTTAAACTATTCAACACCACCGACAATGCTGCTACCCTTCAAAAAGACCTTGACTATGTATCAGAATGGTCAAACAAGTGGCAACTTCAAATCTCAATCAACAAATGCTCAGTCCTACACATTGGCAAAAAGTAATCAGAACATAAAATACAAGCTAGATGATCACGAACTTGTTGACAATCCTCACTCAGTTAAGGACCTTGGAGTACTCAACTCTAATTATCTAAGTGCCAGAACCTACTGCAACAGCATTGCCAAAAAGGCATTAAGAGTGGTTAACCTAATCTTGTGTAGCTTCTTCTCTGGTAATATTGTACTTTTAACCAGAGCATATAAAACATTTACCAGACAATTCTCAAATACAGCTCATCTGTCTGGAACCCACACTACATATCGGACATTAATACAATTGAGAATGTCCACAGATATTTCACGAGACGAGTACTACACTCCTCCATTTGCAACAGAATACCTGATTTCACCAGACTTGAAATTTGGGGCTTAGACAATTTAGAACTACGCCGCATTTGATCTGACCTAAGTGTAGCACATAAAATTATCTGCTACAATGTCCTACCTGTCAATGACTACTTCAGCTTCAACCGCAACAATACACGAGCACACAATAGATACAAACTTAACGTAAACCGCTCCAAACTCGACTGCAGAAAATACGACTTCAGCAACAGAGTGATCAATGCCTGGAATACATTACCTGACTGTCGTTTCTTCCCCAAACCCCCAAAACTTTAACCTTAGACTGTCTACCGTCGACCTCACCCCATTCCTAATAGGTCTGTAAGGGGCATGCATAAGCGCACCAATGTGCCTACCATCCCTCTCCTAATGTCCCCATGTATTTGTAACCATCTCATGTACTTATAACCATGTTTATACATTTTAGGTATTCACAATCATGTTTATACTTTTTCTGTAATCATATACATGCTTGACCAAATAAATAAATAAATAAATAAATAAATAAATAAATAAATAAATAAATAAATAAATAAATAAATAAATAAATAAATAAATAAACAAACAAACAAACAAACAAACAAACAAACAAATAAATAAATAAATAAATAAATAAATAAATAAATAAATAAATAAAAATTCCTTGCAGACAGCTGGTCCTTTGCATCCTTTTAGAGAGCCATTAAGGTTACCTGGAGGTTTATCTGTGTCCTCAGGGTCACCTGAGTAGTACAAATGGGTGTGGAGCCTTCTTGGAACCGTTGAAAGGACTGTGAAAGGAAAAAAGCACCTTTGGGACAACCATGACCTGGATGACTGATAATCTCCAAAGACTTGCTGCTTCATAGAACTTTATAGCACTCTCATGGTGGTTTACAGTGTAAGAATTACTTGCATGTTGTCCACAACCATCTGAGTCCTCATTTTACCAACCTTAGATGGAAGGAAGGCTGAGTCAACCTTTAGCCCCATCAGGATTGAACTCCAGGCCGCGGACAGAGTTTGCCCACCATACTGTAGTTTAATCACTGCACCACTAGGGCTCCAGGCTCTTCCAGTGTCACCCAACCCGTGTGGTAAGATTAACACGGAAAGCTCCACCGATTCTCTTACCTTGGGATCCACTTCGCAGTGCAGTAGCCACCAATAGAACTCCCTCCCAGGGGGATTACAAAAGATCCCGCCCTGTCTTGCTTTAACGATCAATTACTGCTTTTGCAATACCCATCCACCCAACCCTGGGCTAGACAGCCTCTTAAATTATTTTATTCCCATTGTTTAATTGTCTTGCTTTATGGGAATTTGCTCTGTTCTTAAAAGCTTTTATTTAATTGTTTTGTGCACTCTTTTTTTTAGTGGGTGTGTATTCCCGTAGGCTCCTTCCTTTAGAAGGAAGAGCAGTGTAAAATAAAATGAAATAAAATAGCAGCAAAGGGCTATAATCTGGGTAGGTATGGGAACATAGGATGAACAAAACTCAGGGGCGATGCTATCTTGCTGAGAACAATTTTGACTAAGTGAGCTCTGCTCTTATACCTAACTTTGTCTGAACAGATTGTTCTGATGGCATTTTAATCGCTTTCTAGGCTTGTGTAATGTTTTATTGAAAGTACTATTCAGGATGAACAAGAAAAGGATGTAAAAGAGCTGAGATTAGCCTGTTATCAAGGTATGACTAAGATGGGAAGATTGATAGAAATTGCCAAGTTATTGTTCTTGAAATAGAAATCTTGCTAGCAACCTTCTCCCGACACCTTCCTCCCTAAAAATGTTACAGGACAAAGTTTTACTGAAACCTTCAGAATAGTTATTGCCTCTAAAAAGGATGGAAATAGCTGAGAGTCAACAGCATTCAGATGGCAACATCCACACTCACAATGCAATATCACTGATTTGTATAAGCCAGTACAGGTGTCTTCTACTTACAACCTTTTGTTTAGTGACTGTTACAACAGCCCTGAAACAAGCGACTTATGACCGTTTTTCACCCTTACGACCATTGCAGCGTTTTCATGGTCACATGATCAAACTTCAAATGCTTGGCAACTGGCATGTACTTATGACTGTTGTAGTATCCCAGGGTCAGGTGCTCCCCTTCTGTGATCTTCAGACAAGCAAAGGGATGCCGTGATTCACTTAACAACATTGGCAAGAAAGCTTGTAACATGGGGCAAAATTCACTTTATAACTGTCTTGCTTAGCAACAGAAAATTTGGGCTCAGTTGTGGTTGTAGAATAGAGTAAAATAGAATATGGAATATGGAATATAGAATATAGAATATAGAATATAGAATATAGAATATAGAATATAGAATATAGAATTGAATTGAATTCTTTATTGGCCAAGTGTGACTGGACACACAAGGAATTTGTCTTTGGTGCATATGCTCTCAGTGTATATAAAAAAAAGACAAGATACATTCATCAAGAATCATGAGGTACAACACTTAATGATAGTCACAGGGTACAAATAAGCAATCAGGAAACAATCAATATAAATATAAATCGTAAGGATACAAGCAACAAAGTTACAGTCATGCAGACGTAAGTGGGAAGAGATGGGTGATAGGAACGATGAGAAGACTAATAGTAATAGTAATGCAGTCTTAGTGAATAGTTTGTCAGTGTTGAGAAGAATTATTTATTTTATTTTATTTATTTGTTTGTCAACAACTGCAAGGAAACAGGACACATGAAAAAATGGCACAAATAAATTGATATAAAGAAGCAAAACAGCCATAAACACATAAAATGAGTACATACAAATGGGTACAGTAGGACAGGGACGGTAGGCACACTGGTGCGCTTATGCACACCCCCTTTAATAATAATAATAATAATAATAATAATAATAAGAATAATAAGAATAAGAAGAAGAAGAAGAAGAAGAAGAAGAAGAAGAAGAAGAAGAAGAAGAAGAAGAAGAAGAAGAAGAAGAAGAAGAAGAAGAACAACAACAACAACAACAACAACAACAACAACAACAACAACAACAACAACAACAACAACAACAGAGTTGGAAGGGACCTTGGAGGTCCTCTAGTCCAATCCCCTGCTTAGGCAGGGAACCCTATTTGCTTAGCAGAGTGATGGCGTTCGGAAAAAAACCTCTTCTGTTGTCAGTTGAGGACTGCCTGTGTGATGACCCGGGTCAAGGCACAGAGGCAACACAGCCAGCTGATAGTTTGAACTCCCCTTTATTGCTCCAACTTTCCCCAAAATGCTTCCACGTTTATGGCAAGTCCCAAAACAAAGTGCTCACACACACCTCGAGTAGCCCGGCAAAACGCTGTTAGCACAATGGCTTCAAGGCAAGAAGTTCAGCGGAGCAAAGGAACAGGTGAAGGAGCCCCACGAAGCAAAGGAACAAAGCAATGTGTCCACGAAGCAAAGGAACAAGGCAATTATAAGGCAAGAAGTCCAGCGAACTCCAGATGTTGGCAACGGCACACAAAACTCCACGAACTCAGTGCTTGTTCCCAACAAGCGCCCCTCCCCTTAGCATCTTCTTAAATCTCAGTCCCCAGGTGTGCCTTGTGAAGAGGGGCAGGGCGCTCTCCTCCTGAGTTGTCAGGTCGGCCTGTGCTGCTCCCACCTCCTCTCCACTCTCTGTGCTCGAGGATCAGGAGGGGGCGGTCCTTGCTCATCACCTGAGTTCTGTCTCTCATGTTCATTGCTTACCTCTCTTCCCTGCTGGCAAGCTGTCCCAGGCCTGAAGGACCAGGGGCTGCCTCGTCCTGCTCCTCCCCGCATTCCTCCGGAGCCAACGAGGCCAACCCCTCAACCTCCGTCAGCCCCAGCTCCAGCTCGACTTCCTCCGCGGACTCAGGCTCCGATGGGGCCATGACAGCCTGTATTGCAATGTAAAAAAAATTATTTATTATTTATTTATTTATTTAAATGGATTTATATGCCGCCCAACTCCCAGGGGAAAATAGCCAATACTTTAGACTACAGCTGAATTCATGGGTGGAAAAGGACTTTCAAAAACTCAGGAGTGATGATAATAAAAGGGTGTGTTTCCATCTCTCTCTGTATAAACCTAAATGGGCCTGCTAAGTACTAAAGCTGGTTTTTGAAAACTTGCACCACGTAAAATCTGGGAGATAGTGGAACAAAGAAACTTTCTTGCCCTGTTGCAGTCTTGAATAAGATCTCTCCTTCAAAGTAGCCATTAAGGATTGTGGCTCAAGAATAAAGAATATAATTTGATCGCCTGAGTTCTGCTTCCCCGCCCCCCCCACAAAGTGAAGTGCTATAGCAGATATCCATATCATTCTGTAAAAGGCATGGTTGCTTTAAGAAGTTTGGTGTTATGTACCGTAAGTAATCCCTGCACTCCAAAGTACATTTTGGCTATGAATCCAAAGCAATGTACAGTCCTAATGCAGATCCAATGGTTCCTAGATTCTATTTTCCCCCCAGAGTTGAAAAGCTGCCACGTGCAATTGACCAGGTCCACATCTGTAGAGTTCAAATTAACTACTTTCTTGTTTTCTGCCTACAATACAGGAATCTCCCCAGACTGCTTGCCATCCCTTGAGAACAGGTAGATAAGGTTCCATGGGCTGTAAGGGAAGGGGGGAGGTCAATCTTAGGTGCCTGTGCAATGATTCAAGGCTAATTCCCCACTTGATTCCTCTTCCCTGTTTAGCTGGTCATTTCCCAACAAAAGCACTTTTTATTCATAGTTCATTTATTTGTGACCTAGATTGGCCATATATCCACTAATTGCAGAAACTGTGGTGTAATGCTTATTGTAAGCCAACAAGACATAGGGAAATGCTTGATTGACTTCATCTAAAGCCCAACTTAATTCAAAATTCAGCATTTGTTTTTGTGCAGGGCTATCCTTCAAAAATCCACTTTTAAAATTTCAGATTTGTCCATTCAAATACTATTGAATACAGGCTCCATTAATAGAGGGATAGAATCAAGATCATGTGAAATATTAGTACGACTTTACAAATCCTTAGTTCAGCCAGACCTGGAATGCTGCATCCAGTTTTGGTTACCACAATATAAAAAAGATGTTGAGACTCTGGAAAGAGTGCAGAGAAGAGCAACCAGGATGATTATGGAGCTGGAGGCTAAAACATATGAATAACGGTTGCAGGAACTGGGCATGGCTAGTCTAGTGAAGAGAAGGACCAGGGGAGATATGATAGCAGTCTTCCAGTATTTGAGGGGCTACCACAAAGAAGAGGGGATCAACCTATTTTCCAAAGTGCCAGAAGGCAGGACAAGAAGCCACGGATGAAAACTAATCAAGGAGAGAACCAGCCTAGAACTAAGGAGAACTTTCCTGAAGGCGAAAACAATTAACAATTAACAGTTCTACAGAGGAATTATTGAGTCTGTCATCTGCACCTCTATAACTGTCTGGTTTGGTTCTGCAACCCAACAAGACAGACACAGACTTCAGAGGATAATCAGAACTGCAGAAAAAACAATTGCTACCAACCTGCCTTCCATTGAGGACCTGTATACTGCACGAGTCAAAAAGAGGGCCGTGAAAATATTTACAGACCCCTCGCATCCTGGACACAAACTGCTTCAACTCCTACCCTCAAAACAACGCTATAGAGCATTGCACACCAAAACAACTAGACACAAGATCAGTTTTTTCCCGAACGCCATCACTCTGCTAAATAATTCCCTCAACATTGTCAAACTATTCACTAAGGCTGCATTACTATCACTATTAGTCTTCTCATCGTTCCTATCACCTATCTCCTCCCACTTATGACTGTATGACTGTAACTTGTTGCTTGTATCCTTATGATTTATATTAATATTGATTGTTTCCTAATTGCTTAGTGTACCCTATGACAATCATTAACTGTTGTACCTCATGATTCTTGACAAATGTATCTTTTCTTTTATGTACACTGAGAGCATATGCACCAGACAAATTCCTTGTGTGTCCAATCACACTTGGCCAATAAAGAATTCTATCATCTATCTATCTATCTATCTATCTATCTATCTATCTATCTATCTATCTATCTATCTATCTATCTATCTATCTATCTATCTATCTATCTATCTATCCATCCATCCATCCATCCATCCATCCATCCATCCATCCATCCATCCATCCATCCATCCATCCATCCATCCATCCATCCATCCATCCATCCATCCATCCATCCATCCATCCATCCATCCATCTATCTATCTATCTATCTATCTATCTATCTATCTATCTATCTATCTATCTATCTATCTAACAAGTGGAACAGCTTGCCTCCAGAAGTTGTGAATTCTCCAACAGTGGAAGTATTTAAGATGATATTGGACAACCATTTTGTCTGAAATGGCATGGGCTCTCCTCTTCGTGCAGGGGGTCGGACTAGATGGCCTCCAAGGTCTCTTTCAACTGTGTTATTCTATATGTATCCTGCATAGGATTGCACTTTTAGGGGGAATGCCATTCAATAATAAATGATGAGGAATGATCAGAGTCAGAAGCACTTGATCTACTGTATTTCAACTCTCCAGAGGTCCAGCCTTGACCCCAGCCAGCCCTTCCACCAACGCCCATTAAGACCTCCATTAAACATCTCCCTTAAAATTAAGACTTCTCTGCAGCAGCACAACATAGTTAATCGTTTTTCCATACGAGTTTTTCCCATACTAAACACATTTTACTTTCTGTATGTATTTAAGATCCATTTAGCACAGAAGCAGGGGAAACCACACGCTTCAAACTTCTTAAATGGTTTTATTGGAAAAGGACACATTCTTGAAATGGAGCCTTAATGAGAATTCTGGGTAGAAAGTCCTATGACTGAAAATCAATGTGAGATTTGAAGGAAGGATTAAATGTCCATTAACTGGTGACATCACCAAAGAGTACCGCTGATGCAGCTGAGAAATGTAGCCCAAATAAAGAATTGATGAATCCGATTGGGCCTCTTGGGGAGCTGAGCAGAACATTGGAGAGTGGCCTTCATGATTAAAAAGAAATGTGATGGCAGTAAATTATGCATATGAATGAAAGCTGTGAAATCATGTTAGCTGGAGAAATCTCTCTGGTTTCTCAGATCTGTCAGCCCGAGCTTTAGCTCATGGAATCAAAAGAACATTTTCCTTTATATTTTTAAAACTAATGTCCTGCAGTCCTGGATCAAAAAGGTATCAGTCAAGGCTGTGAAGTTCAACTGCTTGGGGTTTTTTCTTGCCAGCTGTTAGAAGAGTTGCCTCCAATCCTGGTGTGGATGTAGATGACCAGGCTGAGCCCGAGGGAGAGGTCAAACACGTCATAAGTCTTGAGTCCTTTCGAGCCCACAAGGATGCTAAGTCCAGCCCACTTTGAATTCCTGTGACTGCTATCTAACGCCAATTTGCTTGGACTCGTTAGTAGCTCAGATTCTTGTAGAAAGCTCAAGCTTGCAATAAATCTTCATATCTATTTGAACTGCCTGGATCTCCTGATTACTAGGAAATTATTTTATTATTTTATTTTATTTTATTTATTTTATTATTTATTTTATTTTATTTTATTTTATTTTATTTTATTATTTTATTTTATTTTATTTTATTTTATTTTATTTTATTTTATTTTATTTTATTATTTTATTTTATTTTATTTTATTTTATTTTATTTTATTTTATTTTATTTTATTTTATTTTATTATTTTATTATTTTATTTTATTTTATTTTATTTTATTTTATTTTATTTTATTTTATTTATTTATTTTATTTTATTTTATTATTTTGTTTTATTTTATTTTATTTATTTATTTATTATTTTATTTTATTTTATTTTATTTTATTTTATTTTATTTTATTTTATTTTATTATTTTATTTATTTTATTTTATTTTATTTTATTTTATTTTTTATTTTATTTTATTTTATTTTATTTTTAATTTTTTTAATTTTATTTATTTATTTATTTATTTCATCATCATCTTCTTCTTCTTCTTCTTCATCATCATCATCATCATTTTAACCATTGTCTACCCTCTGCAGGATGAAGATCTCTTCCACCTGTTTCCAACCAATAAGGTCCTGAGCTATCCTTTGCCAGGTGGGCCTGCAATATTTATTGATGTCATCGATCCATCTTGTTTTAGGTCTCTTTCATGGGTTATTTATTACTTTTAATTATTATTTTTCTTTCATTGTTTTTTTCTTTATTTTTAATTCCCCCCCCCCCTTGGTTGAGACAATTTTCTATTTCATTTCCCTTCTCTACCTCTCCTCTCTTCTCCTCTTGTCCTTGGTCCCTAATTCGTCCTTTGGGAAACATTCATTGGCTCAGCATATTCAACATTTTTAGATTGCCTTCAATCCGCATTGACATCCAAATCGGCCCATAATAACATTATCCCAGAAAGTCCATTCCGATATGGAGTCTTCCCTTTGGTTCTTCCTCATAGCACACAGCTGGATCCCACTTTCAGTCATTTACAAACTGACCATTCCAAAACAATAACACTGCAGAGAGACAATCTGCTACCCTGTTATTAACTATGATTATTTTCAAAAGGAACCTCTCAGATATCTCAAAAGATATATAAGCAAAAAAGAAAAAATCACCAGCTATTTGAAGAATGACAAGTACCAACTGAGTGATCACCATGTGAATGCCAATGATTTAATAGTGGCAAAAAACAAAACAAAAAACATAGAAATTATCATTGAGTTGATATTGCAACTGACCCAAAGATTAGGATTACCTTTTTGAAGAAAGACAAGAATAAATGAAAAAAAAATGACATTTATCTGGAGGGCAGGGGGCCAAAAGGATAAGGATGAGTTGCTGAAGCCTTAAAACTGAAGAGTTTTTGATAACTTTTTAATAGTAGAAATCTTGTATATGTGATGTCTATAAATATCTAGTGACAGGAAAGTATCATTGTTAAAATATTGATGCTTGGAGTTGAATGCAAGGTGGATAATGAATGCATTTGGGGGGGGAAGCACAGAAAATTGAAGAGCCTCAAGTCAGAAATAAAGATAGATGATAGATAGATAGATAGATAGATAGATAGATAGATAGATAGATAGATAGATAGATAGATAGATAGATAGATAGATAGATTTTATTATTTATTTATTATTTGCACTTGTATGCTGCCCACTCCACAGATACTCTGGGCGGCTCACAACAATAAGAAATCTACATGCAAACAATAAATATAGAAAAAAACATTTAAAACAATAATTATTAAAAACGTTAAAAACGTTAAAAAACAACAATTTAAAAACCCCATACAATTAATTCATTTATGGGGCCAAGAGTGCTCGATGTTATATTGAAATCATTGGCCCCAGGCCTGTCAACAAAGCCAGTTTTTTAACGCTTTTCTGAAGGCTGGCAGGGTGGGAATAATGCGGATCTCCGGGGGGAGTGTAGATAGATAGCTAGATAGATGATAGCTAGATAGATGATAGATACTAGGTAGGTAGATGATAGATAGACAGACAGACAGACAGACAGATGATAGATAACCGTAGATAGATGATAGATAGATAGATAGATGATAGATAGATAGATAGATAGATAGATAGATAGATAGATAGATAGATAGATAGATAGATAGATAGATAGATTAGATAGATAGATATCTAAGAGAGAGACTAGATAGATAGATAGATAGATAGATAGATAGATAGATAGATAGATAGATAGATAGATAGATAGATAGATAGATAGATAGATATCTAAGAGAGACTACATAGATAGATAGATAGATAGATAGATAGATAGATAGATAGATAGATAGATAGATAGATAGATAGATGATAGATAGATGATAGATGATAGATGATGATGATAGATAGATAGACAGACAGACGTAGACGTAGACGTAGACGTAGATATAGATGATATAGACATGCATAGACCTAGACCTAGATATAAGTCTTAGATACTTGTATCAAAAGCAAATGCCAATCAGACAGTACATCCTCAACTAAATGAACTGTTGTAACTTGAGCACTATCTGTATGCGATCAATAAAATTAAGAATGTGCAAGGTAATAAAATGGATAGCTACTGACATGTTTCTTTCTGTAGAGCCCTCGATCATGCATGTTTATGAAAGTAAGAGAAAGGGAGAAAGATGCCATAAATTTGAATCCAAGGTGAAATGTAGTCGAAAGAGACAAATAGAAATTTGAAAATGTAGTTGAAGAATCTTTTTCATGCTTTATGCTAAGAGGATGACTTGGTTATGGTCTGACTCAACGATCTTTTTGTATAAAGGCTATTGTTCAGAAAGAGTAAATTTGCAGGCTTCTATTAAAACCACTAACATTCTCTTAGGAAAAAAAAAAGAATCTTGCGATTCACAATATGGCTGTGTATGTGCAATTCTTAACAACACCCACAATTTGGAACCATATAGCTGTGTTACGATGTATTAATGTTAGTTGAATAAAACATGTAGTTCTTCCCAATATATTCGGATCAACAACACTACAACAGCCTGTAGTTTGTACCCAGATTTACAAATACGAACGCCGACTTTGAACAAAGAGAGAGAATGAATCTTTTCCTGAGCCATGTGGTGGACCAGATTGTTCCTTCCTTCTTGCCAACGTTATACGAAGAAGTGGGGAGGGATAATTGATAATTAACAGTCCCAGTCGCTTCATTTCCTATCATCCTCTACGATCATCTGAAGGTATTAACACACTTTCAGGTTTATTAGGAGAAAAACTCATCTGAAGGGACAATTTCTCCATGGAAGATAGAGCTCTGCTATTCTATAACAAGTACCAGAAATCATGTATAACCCTGTTTCTATGTGCTAGGATTCGGTGTGATGTAGTAGCTGGGAGACCATGAGTTTTACATTACTCCCACCTTGGGCAGGAAGCCAACTGGGTGATCTTGGGAGAGAGAGAGAGACAGAGACAGAGACAGAGAGACAGAGACAGACACACACACACACACACACACACACACACAGAGAGAGAGAGAGAGAGAGAGAGAGAGAGAGAGAGAGAGACAGAGACAGAGACAGAGACAGAGACAGAGACAGAGACAGAGACAGAGACAGAGAGACAGAGAGAGACAGAGAGAGAGAGACAGAGACAGAGACAGAGACAGAGAGAGAGACACAGAGAGAGAGAGAGAGACACAGAGAGAGAGAGAGAGAGAGAGAGAGAGAGAGAGAGAGAGAGAGACAGAGAGAAAAACACAGAGAAAGAAAAAGAAAGAAAGGGAGAGAACAGAGTGAAAAAGAGAAATAGAAAGATAAAAAGAGAATCAGAAACAGAGAGGAAGAAAAAAGAAAAAAGAGAGAAAGAGAAAAAGAGAAAGAAAGAAACACAGAAACAGAGAAAGAGAAAAGGAGAGGGAGAGAAAGAGACACACACAGAGTGAAACAGAGAAAGAGAAAGATAAAAAGAGAGAAAGAGAGAAAGAGAAAAGGAAAGAGAAAGAGAGAAACAAACAGAGAAAGAAAAAGGGAGAGAGTGAGAAAGGAAAGGAAAAAGAAAAATACAGAGAGAAACAGAGAAAGAGACAGAAAAAAGAGAGAACAAGAAAAGGAAAAAAGAAATAGAGAAATAATAGAGAAATAGAAAGGGAGAGCAAGAAGAGAGAGAAACAGAGTGAAACAGAAAAAGAGAAAGAGAAAAAGAAAAAAGTAGAGAGAGAAAAAAGAAAAGAGAAATAGAAAAAGAGAGAAACAGAAACAGAAGGAGGGAGGGAGGGAGGGAGGGGAAAGAGAGAGAGAGAGAGAGAGAGAGAGAGAGAGAGAGAGAGAGAGAGAGAGAGAGAGAGAGAGAGAGAGAGAGAGAGTCATTTAATCAAACGTACAACCCACGTGCACCAGATGAACAATTTTCTGTTCTCCATACTCCAGCCACCTGTTCAAGTAATAAATAATGCTGGGTGTCTTTGACAGACAGACATTCTATAATCTGTACCACCAGATCCAGTGAGGAATTAAGCGTGCTGTTAAACCTTTGGGTTTTTTTTTTTTAAATGTAAAGCCTTTTAAAATGGGGATTGTTATTCTGAGTTGCCAAATATTAATCCTTCAGCGTAAGATAACACAGACGTAGAGATTCCATTTCAGTATCAATATGAACGGTTCATAGCAGCCAGAAAAGTACACAGCTTATGTCTTCCTTTTTTTGTTAAAGCAAGGAATGGTATTAACAACTTTAACCTCAGGAATTTCAAGATTTTTGAGTACTTCCGTATTGAATGGCACTCTTCATCATTTTTTTAAAAAATAGTTTGAGTACACAGAGACATAAAAACAAACCCTGAAAACTTTATCAAGAAAAATAAACAAAAGAAACAAAGGAAAGGGAAAGAGAAAGAGAAATAATCCTTCATGTTAAGATAAGGGCATGTCTACACACACACACCAGAAGTGGGTTCCTCCCGGTTCGGACTGGTTCGCCCGAACCGGTATCAAGCTGCTGGTGATGTCACGATGATGTCACGGAACTGGTTCTGTCGGTGCCGGACTGTGGACGCTACCATCTTTTTTTAAAAAAATTATTTATTTATTTTTTATTTTTGGGGGGAGAGAATTTTTTTCCAGGTTTTTTTTCTGCGCATGCGCAGAAGCCACATTTTCGGCACCGCGCATGTGTTGCCATCTTGTTTTCAGCTTTTGGGGGGGGATTTTTTTTTTGGATTTTTTGGCACTGCGCATATGTGTGTGCGCCCACGCGGCATGGGAGGAAGCAAACCCACCCTTCACACACACACACACACACACACACACACACACACACACACACACACACACACACCTAAGAACACATATAGGATCTTAAGCAAAAATATAAACACTTTATATAACCATATTCAGTACCTCTATTCAGAATGACTTTTACTAAAGATAATTAGAAAAGCATAGTTAATTCAGCTAATGAAATGATAATCAGATCTCCAAGTAACACCTTTCATGGTGTTTATTGATTTGATTTGTAGCCTGCAATCCCTCTTCCTTTCCAATCCAACACACACACATACCCCTCTCCCTCTGGTAAATTGGACAAGGAGACCCAAAGTCATCCAGAATGCTTCAATAACAGGTAGTCCTCGACTAGATCTAGTGACCGTTCGAAGCTACAACGGCACTGAACAAGGTGACTGATGACCGTTTTTCACACTTACGACCGTTGCAGCATCTCCGTGGTCATGTGATCAAAATTCGGGTGCTTGGCAGCTGACTCATATTTATAACGGTCACCGGTTCCACTTCTGTGACCTTCTGACAAGCAAAGTCAACGGGGAAACCAGATTCCCTTAACAACCGTGTTACTAATTTAACAGCTGCAGTGATTCACTTAACAACTGTGGCAAGAAAGGTCGTAAAATGGGACAAAACTCACTTAACAGCTGCCTTACTTTGCGACAGAAATGTATTGCTTGGTTGAGGTTATTATAGGTTGAGGGCTACCTGTATAGGAGAGCTGATTTGAATGAAGAACTCTGTTCTCTGAGTACCTTAAATACTATAGCCCAGCGGTGAAATCTACTTACCTTCCCTACCGTCGTGTGTGCTTTTTCACCCTCTGCGCATGCGCAGAAGGCTTTGCACATGCGCAGAGGGTTAAAAAATGAAAACGGTGATGTCCGGGCGAGTGGGCGGAGCTGTGTGCTGCCGCCGCTACCGGTTTACCGAGCCACCGGCAGCCGCTGCTACCGATACGCCTGAAGTGGGCCAAACCGGTAGCATTTCACCTCTGCTACAGCCTACTCACTCCCATTTTAAATAATCTTGGTTGTTTTTAAGGCAGAACAATTTTCTATACTTTAAATGCCACTACTTGGTGAAAGATGTATTCAAATTTTTCTGTGCTTTACGATAACAACTCTAGCAACAAGCAACAGGAATCGGCTCAGTTCCCCTAAGTGGCGAAAACTGATATGCCTCAATTGGTTAAAACTTATATAAAAGTATAAGTTATATTTATTGGAGCCAGAAGGCACACATGGACACACAATCTGTATTCTGGCCCAACTGATGTAATTTATAGTTTATTAAAGATATTGTGACACATGAATTTTATTTAAGCATTGGAATCTTAATGATAATTATTGTGCAGAGAGGACATGAAAAGGCAATGAGCAAAGAACTCTTCCTGTTAAGATTGCATTGCCAGCACAGATTTGCCCTGTGGGAAGAAGGGAGGAGAGAATTTAGAATAGAATATAGAACCATAGGGCTGGAAGGAACCTCAGAGGTCTTCTAGTCCAACCCCCTGCTCAAGGCAGGAGACCTTATTACATTCTGGGTCCAATGGTTGTCCAGTCTATTTTTGAAGCCCTCGAGTGATGGAGGACCAGTGGTGGGTTCCTACCAGTGCGGTCCACTCTATAGCACCGGTAGCGGCCTGCTGGTGACATCACAGTACTGGTGCGGTCGGTTGCCGGTGCCTGGGCGCCAACATTTTTTTTAAAAAAAATTTTAAATGTTTTTTTTAAAATTTTCTTCTGCGCATGCCCAGAAGCTGAGCTTCTGGCACTGCGCATGCGCTGCCTTCCTACCCCACAGTGAGTCCAAGCAGGGGAGGATGGCTGAGGGAGCACATGAGACGCTGAAAGAATGGGCGGCAGGAGCTATCTCTATTCCCCTCCCTTCAGCAGTCCGAGAAGCCACGAACGCGCGGTGATGATCCCAGGCATTTTCGCATGTTCGAGGCTTCTCGAGCTGCTGAGGGGAGGGGGAATGGGCGGCAGGAGCCTAGGATCATCGAATGGGGAGAAGCATTCAGGCCGGACGGAGCCTCCTAGAAGAACCGCTGCGGCGGTCTTGCTGCTCCCGCTGCGGGGGGCTGCGTTGTGGGTGGGCAATGCCCCCCCGCTTCTCCGGCCGCTGCCAAGCTCCCGAGACCCACGCCCACCTGGTCACATGGCTGGCAAGCCACACCCACAAAATAAGCCATGCCCACAGAGTGGTAGTAAAAAAATTAGGAACCCGCCCCTGTGGAGGACCCACGACTCCAGGCTATTCCATTGTTCTCAGAAAATTTCTCCTTACGGTACTTCTAGATTGGATCTCTCTTTAACAAGCTTCCACCCATTCCTTCTTGTCCTGCCCTCTGGTGCTTTGGAGAACAAGTCAATCCGTTCTTCTCTGTGATAGCTTCTCAAGTACTAGAAGAGTTTTATCTCCCAAGCCTTCTCTTTGATAGTTAGATATACCTAGCTCCCTCAATGTCTATGGAGATTCTCAGTCATCCAGATCATGGTTGTCCCAAAGCGGCTTTTTTCAAGAGGCAACTGGACTTTCTGGGGGGATTTTTTGGAAGATGTTTTGCTTCTCATCTGAATGAGCTTCTGACTGGATGGAATCCTTCCATTCCCCACCATCCAGCCAGAGCTGAAGAAGCTTCTTGGATGAGAAGCGAAACATCTTCAAAGAAAAACCAGAAAGTCCAGTTGCCTCCTGAAAAAAGCACCTTTGGGACTAGCTCCCTCAACTGTTGACCATACAATTTACCCTCCAGACCCCCTAATCACCTTTGTTGTTCTTCTATGCACACTTTCCAGGGTTTCAACATCTTTTTTTTTTGCATGGATATCATAGACACAGCATGGAGTATGACATATATGACCTTTTAACACATTGATTATGGAAAAAGATTTTTGGTAGCCACATTAGGCTTTGTCTAACTAGTGCAATTGTTTGGGTCACAGGTATTTGTTCTTCTAATTGCAATTTAGAAACATGCTTTTCTAAAATAATTCTAGATTAGTGGAATACATTGGCAGGTACTTTTTGCTAGAGAAGGGCTGAATTTGTACACGCCAATGAGCTAGATTCTAGAATGTGGATTTTTTTGGGGGGGGGGTCATTTTAACATAGGAACTGACCTTGGCTGAGATGATGTATAAACCAGAGATTATGAGTTTGTCTGTCATGAGAACATACATGTGTAAAATGCTCGGAGCTATTGGAAACGCTACAGATCTGCCAGGTTTAAAAACAACAACAACAATTAAAATATATATTTTAATGGAAATAGGAGTATTAATAGTAGAATTATAAGGATTGAAGGGTCGAAAAAATATGAATATGAATGGATATACATTAAATGCTTGAATGTATTATGATTGGTATTAGAAGTGCATCCTAAAATATAGAGTAATGAAAAAAGGAAGGATCACATCTTTGAATATTAGAGTGATAGGGGATAGTGGGGAAAGGGCTAAAATAGAGGTAGCAGTAAGAGGGGAATAATAGTAAAAACAGATACTAAAATGTTACAGTGTATGGAAGAATTATGAGGTGGTTTAGAACTGAAGGATGATAGTAAAAGTTAGGTGTTAGTAAAATTAAAAAATGAAAATGAAATGTAATTATTAGGAATAATATTATGTTTATTTGTATTGAAATGTATGATACCCAGGTATCACACCATTCACGCAATGAGATGTATAATAATTTTTTTTAATGTTTTCACTGTTTTTAATTGTTTTAATTTTTTTAAAGGTTTTGATTGTAATGTATTTCTGAACTGTAAGCTTCTCAAAGTCATGGATTGAGATAAGCAGCCCTAGAAATGGAACAAACAAATGGAAAGGAAAGGAAGGGAAGGGAATGACAGGACAGGACAGGGAATGGAAGAGAAGGGAAGGGAAAGGAAGGGAATGACAGGACAGGACAGGACAGGGAATGGAAGAGAAGGGAAGGGAAAGGAAAGGAAGGGAAGGGAATGACAGGACAGGACAGGGAATGGAAGAGAGGGGAAAGGAAGGGAAAGGAAGGGAAGGGAAGAGAAGAGAAGAGAAGAGAAGGGAAGGGAAGGGAAGGGAAAGGAAAGGAAAGGAAAGGAAAGGAAAGGAAAGGAAAGGAAGGGAAAGACAGGACAGGACAGGGAATGGAAAGGAAGGGAAAGGAAAGGAAGGACAGGAGAGGACAGGGAATGACAGGGAAGGGAAAAGAATGACACGGAAAGGAAGGGAAGGACAGTACAGGATAGGGAAGGAAGGGGAAGGGGTGGGAAAGGCAGGCTGCAGATCTGGAGGAGGAGGGGGGGCAGTTTCCGACGCCTGCTGTCCCCTGCCCGATCTGACCTCTGCAGTTTCGACTCTTCTCCACCCCGTCCCCGCAATTATTGCATTGCGGTTCAAGGCTGCGGGTTCAAAGGGAGAAGACGGCACGCCCTGCCCGGGCACCTCTTCGCCGCTGGCTGGCTGGCTCCAAGGGCCCCGGCAAGCAGGAAGGCAGGCAGGCTGCAGAGCCACCGGCCGGGCGCTTTTGCTTTCGCAAGTCCTTGGCACCTTCGTGTGTCCTCCCCCCCCCCCCCCCACGCCTGGCGCCTTTGCTACCTGGGCTTTCCCCCCCCCCCCATCTCGCCCTCCTCCCTTCCCTCCCCCCGCCCTCCACGCCCCCCCTCCCGCCCTCCTTTGTTCGGGCTGCGCTCCCGTCATCGCCACCGACGTCACCCCTTCTCGGTGTCCACGCAACCGCTGACGTCATGCCTCCCCGGGGGGTCCTCCCCCGGCTTTAACCCCTTCCCCGCCGGCTCCCTCCGCGCAGCGCCCGCCAGCCCGGTGGGGGGGAGGGAGAGAGAGAGAGAGAGGATTCTCCCCTAGCTGCTGACGTCACGGGCGCCCCCTCCCCACCTCCAGGCGCCGCCCCGGCCCGCCCCCCTCCCGCCCCCGAGGCCGGCGCCGCGCAGAGCCGCCCCAGCTCGCCGGGTCGCCGCCGCCGCGGCAGCAGCAGCGCAGCCTCCCCGCCTCCAGCCCGCCGGCCAGCCAGCCAGCCATGCGCCTCCCCGGAGCGGCCCCGGTGGCTGCCTAGCCCCGATCGCCAGCCAGCCAGCCTCTCTCTTGGGTCCCCTCCGCCCGGGGAGGGTCGAGCATGAGCGGCCGCCCCGGCTCGGAGGAGGCAGCCGGGCACAAGGCAGGGCCCCCGCCGGCCCCGAGTGGCAGGAGCGCGCCGGCGGAGGCGGCGCCATGGTGCCCTTTGCGCCGCCCGAGGGCGCGGAGGAGCCGCCGCCTGAGCCCGACGCCGAGCCCTTCTGCCCTCCTCCGCCTCCGCCTCCTCCGCCGCCGCCGCCGCCGCCCCCGCCGCCCGCCTCCATCCCCGCCGCCGACCTGCCCGAGATCGCCGCCGCCGCCGCCGGAGGAGGAGGAGGAGAAGGCAGCACCGGCAGCACCAGCAGCAGTCCGGGCAGCGAGGTGAGCGGCCCGGGAGAAGTTTTTTTTTTGGGGGGGGGGGTTCATCCGGGCTGGGGGGCGGAGGGTCCCAGCCTGGCTCTCCTCCGTTGCCGCCCCCTCGTGAGGCTGGGCTGGGGGCGCTCCCTTTGCAGCCGCCTGCCCTCTTCTCCCCCCTTTGGGGTTTTTTTGGGGGGTCGCTAGCTATTCAACCCCCCTCCGAACTTTTGCTGACTTATTCCCCGGACCCCCCCCCAAAAAAAAATAAAATAAAATAAAATAAAATAAAATAAAATAAAATAAAATAAAATAAAATAATAAATAAAATAAAATAAAATAAAATAATATAAAATAATAAAATAAAATAAAATAAAATAAAATAAGGTCCGGGATCGAACTTCTTTCTCCGCGACTCTTCTGAACGCCGCATCCTCCGCCAGGGATCCGGTGGTGCTCCGATGCCCAGCAGCCGTTCTTCTTCCCTCCCTGTCTGTATCGTGTCCCCCCGACACTAATCTGGTGGTTCGTTCGGTGGATCTACGGCCCCATAATCCCCACCCCACTGTACTCCCAGCCAGGCCGTCGGAATTCTTAAGGGGTCCGGATACCCCTTTGATTCCCTCCTGGTTTTAGCCCGGTCATTCTCCGGCTGCGAGTTGGTGAAGGTGCGGGGACACCAATGCCTCTAATCCCCAGCCAGGTTTTGCTCTCGTCTTCTGACGCTTTTCTCCGTTCTTAACTTCCCTCTTGGTGGGAATTCAAGGCAGGGGCGCCCGCTTGGAGAAGGGGGGCTGCCCTAATAAACCCCCCCCACCTTTAATTCTATGAGAACTGGACTTTAAGTTTGTTTTCCATATGTAAAACTTCTTTCTAACAGCATCGGCCAATATAATCATTTTATATATAAAAAAACAATTCCTCTTGTCCACCTTCTCTTTCCTTCCTCATTTTTGCCTTTTGGTCCTCTACTACTTGGGTCTCCAAGAACTTCTGTTTGTTTGTTTTCCCCCCCTGTCACTTCCCATCATTTTTTAGATCAGAGGTCTTCAAACTTGGCAACTTTCAGACTTGTGGACTTCAACTCCCAGAATTCCCCAACCAGCGAGGTTGAAGTCCGCAGGTCTTCATGTTGCCTAGATGGGACATCCCTGATTTTGATTCTTTCTGCTCTAGCCACCTTTGCTTGTCCTTTCCCTTATCTTGACCGGTCCGACCTTCCAAATAAACCTAGTTTTGAACTGTTACCAGATGCTTCCGGTTCACATTTTTTAAGGACCGGGGATAGCAGTCTTCCAATATTTGAGGGGCTGTCACAGAGAGGAGGGGGGCGGAGTAAACCTATTTTCCAAAGCACCAGAAGGCCAGACAAGGAACAATGGATGGAAACTGACCAAGGCAAGATTCAACCTAGAAATAAGGAGAAACTTCCTAACAGTGAGAACAATGAACCAGTGGAACAGCTTGCCACCAGACGTTGTGGGTGCTTCATCACTGGAAGCTTTCAAGAAGATACTAGACAGCCACTTGTCAAAAATGGTATAGGGTCTCCTGCTTGAGCAGGGGGTTGGACTAGAAGACCTCGAAGGTCCCTTCCAACTCTGTTATTCTATTCTATTCAGTTTCTCCTGGAATTCTCACCGTAGATGAGGAGGTGGTCCCAGACATGAAGGATTTATAATTTTTTTTTTATCCAGTTCCCCTTTCCAGGAACTAAATGTAGAAATGGCTCTTCAGTTCTGAGGTTAAGCATGTGTCCCACACTTTTGAGTTGCTGAATATATTGTACCAGTCAAGAACCTAAAATCCAGGATGTTCATATCTACATTCTCAGCCTGCAATGCAGGTAGTCCTTGACTCGCAACCATTCGTTTAGTGACCGTTCAAAGGCACTGAAAAAAGTGACTCGTGGCCAGTTTTCTCCTTAGAACTAAGGAGAAATTTCCTGACAGTTAGAAAAATTAATCTGTGGAACAGCCTGCCTCAAGAAGTTGTGAATGCTCCAACACTAGAAGTTTTAAAGAAGAGATTGGACAACCATTTGTCTGAAATAGTGTAGGGTTTCCTGCCTACGCAGGGGGTTAGACTAGAAGACCTCCAAGGTCCCTTCCAACTCTGTTGTTATTATTACTTACAACAGTCATGGTCACGTGAACAAAATGTGGATGCTTGGCAATTGGCATGTATTTGTGACAGTTGCATGTCATGTCATGTGATCACCATTTGTGACTTTTGACATGATTTGCTTAACATTTGTGATGATTCACTTAACAACGGTGACAAAGAGGTGGTAAAAATGGGGTGGAACTTGCTTAACAACTGTCTTACTTAGCAACAGAAATTGTGGCCCCAATTGTGGTCAAAAGTCGAGGACTACAAAGCTTAAGATAGCCAGAACTGTAACAAAACTAGATTCTTTGTGACTGCTGCTATTACTTTTTTTTTTGTAATGTGGTTTTTTTTTAGTGCTGTTGTTTAGTATTCGGTCTACTTTACTTCAAAAATTTGGGGGAGAGGGGAGGGAGACAAAGAAAGAAGAAAAGAAAGAAAGAGAGAGAGAGAGAGAGAAAGAAAGAAAGAAAGAAAGAAAGAAAGAAAGAAAGAAAGAAAGAAAGAAAGAGAAAGAAAGTCTATCCTTCTTTAGGGCATTAACATATGTTTAGCCCTAACTGTACTTAAAAAAGAAATCGTTAGTTTTCATCACTACTTGTATACCAACAAACATCTTTGTATTCCAAAATTATTTCTGAAATATTTTAAAATGCTTTGAACTCCGTACCCTGAGTGCTTAAAGATTCTGAATTATTTCCTTTCTTAGTTTTTGATACCTTTTAAACATTCTTTTGCCATTAAAGTGTCTTTCTTTTTCCTTGAAATATGCCCTTTAAATAGTCAAAAAAAACACCCCTCTTCCAAAATGTCATCCATGTTTCATTCATCAGCCCTGCAGGATAATCTTAATATTTCATTTAAAAAATAGGAAGTAATCTGGATGTTGCCTCTTATAAAAGAAAACATAGTGTCCTGTAAATGTTAGAACGAAAGTGGTGATTAATATGCTTCCTCCCCCCGGTTTGGCATTGCAGACCTTCAAAAAGCCATGTGTATTTTTTAAAATTATTATGTCCATATTTTCCTTTCCCCCATGGAATCTAAAGTAGTGTTTTATGATCCTGCAGGTGCGGTGATCTTATCCTAGTGATTTAGTTTCAGGAACTCTGCCCCATCGCTTATCCTTTATCTATTTCAAGTCTTGAAGTTTGCTCCAAACATTTAAAGCAGATAAGAATCTCTGCTCGGGATTATATGGTACATTACATCATTGTTTGCTGAATAAGCTGCAATGGGCAGAGTGGACTTATGGCAATGAGCTCTGAACCATGGTTTCTTAACAGTACAGCAGGGCTAGGGCTGGCAAGACAAAGTCAGTTAAATAAACCAGATGTTGCAATCCGGAAGTCTGGCAGGGCTGTTTCCTTGAATTGGGTGGTTTTGTCTTGCCATCCTGTGTCTTGTAGGTCTATAATTTATCTGCAGTAGGGTGTCCTCGTCCTTAGGGGACGTAAGAACTGATGTGGTTACTGTTTCTAGCTTCGGAGAATCAGGCCCTCTCGAGGGTTTTGTTAATCATGAAAAACAACCTGGTTGAGTTCCCACAAGATGTTCTAGGGTGAATCCTGTTTGCAAGCAAACATGCAGAACATCGGCATTCACAGGATGTTGGAAAGGGGCATGGATTGATTGGCAGTTTCGTTAACTTTGGCAAGAGCTTTTTTATCAGGATGGGTTTTGTTCTCTTCTAGGTGGGTTAATTATAGCAGTCTCGGTCCCAGACACTACCAGAGGTTTCATTAAACAAACATACTGGCTGCATCAATTGCTGCCTGAATAGGGAGGGATTTATTTTTAAAGTTAGTCAGCAGTTTCATTATAAAAATAAGCAATGAGCTCAGCAATAATTTCTTTAATTATTGGTCAGTTTTCTTGGCATCAGACTATTTCTACAATGGCTGTTGCTGGAATTGCCGGGTCTAATAGAGTGAGTTGGGAAAATTTACACTGGGGAAATAACCCCGTTCGGCTCTAGACTGGTGTGTGAAATACCGAAATATTTGTGTTGCAGAAATGTGAAGGGAGGCAGATTTGATTATACTGCAACTCCTTTTTCTAGAATTGGGAGTGTCAGAAGTAAACTACGGTATTGCATTCGTGCCAGTTTACATGATACGTTCATGAAAGATCTTATCCAAATACTGTTCTGAAAACTGGTTAAACTTGCCTGTGATAGCACTTCAAGGTTTTTTTTTGTTTTTTTTTTGTTTTTTTGTTTTGTTTTTTTTAAAAAGATGCTAGTTTTGAAAGGTTCCTCTGAGAGGAAGTTTTACAATTAGCAACTGCAGTTTTGTGTGGCAAAGATGTGAAGGAGTGAATAGCTTTAATATTTGGCTAGATATTACACTGTAGCGTCAGGCTACAGGGTTTTCTTGGAAGTAAGTCTTATTCCGCTCCTCGGTGCTTAAGTGGAGAATGTAAGATTTTATAAGAAAGGAGTCACTGCGATCGAAACAACTTTTGTGCAGGATTGCAGCCTTCACATTTTATTCGCTCTCTGTTTGTGTGTCCACAGAGTACCATTCCCAAGGATTGTAATTACCATGCTGTTCTCTATTATAGCTGTATGTACTTTGAAATATTTCTATGATTGAATGCTTAAACAGGGCCTGTTTGCCTCCATAATTTTGGCAAACACTGTAGTGAAGTCTCATTATTTGGGTATCCATACTGAAGATTAGTGCTTTTATTTGAAATTGTTAAATTTAATCCCAGCAGGGTCGGCAATACAGTACTTTCTTACATTTATTTTCCAGGATGATGAAAACATATGGTTAGGACGTTGTTTAGAAACTGTACGTTTGCTTATCCTCGTGTGTACGGGACAGTTTTCATTGTAAACTGCGGTCTTTATTTTTTTACAATGAGTTTTTGTTAAGTTTCCTTATAAGTTAAAAGCATAGCAAACACCAGAGTTAGAGAAATGAAACAAAATTAAAGAGGAAAGTGCAGAGAGCGCGAAAATCTATCTATCTATCTATCTATCTATCTATCTATCTATCTATCTATCTATCTATCTATCTATCTATCTATCTATCTATCTATCTATCTATCATTTATCTATCTATCTATCTATCTCTATCTATCTATCTATCTATCTATCTATCTATCTATCTATCTATCTATCTATCTATCTATCTATCTATCTTCTATCTATCATTTATCTGTCTATCTATCATTTATCTGTCTATCTGTCTGTCTGTCTGTCTGTCTGTCTATCTATCTATCTATCATCATCTATCTATCTATCTATCTATCTATCTATCTATCTATCATCTATCTATCTATCTATCTATCTATCTATCTATCTATCTATCTATCTATCTATCTCTATCTATCTATCTATCTATCTATCTATCTATCTATCTATCTATCTATCTATCTATCTATCTATCTATCTTCTATCTATCATTTATCTGTCTATCTATCATTTATCTGTCTATCTATCTGTCTGTCTGTCTGTCTATCTATCTATCTATCTATCATCATCTATCTATCATCTATCTATCTATCTATCTATCTATCTATCTATCTATCTATCTATCTATCTATCATCTATCTATCTATCTATCTATCTATCTATCTATCTATCTATCTATCTATCTATCTATCTATCTATCTCTATCTATCTATCTATCTATCTATCTATCATTTATCTGTCTATCTATCATTTATCTGTCTATCTATCTGTCTGTCTGTCTGTCTGTCTGTCTATCTATCTATCTATCATCATCTATCTATCTATTATCTATCTATCTATCTATCTATCTATCTATCTATCTATCTATCTATCTATCTATCTATCTATCTATCTATCTATCTGTCATCTATCTATCTATCTATCTATCTATCTATCTATCTATATCTATCTATCTATCTATCTATCTATCTATCTATCTATCTATCTATCTATCTATCTATCTATCTATCTATCTATCTTCTATCTATCATTTATCTGTCTATCTATCATTTATCTGTCTATCTATCTGTCTGTCTGTCTGTCTATCTATCTATCTATCTATCTATCTATCTATCTATCTATCTATCTATCTATCTATCTATCTATCTATCTATCTATCTATCTATCTATCTATCTATCTATCTATCTATCTATCTATCTATCTATCTGCAGTTCTTAAGGCTTTTTTGTACAAACTCTTGGTTCAGGGGAAACTCTACCACATTCGCAGGGATTTAGAGAAGAACTGACGGAGCTCCAAATCAGAAGGAATGGGGAAAGTTACAGGTAGTCCTCGACTTACAACAGTTCATTTAGTGACCGTTCAAATTGACAACATCGCTGGGAAAAAAAGTGACTTATGGCCATTTTTCACACTTTGTAGCATCCCCATAGTCACGTGATCAAAATTCAAGTCAGTTGGCAACTGACTCGCATTTATGACGATTGCAATGTCCCGGGCTCATGACATCCCCTTTTGTGATTTTCTGACAATGAGTAAACTTGATTCCCTTAACAACCGTGTGACCAACTTAACAACGGCAACGATTCACTTAACAACCGTGCGAAGGAAGATCGTAAAATGGGCCACAAAGCTCACTTAACAAATGTCTCACTTAGCAACGTAAACTTTGGGCCCAGTTGTGGTCGTAGGTCGAGGACTAGCTGTGCTGGAGTGGCAATCTTCTACCTGTCTTTTTTTTCCTGCTTTGCAACCCTGAGAGGTTATAGTTCAAAGAGGGGACATGAATTCCTCCCCTACCCTCTAGAGCAGTGGTCCTCAACCCCCGGTCCGTGGACCGGCACCGGGCCGCGGCATGCCAGAAACCGGTCCGTGCAAACAGGTGAAGCCCCATCCAAGGAATGCAGGCAGCAGGCAAAATCACGCCCCCTCCGGTCCATTGAAAAGCCTCCCTCCAGAGAACCCGGTCCCTGGTGCCAAAAAGGTTGGGGGCTGCTGCTCTAGAGCGCCTCACCTCTCAGTATTTCCTACCTCTTATTCTAACTTCAGCTTCCTGCCTGCTCATGCATTGGCTAATCAAAACATACTAACTGCTTACTGGAGAGAGAAACTTGACTATTCCTTCATTAGATCCCTAAGTCAAACGTGGCTGGCTGCTGAGCAGGAATTTCTAGCCTTTACATTAAATGATCAATGTTTGAACCAAAGTCTGGGGTCGATGCTTTGTAGTTTAGCCTGAAATGGAAACAACTGTTAAAAAAAACCCCACCGTTGCTGGCTTATATAATAACACCGTGAAATTGGCACCATCCTCCTGTTTCCTGCAGTTATTCCGAGGCCCTTGTACTACTAGTAGTATCTTTGATGCATAACGGCGGATCCGGAAACAGTTTCTCTGGAAATAATCTGGATGTATGAACTAACATATTATTATTTATATTATATTATATAAATAATGTAATATACACTATTTATATAATATAATATAAATATTAAATATTAAATAATAATATGTTTCACATTATATTATTATTCATGTTGCCTTGTATGAACTGCACCAGTAGAGACTAAACCAATTTCGTTGTATACATGATGTACAATGACAATAAAGGCTTTGGCTTTGACTTTAATGTCTTTGAAATGTAGAACTTCAGACAAATGGTTATCCAACATCTTTTTAAAAACTTCCAGTGTTGGAGCATTCACAACTTCTGGAGGCAAGCTGTTCCACGGATTAATTGTTCTAACTGTTAGGAAATTTCTCCTTAGTTCTAAGTTACTTCTCTCCTTGTTTAGTTTCTACCAGTGGTGGGTTCCTACCAGTGCGGTCCATTCTATAGCACCGGTAGCGGCCCGCTGGTGACGTCACAGTACCGGTGTGGTCGGTTGCCGGTGCCTGGGTGCCGCCATTTTTTTTTTTAAAAAAATGTTACATTTTTTTAAAAAAATTTCTTCTGCGCATGCCCAGAAGCTGAGCTTCTGGCACTGCGCATGCACTGCCTTCCTACCCCACAGTGAGTTCAAGCAGGGGAGGATGCTGAGGGAGCGTGTGAGACGCTGAAAGAATGGGCGGCAGGCGCTATCTCCATTCCCCTCCCTTCAGCAGTCCGAGAAGCCACGAACACGCGGTGATGATCCTAGGCATTTTTGCACGTTTGAGGCTTCTCGAGCTGCTGAGGGGAGGGGGAATGGGCGGCAGGACCTATCTCAGTTCCCCTCCCTTCCCTCCGAGAAGCCACGCCCACCCGGTCACATGGCCAGCAAGCCATGCCCACCCGGTCACATGGCCGGCAAGCCACACCCACAAAATAAGCCACGCCCACAGAGTGGTAGTAAAAAAATTAGGAACCCGCCCCTGGTTTCTACCCCTTCCTTCTTGTTCTACCCTCAGGTGCTTTGGAGAATAGTTTGACTCCCTCTTGTTTGTGGCAACCCCTGAGATATTGGAACACTGCTATCATGTCTCCCCTAGTCCTTCTTTTCATTAAACTAGACATACCCAATTCCAGCAACCGTTCTTCATATGTTTTAGCCTCCAGTCCCCTAATCATCTTTGTTGCTCTTCTCTGCACTCTTTCTAGAGTCTCAACATCCTTCTTGCATCGTGGCGACCAAAACTGAATGCAGTATTCTAAGTGTGGCCTTACCAAGGCATTATAAAGTGGTATTAACACTTCACGTGATCTTGATTCTATCCCTCTATTAATGCAGCCTAGAACTGTGTTGGCTTTTTTGGCAGCTGCTGCACACTGCTGGCTCATATTTAAATGGTTGTCCACTAGGACTCCAAGGTCCCTCTCACAGTTACTACTGTTGAGCAACAACTCCTAGTATAAGCCACCTGTGTCTTTTGTTCTTAGTTTGCAAGCTTCTGGGTCTCTACATTACAACTTTTAGCTGCTTGTCATATTAGTGCAGGTACTTCTCAACTTATAACTCTTCATTTGCTGACCGTTCGAAGTTACAACGGTACTGAAAAAAAGTGACTTATGACCATTTTCACACTTATGACTGTTTTTTCACACTTACGACCGTTGCAGCATTCCCATGGTCACGTGATCAAAATTCAGACACTTGGCAAATGACTCATATTTATGACAGTTGCAGTGTCCCGGGGTTATATAATCCCCTTTTGCGACTTTCTGACAAGCCAAGTTAATGGGGAAGCCGGATTCATTTAACAGCCTCGTTACTAACTGAACAACTGCAGTGATTCACTTCACAACTGGCAAGAAAGGTTGTAAAATGGGGCAAAACTCACTTAACTGTCTCACTTAACAACATACATTTTGGACTCAATTATGGTCATAAGGCAAGGATTAGCTGTATTTAGGCAAATTGTGTGGGCACACAAGAAACCTCTTCACTACTAGGTTCATGAGAAAGTCAGATGCCAGAATAATATCACTGCCTAAAATGAAATTATTCAGCCTTATCAAAAGGGATGTTTGTTTAGGATGATGCTATTTGATTTGGAGAAAGCAAATATCGTCACGAATCTGAATTGAACTTTCAATAGCTTGTCAATGCTTCTTTTGTGCATGTGCTCATTGCAGACTTGGTATGAGAAGAAAGCATCTTTAGATTATCAACTTGGTACCCCGATTTATTTTAGGATTGAAATGAATACTTGGTGAAGACATTTTTTTTTTTTGTGAAGCCTCGTTTCTAGACTGGTAGGTCACTGGATATTAGGATATAGTTTTGGGGAATATTCTCATCTTTGAAAGTGAATAGGAATTCAAACTTCCTGAAATCGTAGCTGGTACTAAACGTAGATCCACAAGAAATAGCAGTTACAAGTTTGGGGAGGTTTGCTGATACGTTGTAAATTTCAGCTGGCTTGTTGGCTATTACAGTTGGCGATTAATTAAAATATATTCCATCATATAACTTATAGTGAAATGGTGATCAGGTCTGGTGATGACCATCTGTTTAAATAGCTTTACAAAGAGCTGTATTCGTGGGGAATTCTATTACGAACAGCTTCTAATCATCTCCTCTTCTTTCCTTTTTTCTTCTTCTTCATCTTGTCGTCCTGAGCATTTCTAGATTTGATAACTGAATCACAGGCAGCAGACTTTGGAGATCAGCTCTCTTCCCTCAACCCCCCCCCCCAAAGCTTTATTAAATTTCAGAAAAATGTGAAAGACAAAAAAGCAAAGCAAAAATAATTAAAAAGGAAGAAGGAAGGATGGAGAAATAGAAAAATTGGGAGAGTGCAAACAAAAAGTGGGAAAAGCTGTAGAAAAAAAGTAACTTCCAACTTTCTTCTATATGGGTTAAAAACCTGAAAAGATGGTCTTTGAACTAGAAGAAACCATAACAAACAGTGTCCAAGAATGGTATCCAAATAGACAAATATATAGGCACTGCATGCCAAAATAACTAGACACAGACAGCTATTCCCCATGCCATCACTCTGCTAAACACATATTTCCCACAGCACTTATGCCTAACGACATCTAACCATGTAGTAGGACTGTATTACTATTATCCTTCTCACCTTTCCTATTAACCACTCCTATTGATATCTTATGATTATCACTTTGTTGGTTATATCTTATGATTTATGATTGTATCTTATGTGTTATGATTTATCACTTTGTTGCTTGTATGTATAGCGAGGGCTTATGCACCAGAGACAAATTCCTTGTGTGTCCAATCACACTTGGCCAATAAAGAATATTCTATCCTATATTCTGTTCGAAAAGCTAGACAAAGTCTTCTCTTTAATCACATCAGTCAATTTCTCCATCTCTGCCAACTCCGTTGACTTCACCGTCCGTTCCTTCATTGTGATTACATGCGAGCTCTTCCACCCCTGAGCATAGAGAAAAGTCTTGTTGCTGATGTCATATAAGAAAACAAAATTCCATGTTTTTGTTCTCACTCTGTCTGTCCATCAAACCTAAAAGCTGGTTTTAGTTGTAAGTTCAGTTGAAGATCAGCTCTTGAGGTTCGATGGTTTTTTAGATTTATTGTTAGAGTTGGAAGGGACCTTGTAGGTCATCTAGTCCAACCCCCTGCTCAAGCAGGAGTTCCTACACCCTTTGAGACAGATGGCAGTCCAGTCTCCCCTTGAAGGTCGCAAGTGTTGGGGCTCTCACAACCTCCGCTGGCAAGCTGTTCCACTGGTTGATCGCTCTCACCGTCAGAAAGTTTCTCCTCACTTCCAGGTTGAATCTCTCCTTGTCAGCTTCCATCCATCATTCCTTGTTTGGCTTTCTGGTGCCATAGAGAATAGTCTGACCCCCTCCTCTCTGTGGCATCCCCTCAAGTATTGGAACACTGCTATCATGTCACCCCTTGTCCTTCTCTTCGCCAGACTGGCCAAGCTCAGTTCCTGCAACCGCTCTTTGTATGTTTTATTTTCCAGACCCTTTATCATCCTGGTTGCTCTCTTCTGCACTTTCTCTAGGGTTTCAATGTCTTTTTTTGTAGTGTGGTGACCAAAACTGGATGCAGTACTCTAGGTGTGGTCTGACCAAGGCTTTATAGAGTGGTACTAGTACCTCTCTGGTCTCTCTGATTGTATCCCTCTATTTATGCAGCTCAGGACTGCGTTGGCCTTTTTGGCTGCTGCTGCACACTGCTGGCTCATATTTAGTTGGCTGTCTACCAGGACTCCGAGATCCGAAGAACACCTGTTGACTTCCATTTATGCTTGCGAACTCCTGAAGGCATCTGAGCAGCCATCGTGTCAGCCAGAATGAAGCGTTGAGTTGGGGTAGTGGCTGTAAGCACATTGTTCAGATATATGCCTCATAGACTCTGCCATGATAATGCTTGGCTGATGGTTCATAAAGTGCCTGCTTGTTTACCAAATAAAATAAGGTAAGGACTTACAGTCCAATGTGCCATATGGGGCCTCTGATCTGGGATGACTTCTTTCCAAGATCTAGTTGCAGTCGGATTGCAAATGATTAATGTGTGAATGCTCCCCAAGATCATACCCCATCCGAGGTTTAACTTCATGTCCTAAAATGTGGTTTTGGGTTCTTGCTGTGTTTATGTGGATTGAAGCATATGGGAGCTGAAATCCCAACTGTAGAGGAGAAGTAGAAACTATAAATGTTGGGCAGTGTTGAGCTTCAGGCTTTAGTGACCATGGTCTAGATAACAGATTTCCTGAAGTTACATGGGCAACTGTGGTTGGCATCTTCAGAAGCATGTTGGTCTGTTTATTACTTTATTTATTTATAAATGGAGTCTCATAAGCCACATTTTACATGTGGAAGACCTGAGTTTCTTTTTGAGTAATCATGGATGAAATATGGACAGGTATTTTGCCTTGTTGGTGATTAATTTTTTCTTTCCAAAGTCAGGGAATTGAAACTATTGTTGTAGGGTATAATAACAGATTCTTGAATGCCTGCTAGAGTTTCTATCTTATATCAAAGAGAATCAAGACTGGGTTATCTTGAGTTTCTTTCTCACCTCTCTTCATTGCCAGGCCTAAGTTGATGTTTACATAGCAATTTGTGCATTTCTTCTTCCATCTCTTCTCCATATTCTCTCTGGGAGTTGGGCGGCATAGAAATTTTAATAAATTCAAAATTCAAATTCAAATTCTCCTACCCCAACATATATAAATGAAATGCTTTAAGTTCTCAGTTTTTCTTGACTGGAAGGAAACAAGAAATGATGATGGCCATCTTTGCAGTAAGCTGCGATAGAAAACTATGATTTGAAGGCAACTTCGGATCCATACTTCTTTATAAGTGTTCATTTTCCCAGAACTGATGAATAGTGAAGAATTGCAAGGTATGCATATCTTTGAGCAGCACTACAAAAGAGAGAATGTGGTTATGTAAAGGGTGTATAGCATGGATTTTTATTTGGTAAGAAGGATGCTCATCAGACAGTCTACCAATGCTTTAACTACTAGTTCAAAGTACTTGCTGTTAATAATATTCTATAATTCCCATAATAATATTCTATAATTCACAGGCCCATTAAGATTGCTCGGTGTTCAAATAGGCTTGTAAATAGAGTAAGAATAAAAAAGTAACTTTCTCACACTTTTCTCCAACTTATAGAATCTTCTCAACTTTGGCATCTTCCATTCTCCATACTGGTTGGGGAATTCTGGGAATTGAAGTCCACACATCTTAAAGTTGCCAAAGTTGAGAAACACAGGTTTAAACCATATTCCTACCATAGATGTCCAGACAAATGACTTCTTTCCAAGCCTATGTTAACCCTTCTGAATATTGCAGCTATAAAGGCAGCTGTAATATTTATTCCTTACAAACATAAATACCATTTCTTGCACTCTAAAATGGCTTGTTCCCAAATAAGTGTGTTCAGGCTCATTCATCCAATTGCAGGGAGAAAAAATTAATACATTTGGCAGCTTATTCAGATGTTCTTCAGAATTAATATCGAGTACTTTTAATCTATCATGAAATCTAGTGTAGTTGTGGGAATGAATGTTAAAGGAAACGTTTTGCTTTAAAGAGAAATAATGAAACATTGATGCCATGGATGTTTACAGTTGTCCATGCCAAATATAGTTTGAAACTATTTGGCTGGAGATAAATTTTTTTTTAGATTTTATAATAATTACTGGGTATCTGAAAAGCAGATGTTTGCATCTGTACATAAATCCAGAGTGATGGTATTACACAGGAATATGTTCTTAATTAATGTTGCAAAACTCTCTTTTTTCATGTTACTGTTGGTCTGGTCTCTCGTTCATTTTATGCTGACAAGAATTTAGCTCGAGTTTGTTTTATCTTGCTGCAATTGTGTTTTTGGAACTGTTTGATAATGTCACAGTTAATAACTGGGGATAATTTGTTATGGCAGGAAAAGCATTCCTCGTATACTAGAATGGTTCATAAAAAAAACAGTCATGAAACATAAGAATTTGCTTAAATTGCTACTGTTTGCAAGGCCGAGTTGAGTTGAAGCAGGGGAAAAGAATTTACTTTTGATGAAGGGTAATTTGCCGTAGTAGAGGGAGGAGGCATTTTGGATCCATGACTTTATTCCAGAACCAATTTCATTTGTTCTTTCATAATTGAACAGTGTTCAGAAATCAGGGTTTTGTTGAAAAGAGCACTCACGTGCACTGTTCCCTCTAAGCTGTGCGGCCGCGTGGCCACGCTCGAACGAGGGAACGCCGCACAGAAGTTTCTAACTTCCGCGTGGCATTTTCTAATGGCAGAGGCTGTGCGTCTGCGCGGCCGCGCACATGAAAAGAGAACGCTGCGTGGCAGTTTCTAACTGCCGCGCACCATTTTCTATTGTTACAGGGAACATTGCTCATGTGATGGACTTTGTTTACAAGCACTGTTTAAAACAAAACACCCTCATTTTTAAAAACACAGAAAGCATTGCAGAGCCAACCAATGTTATCACAGGTGGTGTTCGAGCCGGTTCAGGCCAACTGGTAGTAGCGACTTTCAGGCCGCCCACCTGCCTCGGCACTATGCCGTCCTATTTAGGCACATTTTGAAACCGCGCACATGCGTGCAAGCCGTGTGTGTGAGCAATGCGCTCACATTTGCAAACCGGTAGGGAAAGTAAGTAATGTTATGTGTTTTACTATTTTACAATAGAAATTTACAAGGCTGCCCAACTCTATGATGACTCTAGATGGTGTACTGTGAAAACAAGCATATTACACAGCTCAACTCTTATATATGAAAAGGGAAGCAATGATTAAAGACAGTCAAATATAGAGGACCCATCGCCCACTCTCACCTAAGGCTTTAAGAAAGGGCCTTTTTAAAAAGCTTTTTTGAACACAGCCAGGGTGCAGACCAAACCTATCTCAGGAGGTTAGGCCAGGGATAGGCAAAGTTGGCTCTTCTATGACTCATGGACTTCAACTCCCAGAATTCCTGAGCTAGCATGATTGGCTCAGAAAGTCTGGGAGTTGAAGTCCACGAGTCATAGAAGAGCCAACTTTGCCTACCCCTGGGTTAGGCTGATCTATGACCTTAATAAAAAATTTGATCAACCGATATCTCAGGAGGGATGTTCTGGTGTTCCACAGGTGGTTCACTAGGTGTGTCTAGTGATATTGCTTAATGGATGGGACCTTAATGGATGGGACCTCCATACAGAACAGGTAGGAGCCGCAGAACGCAGAAGGTCTTTTAGATAATCAGACTCTGTGCCAAGAAGGACTTTATAACCATCATCTTGATTGAGCCTGGAAGCCAATCAAAAGCCAGAGCATCTCATAGAGCAAAGATGTTATGTGGGCTTGATGAGACATGTCTCTGGAGATTTTCAGTCATCCAGGTCATGGTTGTCCCAAAGGTGCTTTTTCAAAAAGCAACTGGACTTTCTTTGTTTTTGTTTCAAGACGTTTCGCTTCTCATCCAGGAATCTTCTTCAGATCACTTCATGTTCTCTTCATCCAAGAAGCTTCTTCAGTTCTCTTCACAAACTGAAAAAACTTCTTCGATGAGAAGCAAAACGTCTTGAGCGAAAACAAAGAAAGCCCAGTTGCTTTTTGAAAAAGCACATTTGGAGCTTGATGAGATACACCAGGGGTGTCAAACTCAAGGCCTGTGGCCCAGATCCATCCCGCGGGGTGCTTAGATCTGGTCCCTGGGGCCACCCTGGAAACAGCGAAGGACAAGCCCGAGGTACCTCTGCCAGCAAAAACGAAGTTCAGGAGGGTCGCTGGCAGAGGGTTGCAGGAGGCCATCACAGCTGAAAACGGAGCTCGTTTTCACTGGCAGAGCGCTCAGGCCAACACAGGCGCCCCCGACACGAGTGACATTGGGCTGGTCATACCCACTCTGGCCACACCTACCCCAGCCCCCCAAGGTCAAACACAACCCTGATGCGGCCCTCAATGAAATCGAGTATGACACCCCTGAGATACACCCATACCAGTGGTGGGTTCCCAACAGTGCGGTCCACTCTACCGCACCGGTAGTGGCCGGCCGATTACGCAATTTGCACACGACACTGGTCCGTCGTCTTCACCAATCCGTCATGCGTCGCCATCTTTTTTTCAGAATTTCTGGTTTTTGTTTTTTTTTTGCTTTCTGCGCATGCGCAGTACTAAAATCTCGTGAGGGGGCGCACATGTGTAGTGAGCATGCGTGCACACGAAACGTGGGGATGCAGGCGCAGGGCACCGGTAGCAAGGTAAGAGACCAACCCGCCCCGACCCATACTTGCCCATGTTGCTGCATTCTGGATTTCATTCTAGAGGTCCTGAGTTCTCAAGGACAGCTTCAAGGTAGCTCATTACTTCGTTAGTTGCACTTCTGTCTAGAAGGGTTCTGAACGTACAGAGGTCCTGTCAATATTCATTCAATTCAAGGCTCTTATTGTTAAAAGAATGTGGTACGTCATGGCACACCATACCTAAGAAGAGCTGAATATCAAATTAGAGGCTGGAAGTGAAACATCAAATCCTCGGTTCTGTTCTTTGTATTCCTGATACTGAGCAATGTGTGTGCAGAATGTATGAAATGTTCCTATCGCCCATTGGCCCATCCCCTTTCGTAAGTCCACGCCGTCCTTGCATTTTCAGTTACCCCCATCTAGGCTGGGATACATGTGCGTACCACATTTGGATCTTGGCCACTGTTTCAGCAGATGTAAGGAGCAATGCGTCATGGAAGGGTTGTGGTGAAGGGAGCAAAGTTCTCACTTAGTAGAAGGGATTTTGTGCAATGCTTAATAAACAACGCTGTGCTATGCCTATTTATTTCTCATCAGAATTCAGGTGCTGGTTTCTTAGTGGATTGAGAGAAGAATATTTTACATATTCTTTTCTTGCACACCTGCTCATCCTTTAGGACAGTGATGGTGAACCTTTTTTCCCTTAGGTGCCAAAAGTGCGTGCGCACACCCATAATTCAATGCCCCCCACATGCCCCACCCCCTGCGCATGTGCATGCAACCTCCCCGTGCTGCCACACCCCCATGCATGACCCAACCGCTCCCCTGTTTCCTGACTTCCGGTGGGCCCGGTAGTCCTGTTTTTCACCCTCCCCAGGCTCCAGAGGCTTCCCTGGAGCCTGAGGAGGGCGAAAATGGCCTCCCCTGCCCCCCCGGAGGCCCTCCGGAGGCAGAAAACGTCCTCCCAGAGCCTCCGCGCAAGTCAAAAATCAGCTGGCCGGCGCGCACATGCGCACTGGAGCTGAGCTAGGGCAACGGTTCGCGTGCCGGCAGATATGGCTCCATGTGCCACCTGTGGCACACATGCCATAGGTTCGCCATCATGGCATTAGGGTCTGTTCCAAAGATCCTTTTTGGCTAAGAAACACAAAATTTTGGCAACGGCCTACATTGTGTTTCCAAAAAAGATAACGGTGGCCTCTTACTTTTTTTTTTAAATTTCAAGAGAGCCACAAAATCTTCAGTTGGCTTGGTTTCTGCTGTTTTCTCTCTTGTGTCCTCCCTTTTGCACTTTGCAACATTTGAAAGCTTGCAAGCTGCCCCTTTGTTCCCAAACTTGCCTTGCTGAATGTCAGAAAATTGAGTTAGAATAATTTCACAACCAAATAAAATGAAGTGACAAAGAGCCAGATGGACCCAGTGAAACTAAAATAACATTAAGGTCTAACATTTTGATGGGGAGAGAAGGCAGCATACAACCAGAATCTCTTTGGTTTCTGATGCCACCATCTCTGCACCATCTACCAGAGAGTTATTTAAGGCTTATCGAATTATCTGCCAATGACTTTGTTAAGGTGAGAATAAATCTCATAGAGGCGATGTGGATCTTTTCTTGGAATTCAGACATTTAGAAATAAAGCCGAGATTAAAAGTCTAATAGAAAATATTTATTTCGGTACAAAAACAATAAATCAAGAATAGTTACATCTTGCTAATAAATCGTGACCGCTCCCGGTCAGAATCAAAGGCAGAATAATAATAATGGAGAATCAGGAATGCACACATGCGCATAAGAACACATCACGTGTCCTGCTTGTATTGGAATGTACCATAATATTAGGATAGGGATGCATCACCCTGCATAGACATACAACTGACAATATTCACTACGTGACAGATTTCCACCCACTGGTACCCAAATGAATGTACCTAAAACTACCGATGGTTTATTTTAGCTTTGCATCTCTTACTAACAAGGGTGAGCATCACAGGCAAAGAAAAGTACCAAACAGTTCAAACAACTAATACCCAGAACAGAACAGAATAACAGTGTTGGAAGGGACCTTGGAGGTCTTCTAGTCCAACCCTCTGCTCAGGCAGCAAGCCCTGTACCATTTCAGACAAATAGTTCTCCAACATCTTAAAAACTTCCAATGTTGGAGCATTCACAACTTCTGGAGGCAAGTTGTTCCACTGATTAATTGTTCTAACTGTCAGGAAATTTCTCCTTAGTTCTAGGTTGCTTCTCTCCTTGATTAGTTTCCACCCATTGCTTCTTGTCCTGCCCTGAAGTGTTTTGGAGAATAGTTTGACTCCCTCTTCTTTGTGGCAACCCCTGAGATATTGGAACCCTGCTATCATGTCACCTGTAGTCCTTTTTTTCCCCATTAAACTGGAAGCTCGTGAGTTCTAATCCTGATTTAACCATGAAAGCTGTCTTTGGGGACTCCTGAATCATGAGGAGACAGTGAGTTCTAGTCCTGCTTTAGCCATGAAGGCCAGCAGGGTGATTTGGGGCCAATCACCAGGCAACAGTGAGTTCTAGTCCCATCTTAGCCACAACAGCTAGTTGGATCAGTCTCCCTCAGCCCAACTCACCTCACAGAATTGTCATTATGGAGAAAATAGGAGGAAGAATGTATGTAGGATATGTTCTCTGCCTTGAGTTATTTGTAAAAATAATAAAGGCAGGACATTAAAAAAGAGTTCAGTTTCATTTTGTGGACTACATTAAGAAGTTTGTTGTAGATAGTTGATGACTCTGTTGCTTTAATAATCCAGAAAGATATTTCTTAGCATGTGGTAATGGGTGTGTGCAGATAGGTGCACATGTTGTAGGATGGGAGAGCAGATGAACATGGGTTGTTGCTGAGTTATAATGATAATTCATCTCGCAAAATGAATAATTATCCTCGCGTTCTTTGTCGGGTTTTTCCAGTTTTTAATGAACATAGTCGACAGGTTAGGACAAGAACGTATCGTCATTTCTAAAGTGGAACTTTGAACAAATTTAGCAACTTCATAGTAAGGGGAAAAAGACCAAAAAAAGATTATATAACTTGGCGTGACTTTTCATAAAGTGGGGCCTATTATTTAAAATTAGGTTGAGAGGAAAATCTCATGAGCCATCTGTCTGAATTGTAGCAGCTGATGTAGTTTTACTTGGCTTTTAAAAAAAGAATTTAGTAAAATTTTCACCTAATTAGCCTCCATATACTTTGACCCACTAGATTAATTTGGCATTTCCACTTTTACTTCATTCTCCTGGCTCAAAACAGTAACTGTGAGAGAGACCTTAGAGTCTTAGTGGATGATCACTTGAATATGACCCAGCAATGTCCAGCAGCCGCCAAAAAAGCTAATACAATCCTGGGTTATATAAACAGAGGCATAGAATCAAGATTTATTTATTTATTTATTTATTTATTTTATTTAAGTGTTCTTATGTGCCGCCCTACTCCCTGGGGATCACGTGAAGCAGTGGTGAAATCCAATTTTTTTTACTACCGGTTCTGTGGGTGTGGCTTGGTGGGCGTGACAGGGGAAGGACACTGCAAAATCCCCATTCCCTCCCCACTCTGGGGCCAGCCAGAGGTGGTATTTGCTGGTTCTCCGAACTACTCAAAATTTCCGCTATCAGTTCTCCGAACTACTCAAAATTTCCGCTACCGGTTCTCCAGAACCTGTCAGAACCTGCTGGATTTCACCCCTGACGTGAAGTATTAGTACCGCTTTATAAAACCCTAGTAAGACCACACTTGGAATACTGCAACCAATTTTGGTCACCACACTACAAAGCTTTCTGATTATTCTCATCTTAGAACAGAAGTTTGGGAAGCGATGGTTTGTATTTCTGTTCCTTTATAAACATTGAGGACATTAAGCATAAATATTCCTTGTATATTTTGAAAGCATGTACTGTTTACGTTAGTGCATCTGCTCTGTGGCCTATTGTTATATTCTGTTGCTATGAACTTACGAACTTTAGCAAGCGGATAGGAGAGCATGTTCCATTGAAAAGTGCAGTTACATTTTATGTTACTTCCTGAAAAAAGAAAAAAAAGGAGGAAGATGCAATCCTATAGACCAGGGGTGTCAAACTCGTGGGCGGGATTCGGCCCGCAAGGTGCTTAAATGTGGCCCGCGGGCGCGCCCTGGAAACAGCAAAGGACCAGCCCATGGTGCCTCTGCCAGTGAAAATGGAGCTCGGGAGGGCCGCCCACAGGCCTCCCGGGCTGTTTCTGGCCGTGCCAGCTTCCTGCAGCCCTCTGCCAGTGAAAATGGAGCTCGGGAGCGCCGCCCACAGGCCTCCCGGGCTCTGTTTCTGGCCATGCCAGCTTCCTGCAGCCCTCTGCCAGTGAAAATGGAGCTCGGGAGCGCCGCCCACAGGCCTCCCGGGCTCCGTTTCTGGCCGTGCCAGCTTCCTGCAGCCCTCTGCCAGTGAAAATGGAGCCCGGGCTCCGTTTTCACTGGCAGAGGACTGCAGGAGGCCGTCACGGCTGAAAAAAGAGCCTCGATGAGTGACAACGAACTGGCCACGCCCCCTGGCCACCCCCCCACCCCCCCTGAGGTCAAACACAACCCTGATGCAGCCCACAATGAAATTGTCAGAACTCTTTCTATTTCTCTGTCCGTTGCGCTTCTCCCAATCTTTGAGTTTGGTGAGTGAATGTGAGATAGCACTAAAATCTTCATCTCATTACAAAAGTTGATGGAGTTAGCAAAGATGGCCAAATTGATGGCTTTGATGAAACAAAGAAAAACCACAAATATTTTTGTTTCTCCTTGGAAACCGCTTCTGGACTTCATGCTTGAGGTGGGAAAAAAATTGAAACTTTGATTTTGGGCTTTATCGATTAGATAGATTTGTTGTTATAGAAATGGTTAGTTTATACTATTATGTAAAAGTAGAAAGTTGAGGTTTGGTTGGTTACTGTTTTATTCTACTATGCCAAGGGGAGTCGGAAGGCCACACCTTTTTTTCTTTCTTTTTCCCTTCTTTTCTACACTTCTCCCATCTCCTTTCTTCCCCTATTTTTCTTACTATTTATTTTTGTATTTTTGTATTTTATATTATAAACTAATAAAACTGAGAAATTGTAAAATCTTCATCTCACTAAGATAATCGGGCAGATAAAGTCCATCCCCGCTTGATAAAATTTTAGTGGGGAGAGTGTGATGTCACAAAATACCCATTTCTCTAACAAGAAAGACCCGTTTTTTTTTTTTTTAAAAAAAGGGCAAAGTTAAAACCAAACTAAAATACGGGTAGGATAGATGCTTGACCAGTTCTTCACTTAGTGGCACAAGAATCGGGTGAAATCCAGCAGGTTCTGACAGGTTCTGGAGAACCGGTAGTGGAAATTTTGTATACTTCAGAGAACTGGCAAATATCACCCCTGAGTGGGGAGGGAATGGGGATTTTGCAGTATCCTTCCCCTGCCATGCCCACCAAGCCACGCCCACCAAGCCACACCATCCCCACCAAGCCACGCCCACCAAGCCACACCACACCACGCCCACCAAGCCACGCCCACAGAACCGGTAGTTTAAAAAAAATTGGATTTCACCACTGCACAAGTTACAGGTAATCCTTGAATTACAACCATATTTGAGCCTGGAATTGCGGTTGTAAGTGATGGCGCACATTAAGTGGGTCACCCCATGACCTTGACTGATTTTACGACCTTGTTTACAGCGGTCGTTACACAAATGTGGCAGTTGTTAAGAAAACATGACAGTCATTAAATAAGTCAATTTTCTCCAATGGGTGTTTTTTTTTTGCCAGAAATGGAAGAAAATAGGCAAAAAACCCTTCCTGGCCCCATTAAAAATTGTAGTCACATGACTGCAGGATGCTACAAACAGTCAGAAATGTGTTCAATCATGTGTCTGCGGTGTGTGTGTGTGTGTGTGTGTGTGTGTGTGTGTGTGTGGCTGTCAGAACTTCAAAAGAGGGTCATAAGTAGCTCTGGGGAAGTCCGTTGTAACTTCGCATGGTTACTAAGCAAGGGCTACCTTTAATGGCACTTAGACATATATCACCTCACAGTGCTCTACAGCCCTCTCTAAGGGGTTTACAGAGTCAACATCTTGCCCCCAAACAATCTGGGTCCTCATTTTACCCACCTCGGAAGGATGGAAGGCTGAGCCAACTTTGAGCCGGTCAAGATTGAACTGCTGACAGTTGGCAGAATTAGCCTGCAATGCTGCATTCTAACCACTGTGCCACCACGGCCCTTGTCCCTCTTGTCCCACACCTGTAACAACTTCACAGCATACTGGATAGTTTATTTTGGATTAGCTAAGGTTTTGTACCTAAAACAAACTCCCATTTTGGGAGTTGTGCAAGAGACGTCTCAATTTCCTTTCGATGACAATGCGAACGAAAAAAGAAACGTGATTGCTTATGTGTTTGAACTCATGACGACTTTTTTTATTTTGCAGCTGAATGGCATTAAAATGGTGGATGAACCTATGGAGGAAGGAGAACCATATTCCTGTAATGTAAGTACATTTGGGACATTCCTCATGATAGGAACTACCGTTGAAGTCTTTCAAAATAATTTTATATTATCTGGGGAGCCTGTTGGGTGTAGTCATCAAGGCATTAGATTAAAAACCAGGAGACTGTGAGTTCTAATGCTCTGGGTGACCTTGGGCCAGTCATGTTTCTTCAGCCCTAGGAAAGGAGCAATGGTAAACCACTTCCGGAAAAAACTTGCCAGGAAAACTGCAGGGATCGTTTAGGCACTCTATACGGATTGGACAAGACTGAGTGGTTGACTCAGCCTTCCATCCTTCTGAGGTCGGTAAAATGAGGACCCAGATTGTTGGGGGCAATATATGCTGAACTCTGTAAACCGCTTAGAGAGGGCTGTAAAGCACTATGAAGCGGTATATAAGTCTAAGTGCTATTGCTATTGCTATTGAATGCAAGTAAACAATATTATACGGTACTGGTGTAAAGAGGAGACAAACAAATATTTCCTTGCTGTTTCATCAGGGAAAATTACTTTTTGGGCCACGCTGATGGAAAGTACATACAAAATTATTTGGTTTGCCTAGCTGTGCTTTTAAAATAATTACATATTTTCAAGATGCAAGTCTGCATTTTTTTTAAAAAAAATCTAATTCTATAAGAATTGCATCCGGAGTTTCTGCTTGTTTGAAGCAGAAAAAAAGTGGTAGCTAACAGAATTTAGTCTGAACATGCAAGTGGATATTTTTTTCCCCAAATCTCAAGGTTTTTGATTCGAATGGGGTAAAGATGCCCTTCAGTCAAACTTCATTCTTTGTGGTTATATCCATGCAATTTTCTTGACATTCCCAAGAGAAGCGGTTTGCCATTGCCTTTTTCTGAGATTCTTTTTTTCTATTTTCCAGTCTAGCCGGTTGCCTTGGAATTCCCATCTAATTCTCACAATCAAATACTAACCAAGGCTGTTTGCTGCTTAATTTCTGAGATCAGTTATGGCTAGCTGCGTGCTGCCATCTACTGAGTCCAGCGGTGGGAAAAAAAAACATTGAAAATGAAGTTTGCAAAAGAGTCTTGTTTGCTGAAATATTCCTCCTTTCTGGCTTGCAGAAAGTTGTGGGGAGGAATTGTGTTTGATGCCTTATTATACAAGGGTCTCCAAACTTGGCAACTTTAAGACTTGTGGATTTCAATTCCCAGAATTCTTCAGCCAGCATGTCTGGCTAAGGAATTCTGGGAGTTGAAGTCCGCAAGTCTTAAAGTTGCCAAGTTTGGAGACCCATGCAGCTTACAATTCACACAGTGTTTTAAGAAATTCACATGGTGGCTAGTTACAGATATGGTTGAGAAAAATAAAATATTTCTCAGCTCAGAGAATTCAAACCCATTACAACAGAGAAAAGGTTCCCTTATATGTCAAATTCATGATCAGAAATGCCAAATTGAAATACTCCGAATGTGTTTTGGTCAGTGTTTTAATTCCATAGTAGTTGTTTAACATTATGTTGCTTGCTCTGACTTCATTTTGTTTCGGGGATATCAGATTCATTGTCTTCCAATAGCTTGTATTTTTGCTTGCAAACTTAACTAGGAAATGAGCTCCTTAAAACTATTTTGACAATGAAATGCTAATTTAGATTTAGATTTATTAGATTTATTATTAGAGTTGGAAGGGACCTTGTAGGTCATCTAGTCCAACCCCCTGCTCAAGCAGGAGTTCCTACACCATTTGAGACAGATGGCAGTCCAGTCTCCCCTTGAAGGTTGCAAGTGTTGGGGCTCTCACAACCTCCGCTGGCAAGCTGTTCCACTGGTTGATCGCTCTCACCGTCAATTCTTGTTGACAATTGCTCTATTTTATATTTCCCTGCTGTTAGTAGAAGGTACAGATGTGATTCTATACACAAACACACATATATTATAATTACACACACACATTACACACACATTACACACACACACAAAATATATATTTGTTTCAAAAGCTGGAAAAAAAGAGAAAAGAAACCAAAAGAGATGTGGAAATTCTCCACGGATTCTAATGCTTATTCTGGAAGAAACTCTCCCACACATTCCCAACAAATTACATTGTCCCTAACATGAGAACTAGCATCCTAACCATATATTAGTAGGTCTCATCAGTAAATGCGTTGGCTGTTAATTAAAGAGAAGTTGTGGCCCAAGGAACTTTATTTGTTTTATATTTTGTGTTAATTGCTATACATAGTAATGCTTCCATGTAAATTAGAACTGGTAAAACGCTTAATCTAGGAGATGGATAACATTTTTCTTATTAGACAAGATTCTTTTTAAATATTAGCAGCACAAGGGCTGGGAGCTGGAAAATATAATATCTTTGTAATATGTATTTCAAGTCAGTTTATTTCCTACAAATTAAAGAATGTGTTGTATACTAGTTGGTAAGGTTCTAGTTGGTTTTGGGAATATTTAAACATGTTGAAATGATAATCGCAGTAATCAATAGTCAAAATTAAGACTAGATTTAGATAAATCTGAAGCTTACTAATATTTATAATATTAATTAACACTTACTGCTAATTAGGGACGTTCCCTGGTTTGGATGAAATCAGATAAATTTTCTGGAGATAGTATTATAACTTTAAAATACAATTTGCCGGTATTATAACATTATTGTAATGCTGTATTAATAATGGAGTAACATAATAGACTATAATAAGAAGATTTGCTGCATTATTGAAACTGTTGGGATTTATAAAAACAAAAACAAAAATCTTGGGATTTTAATTAACAGTAATACAATATTACATATATTCATGCCATTACATATTTCTGCGCAATTATATTGGACAGAAATTGTACTGTACATCACTGCTTAAGTCCAGTCACAGTAGTAGATATGGAACAGAAGAATATAGATGAACCCAGTTCTTCAACCTAGAACTGAAAACGAAAACTTTTCTTCTAACTCGTTTTTTTTTTAAACAATTCTGTGAATTTGTTTCAATCTTTTAAGTAGAATCGAGGAAGAAGGAAGTAAATAAATATTGTAAAATCTAGTTGATTACTTAAGTTGGATCTTGGCAACATTGGTGAATTGCTGAAACGGCTCATTTATGCTACAGATGTTTCAGATTTTAACATCTAAGTAAAGCACTCTTGTGGGAAAAGCTAAACAAATTCAGGTGTTAGGAGATCAAATGAATAGGTGAAGATAGGTCCCACAGAAAGGAGGGCACACATTGACATCATCAAGCATAGCAACAATTTACATACTCGCATATGATATTAGGCCGTCGGAGTTTGATGCCATCATAATGTGCATATTGACCTTTCACTGTTATTGTGAACATCTACATGGTCACTTTCTTCTTGTTTCTGCAGTCCAATCTCCTAACTCAGTGTTTCTCAACCTTGGCAGTTTGAAGATGTGTGGACTTCAACTCCCAGAATTCCCCAGCCAGCGAATTCCCCAGCAACGCTGGCTGGGGAATTCTGGGAGTTGAAGTCCACACATCTTCAAACTGCCAAGGTTGAGAAACACTGTCCTAACTAGTACAGTACATTTATTGAATAGCCCGAAGGCCTTTAAAAAAAAAACAAAAAACAGAATAAACAGGTACAGAAACAACCGTACAAAAATATATATGGTACATGACATCAAAATTCAACAATATTAAAATTCAATAACTAAATCTCTAAAACTAGATAACCCAAATAAAATATCTCGTCTCTAACTCAGCTCATCTTTCTTACAATCAATGAAATTCTTTTCAATGTAGCTGGCTCGTATTGCTGTCATCCTATTAAGATAGCGAGTGATAGCCCTTACCAGGGGAGGAGAGTCTGCCTTCAATAGAAATGTTAATTTATGCCTTACATTCCAGTGGGAAAATTTATTTATAATTGGGGACAGGTATTGTTTTCTTACTTCCTCATACATCCTACATTCAAATATTATATGCGCCATATCCTCGACAACATTTGCCCCACATATACATGTTTTTTCGTCATACGGGATTTTCCGATACCGGCCGAATTTAACGTTAGTATCTAAAAGTTCAAATCTAAACTTGACAAATAATTCTCTCTCCACTGATGGCATTTCTAGGAGTAAATATTTTTCCAGGGTGAAAGTTGTTTTAACTGCTGTCAGAAGCTTAAGGGAATGATTAGTTGAAAAAGTTGCCATGTCCATTTGCCCATGAATCTCCTAACTACAGGACTCGGTTTTAGAAACAAGAAGAAAGTGAAAAAAATGTAAGTTTTTTTTAGGAAGATGTTAGGCCAGAACTGACGAAGCTTGAAGCTGATGGAGCATTATGTAGTTGTACAACACATGTTTCCTTTCTCCTGTTCTGCTGTGTGTGTAGCTGCTGCCCACACTTAACAGCTGTTGAATTTCCAAATTCTGTTCAAAATCTTTTCCCTCCCCCTTCTCTCTATTATGTGGCTACCGCTCGGTATTTGGAATTCACTGAAAGTACTGTAGCATTTCAGATCCTTCAGTTGTGTGAGATCTATGATGACTCAGCCAGCAAATGTTCCGATTATGGTAATAAGCGAGTATAACATCATTTCCACTGACAGTGGCATTCAAAAGCGTTGTTTTCTTAAGTTCTTATTTAATTACTATCGTGTCAGTTTCCACAGAAACCCGTTCTACTGTCAAATCCGGGTTACTCCAGATCACTTTTAAACATAGAAACAGATGAACTGCTAAGATTGGTTCATGTAAATGATATTTTTTTTTAAAAAAAGCAGTGAAAAACATCATTTATTTTATTTTATTTTTATTTATTTATTTTATTTTATTTATTTTGTGAGATTTATATACCGCCTCACAGTGCAAGCACTCTCTAAGTGGTTTACACCAGTAAGCAATGTATATATTTATATTGCCCCCAACAATCTGGGTCCTCATTTTACCTACCTCGGAAGGATGGAAGGCTGAGTCAACCTTGAGCCGGTGAGATTTGAATCGCTGACCTGCGGATCAGTGTCAGCTAAAGTGGCCTGCAGTACTGCACTCTAACCGCTGCGCCACCTCGGCTCTTTCATCATTAGATATTGGATTTTGACACTTCAACTTGGACTGATGGATACCATTTCTTTTTTATTTGTCACTCGGCAACATGTATTCTACCTTTAAACTGCTTTTTTTCTGGGAAAGAGAAACCTTTTTAGTGTACCCAAGGCTAGTGCTAAGATGGTTTTTAGTATCTTACACCTGAACAAAATATTGCAGTGTTCCAATATCTAAGGGGCTGCCACAAAGAAGAGGGGGTCAACCTATTCTCCAAAGCACCTGAAGGCAGGACAAGAAGCAATGGGTGGAAACTAATCAAGGAGAGAAGCAACCTAGAACTAGAAATTTCCTGTCAGTGAGAACAATTAATCAGTGGAACGACTTGCCTCCAGAAGTTGTGGGTGCTCCAACACTGGAGGTTTTTAAGAAGAGATTGGACAACCATCTGTCTGAAATGGTATAGGTTTCCTGCTTCAGCAGGGGGTTGGACTAGAAGACCTCCAAGGTCCCTTCCAACTCTTGTTATTCTCTAAAACAATAAAAGCCACTGATGTAAATGATTAAAGTGATGGAAAAGATGGGCAAAGAAATTTTGGGCTCAATGTTCTTTTCGGGAAAGTTTTGAGTAAAGATGAGAGAGGATCTGGAGTTCTAGAGGACATTTCTTTTGCAAGGTCATTATTAATCATACAATTTTATTTCTCAGAGAACACAGTATAAGTCAAATTAGGGTGAATTATTCCTTGGTAAACTAATATTGGATGGTACTCTGCCTTTCCCCACTGTAATAGATTATTTTTGGATTATGAAACCATCAAGCCTCAGCCTTATAAACTTTAATAAATATTTATACTTTTAAATCTTGAAAGGTAAAGGTAAGGAAAATGCTGCAGGTGTACCCAAAAGTCTATAAAATAGTGAGTCCCTTTTGAGTTCCTTTTCACTGGATTCTACAATGATAGAGTTACTTTAATGTATAAATAGCCAAGTCTTAAAAAATAACAAAAGCTTTACTCTACATTTTCTCAGATTGTGAACTTCTGGTCTTCTGCTCCAAATATTTATGTCATAAATATATAAACAATATCCTTTACAACTATGGATAATCTGCTTTAAAAACCTTCTAGGTAAACAAGCAGGGTGCAGATACCTTAACTAATGTAGCACTCATTCTTAGCAGTCTTTCTTTCTTTCTTTCTTTCTTTCTTTCTTTCTTTCTTTCTTTCTTTCTTTCTTTCTTTCTTTCTTTCTTTCTTCCTTTTTCTTTCTTTCTTTCTTTCTTTTTCTTTTTTCTTTCTTTCTTTCTTTCTTTCTTTCTTCTTTCTTTCTTTCTTTCTCTCTCTCTCTCTCTTTCTTTCTTTCTTCCTTCCTTTCCTTTCTCTCTCTCTCTCTCTCTCTCTCTCTCTCTTTCTCTTTCTCTTTCTCTCTCTCTCTCTTTCTCTCTCTCTCTCCCTCCCTCCCTCCCTCCCTCCCTCCCTCCCTCCCTCCCTCCCTCCCTCCCTCTCTCTCTCTCTCTCTCTCTCTCTCTCTCTCTCTCTCTCTCTCTCTCTTTCAATAGGATGAAGGAAGTGTCAAAGAAATTCCTATTACCCACCATGTGAAAGAAGGATGTGAAAAAGCAGATCCGGCACAATTTGAATTGCTTAAAGTCCTTGGTCAAGGATCATTTGGAAAGGTAATGATGAAAATAAACCATGTTTATTTTAAATGTTGCATTGGATGTCCCATAGAGCCCCTGATTTTACCCCTGTGTGTGTGTGTGTGTGTGTTTTCAAGTGCCACAATTAAATTTGCAGAGAGTTAGGCTGTGTTCTTATAGGATTGCATAGTATTTCTTTGCAGTGGAACATTTTATTCCTGTAGAATTAATTTTGGAGAACTAGGATTTTGTTTACAAAACAACAACACCAAGCATTGGAAGTATTATTCTAAACTTACATAGCGTGTTTTACATCAGCTCATTTAGAATTTATGGTTACTAGAAAGAAATTCGTTGGACTACATAAGATATTTGCACATTTTAGTAATGTGGTGTAACATATTTAATCTTTATTGTTTGTTGAGGTTTTCCTTGTGAGAAAGATCATTGGTCCGGATGCTGGACATCTTTACGCCATGAAAGTTCTAAAGAAGGCTTCTTTGAAAGGTATGCTTGATTTAAAATAAAGTTAAAAAATTACTTCTGCTGTGTTTATTTTTATGTGTGAAATAAAATAACCATTAATAACTTAATAATCAACTTTATCTTAAAAAATGCTGATAAATTCCATTGAAGATTGGGGTATTTGAACAGAACTTTCCATAGGAATGAATGTGAAATCATATTCAATATTGTGAACATGACATATTATTTATATGGAAGCAAATGGTTTCATTATGGTAGATTTTTCATGAATTAACTGGTTGTCCCAAAGATGCTTTTTCAGGAGACAACTGGACTTCCTTGTTTTTCTCTTTTGAAGATGTTTTGCTTCTCATCCAAGAAGCTTCTTCAGCTCTGACAGGATGGTATGGAATGGATGGATTTATATTCCTTGCAGACAGCTGGTCATTTGCATTCTTTTAGAGAGTCATTGAGGCCACCTGGAGGTTTATCTTTGTCCTCAGGGTTATCTGAGTGGTGCTCCTGGTTCCTGCAGTCTGCAATTTTTTCCTCTGGAAATCCATTCCTACTGCCACACTATTCAAAGGGTGTTCATCCCAAATTGTATAGCTAAACATTGCAGAGTACAGGAACCAGGAGGAGGTGACCCTGAGGACACAGATAAACCTCCAAGTGCTTCAATGACCCCCTAAAAGGATGCAAATGACCAGCTGTCTGCAAGGAATATAAATCCTTCAATTCTCCACTATCCTGTCGGAGGTGAAGAAGCTTCTTGTATGAGAAGTGAAACATCTTCAAAAAAGAAAAACAAGAAAGTCCAGTTACCTCCTGAAAAAGCACTTTTGGGACAACTGTTACCTGGATGACTAAGAATCTCTACAGACTTCTAACCAACTGCTTATAGATTTCTTAGCCCTATCATCCGTCCCTGTTGCAAAAAATCTCTTTGTCTAATCACAGAGATGTAGTAGTGACTGCTTAGTCTATATAAAATGAAAGGGAATCAGCAGTTACTGTTTTATTCCCAGGATTTATTTCCAGAATTGGTAAAATATTTAAACTAGATTCACATTAAATCATTCTTGTTATTACCCATTGGTAAGTAGCAGCATGTGGATGACCTTGGCTGACCATCAGAAGCTAAGCAAAATCGTGATTAAAATTTGAATACAATTCCAATTACAGTTTAACAGAGTTGGAAGGGACCTTGTAGGTCATCTAGTCCAAACCCCGCCCAAGCAGGAGACCCTACACCATTTCTGAAAAAATGACAGTCCAATCTCTTCTTGAAAGCCTCCAGTGATGAAGCTCCCACAACTTCCGAAGGCAACTTCTGTTCCATTGGTTGATTGTTCTCACTGTCAGAAAATTTCTCCTTATTTCCAGGTTGAATCTCTCCTTGATCAGTTTCCATCCATTATTCCTTGTCTGGCTTTGGAAAATAGCTCCTTTCTGTGGCAGCCTCTCAAATATTCCACCGGGAAATCCCAGAGCTGTAGATTTACCCTTTAAAACGGCACTTCTCAACCTTAGCAGATGGTGTGGACTTTCAGGATGTGTGGACTTCAACTCCCAGAATTCCCCAGCCAAATGCTGGCTAGGGAATTCTGGGAGTTGAAGTCCATACTTTTTAAAGCTGCTAAGGCTGAGAAACACTGCTTTAGAAGAAGACAGTCCCATATCACTATGTGTAAAAAAAAATAGATATTCCCATCAGAAGCCATGTTCAATTCAACTATTACCAATAGAATTTTGAAGTGGCTGTTTTAAATGACTCAACGGAAAGTTGGCACCGTTCACGAATATGCCGTACTCATGAGTCACACGACAGTTGAGACTTTTTCATGATTTTTCATGGTGTGCTTGATGGTTGGCTGTTCATGGTCGTTTGAACTTTTCCCTGGAATTTCCCTGGAAATCCCTGGAACCCTTCTGAAAATGGCTAATAGAAATTTGCTGATAAAAATCCTTTGTATTATTGTAAAAGGCATAAATACGTATTTAGTTTCACTCTTCTTGGAAAATTTACGTTTGCAGTTCGTGATAGAGTCCGCACAAAGATGGAGAGAGATATATTAGTAGAAGTAAATCATCCATTTATTGTCAAACTGCACTACGGTGAGTATTATTTTCTGTGACTTTGATCAAGGTTTATCTGATAAATGTCTTCATTTCAAGAGTTTGAATTACATCTACTAGCTGAAACAAAAAACAAAAAACAGACTATATTGTGTGACAAGCCATTTAAGCAGATATTTTTAAATGTTTTCCACAAAACTGGGTTTATTTAGATAAAAGTTTTATTATTTACTTAGCGTATGGCATAACATACATGGACTAGCAATATATATATTAACTGGAGAAAGGGAAAGAGGAAAGACAAAGAAAAAAAAGGAAAGGTTGGAAGAGAGCAAGGAAGGAAAAACAAGGAAAGGGGAAGGAAGAAGAAAGGAGAATGAAGAGGGAAGGAAAAAGAAAAGAAAGGCAGGAAGGAAAGAAGGAAGGAAGGAAGATTATAATGAGAGGGAGGGAGGGTCTGAGGGAAATCCTACCTTAGCACTTGGCCACCACAGGTTCCCCCAACATGAGTGATGTCGAGCTGGCCACGCCCCCCCCCTCCCGAGGTCAAACACAGCCCTGATGCAGCCGTCAATGAAATCGAGTTTGACATCCCTGATCTAGATTAATAAAACATAATACAATATAAATTTTAAAAAGATCTATGTTCAAATGTCTAGGCCAGTGATGGCGAACCTTTTTTTCCTCGGGTGCCGAAATGGTGCACACGCGCGCTATCGCACGCGTGCGCGTGCCCACACCCATATTCAATGCTCCCCCACGCACCCCTGCTCCTCCATTTCCTGACTTCTGGTGGATCCGGTAGGCCCATTTTTTGCCCTCCCCAGGCTCCAGAGGCTTTCTTGGAGCTTGGGGAGGGCAAAAACGCCCTCCCCTGCCACCCTGGAGGCCCTCTGGAGGCCAAAAACGCCCTCCCAGAGCCTCCGTGCGAACCAAAAATCAGCTGGCGGGTGCCCACATGCACGCTGGACCTGAGCTAGGGCAACAGCTCGCGTGCCAGCAGATATGGCTCCGCGTGCCACCTGTGGCACCCGTGCCATAGGTTCGCCATCACGGGTCTAGGCCATCTAACCATTGAAGCGCAGCATCGTTTATAATTTTTCTAAAAATCAGATAGTGAATCAGTATATCCCTCAGCTTACAGCCGGTCACGATGTGATTGACAGTTTGACGTGGGTGCCCATACACCACCCACATACTATGCCCAATTTACACAGAGAGTTCCGGCAGACACTGGGTGAGGTGTAACCCCTATTCAGGATTCTCCATTGCTGACCCGGTAGCCTTGGATCTTCTGAGTGGGGCCATTTATATGTCTTCCCATGTCTGGATGTCCAATGACCATTTGGCTTTCCATTGGGAATCAATATTAAAAGTTGTTGAACAGTTGTGAAAATGCCAGTGGGGACTTCCTGGATTTGAGACTTCCGGCTGATAAATGAAGAAGGTCACAAAAAATGCTGCCTCCCAGGGTAATGCTATTAAATACTAATGCAAGCATTTTGAGTTTTGCCTAAATCTGTGGATATCAATTTAGTATTTTGGCCAAATGTTTATAGAATTCCTCTTGCCTTGAGTAGTTAAAAGCTTAGAGCCCTCTAAAGTCTCGTGTGATTAGGGTATATTATTTAGTGTTTTAATTTAATTTAATTTAATTTAATTTAATAGATTTGTATGCCGCCCAACTCCCGGGGGACTCTGGGCGGTTTTATCTATGTTGCATATCTGTTGTTCCACAAAACGGATTCATATTTTATGGCTGCTCTTTCCAGCCTTCCAGACTGAAGGAAAGCTATATTTAATATTGGACTTTCTCAGGGGAGGAGACGTGTTCACAAGATTATCCAAAGAGGTATGTATTTATGGATCTTTTGATAATAATAATAATTTATTGTCATTGTACGTATATACACAGTACACCCATACAACGAAATTCACATAACCGCTTCAAGACCAGTCCCAACACATATAGCAATCCCCACCCGCCACGAATTCCCCACCCTGAACCACTCAAACATCCATACGACAGACCAAGTAATACTATCCAACAGCTCACTGATGGTGACCCTTCAATTCATTATTAAGTGCAATTATAGCTCTGGGATAAAAACTATTCAGAAAGCGTGTGGTCCGAGTTTTGATTGTTCTGTATCTTCTGCCAGAAGGCAACAGTTCAAAAAGATTGTAAGCAGGATGAGAAGAGTCTCTGAGAATATTGTGCAACTTTTAAAACATAGTGTGAAGCGGTAGCCTTATACTAAGTTTTTTAACTTTGCCTTTTCTTCCAAGAGCTCCGTTTTCAATATCCATGTGAAAGGGACATGGTGGTGTGGTGGCCTAGAGGTGGAGCTCTTGCCTCACAATCAGGAGGCTGTGAGTTCGATCCTAGGTAGAGGTAGATATTTCTCTCTCTGGGCACAATCAGAATGTATCTGCTGAACAAAACTCCGCATTGGCGACAGGAAGGGCATCCGGCCAGTAAACACTCAGCTCCATTCAGTTGCCCAGACTCCACCCTGCAAGGGATTATGGGGTCATTAAAAGGAGATGATGATGATGTGAGAGGGACATTATGCTCAGAGGAGATGATTAACTCAAATCCATTTATTCTATATCTTAGTTTCAAATCTGGGGGTGGGTGGGGTTTCTTGCCTAAATCTCTGTCACTATTCAGCGGTGAAGAAACTGGATCAACTTGCCATTAATATCTCTTAACCTAATCTCCCTCCAAATTGTGAGGACAAATTGTGATCATGAAGTTAAGAGGGTGGTATGCTGTTTTTGGCTCTCGGGAGAAAAGGCAGGATTGAATAAATAGTTGCCTCCTACGCTGTTATGACTACATAAAAACCATCTTGCTCTCTGCTTTTAGAAATGTTGTTTTTTTCCTCCCTCAGAGGAAAGGTTTTTGTGTAAAAACACAACGAGGTCAAATATATTAATAAGTAAAACATTTCTCACTATGTAAGGAAGTAGGTTCCACTCCTTCCCCCAAGGACTTAGAGATGTCTTAGAAGGGATGCTAAAAGAAGAGATGCTTCAAAGCACACTAGTGTGCAAAACCCATATCACCTGGCTGCTTTAATGAGTCACAAACAAGTGTTGGACTCAATTTTTGGTGTGCTCCAACCATGTTCAGATAATTGCAGCGTCTTGTCTTTTAAGGGTTAGCTGACCTCTCACTTTTATTTTCTACGATCTTGGAGATCTTGTCATCATATGGATTTATTTGAGATACTTAAATAATCTTGTTCATTTGGACCTTTTTTTTTTCATGCAGAGGAATTAGGTATTCTGCCGGACACATGTCCTTCCAGAGGTCAACCATTCCACTTCCCTTCTAATCATTCCTTTGTCATTGATGAGCTGCATCAAAAGGCATGCTCCGAATATTTTATTCTTGGAGAACTAATAGGATCAATGTCTCTGGAGATTCTCAGCCATCCAGGTCATGGTTGTCCCAAAGGTGCTTTTTCAAAATGCAACTGGAATTTCGTTTTTCCTTTGCTTTCCTTTGTCTTCAAGGAAAAACGAAAGTCCAGGTGCCTTTTGAAAAAGCACCCTTGGGATAATAGGATATCAATATTTGTCCTTTTCAAAGTTGCATATGTACATTTTCACCTTGTGGGTCATCCAATATCACAGACAACATGCAGTACAGATTAGTGCAGGGGTCGGCAACCTTAAACACTCAGAGCCATTTGGACCCATTTCCCACAGAAAACAAAACACCGGGAGCCACAAAACCCTTTTAAAATCTAAAATGAAGATAACACTGCATATATGTTTTTTTTTTTTACCTTTATGCTATGTATTAAAAAAACTATAGTGTGTTGCATTTATGAAATCAATGACCTGCTACAGAGAAAACACATTTTTATTTCTGCATGCAACAAAAACATTTTGAACTCCGAAAAACAAAAAGATGGATCGAAAAGCTCAATAAATCACGTGCCGGCGGGTGTCGCACATTGGCGGTTGTGACCCATATTTTGAGTGACAGGGAGCCGCAGCAGAGGGATGAAAGAGCCACATGCGGCTCCAGAGCCACGGGTTACAGACCCCTGGACTAGTGAATTTGCATCTCAGATCTTTAAACTTTGTGGGATTTGCTAACGTCTTTGATGTACAGAAATTTAACCAGACCGGAATGTAAATCTATATAGTTCTTATTAGGTTATGTTTACAGAGGAAGATGTGAAATTCTACCTCGCAGAACTGGCTCTAGCTTTGGATCACCTGCACAGCTTGGGAATTGTATACAGGGACTTGAAGCCAGAAAAGTAAAGTAAAATGTATTTTATCCACTATTACGGTACTCTTATTTAAACCCTTCTTTGTATTTGCCATAAAATAAATGTGGGATCACTGCTATACAGGTAGTCCTTAACTTACGGCTTACAAATGAACCCAAAATCTTTGTTTTTAAGTGTGACTGTTGTTAAGTAAATTTTGCCCCATTTTACGACCTTTCTGGCCACCGTTGTTAAGTGAATCACTGCAGTTGTTAAATTAGTAATACCGTTGTGAAGTGAATGTGGCTTCCCCATTGGCTTTGCTTGTCAAAAAGTTGCAAAAGGGAATCACGTGACCTTGAGACACAGCAATGGTCATAAATATGAGTCAGTTGCCAATTGTCTGAATTTTGATCACACGACTATGGGGATGCCGCAATGGTTGTAAGTGCGAAAAACAAAAAATAAGTCACTTTTTTTCAGTGCTGTTGTAACTTGGAACAGTCACTAAACGAACCGTTGTAAGTCAAAGACTAACTGTGCTCTTTTTTTTTTACAAAATATTTGTAAAACTATTTTAGTTTTCAGAAAATTCTTAATTAATTAAATGTAAATGCTATAGCATTCTGATTTGCTCAACTGTCTTATTAAAATATTCCTGTTATGTGCATTGGTGAATGTGAATTTTAATTTTCAGCATTTTGCTTGATGAAGCAGGACATATCAAGTTAACAGGTAGGTGAAACTTATTAGTATAGCTTTTTAAATATATATAATATACCGTATTTTTCGGAGTATAAGACGCACCTTTTTACCCTCAAAAAGAGGGTGAAAATTTGGGTGCCTCTTATACACCGAATGCAGCCCCACCCACCCTTTGGCCTCTGCCTGCCAGCAATTTACCTCTTTGCAGCAAACAGAACAGAAACAGAAGCCTGATTAGGATAAGAAGAGATGATCTGCCTCCCGACTTACAGCTGACAGGCTTGCAAGCCACGTGGTAAAACGAAACTAACTACGGTGGCTGTAATGAGACAAAATGCTGGGAGATAAACTGCTGGCAATGTTACATTGCTGAAATTTTTTCCTTGTTTTTTCCTCCTCCAAAACTAAGGTGCGTCTTATACTTCGGTGCGTCTTATACTCCGAAAAATACGGTATATAAAATATATAATATATATTTACCTAAATAGACTCAACTGATTAAAACAGAAGGTATTTTGAACTGGGTCAAGTTGTTGCTGGGATAGATTCATCTGTCATGTCTTTTAATTCTTCAAATTATTTTTCAACTTTTTGTGAAGCAAATGCTACATTCCTAAAAGAATTGGTTTATTTTAGGCTGCCTTTCGTCTCTTATTGAGCGTTCCTCCAGTGTCCATTCGAGCTGGCAGAGAGTCTTCAAGATGTGGTCAAAAAAGTAAAGAGAAAAGCCATGATGTTTCAAACAAAGTTCCACCCATTTTTTTTTATTATTTATTGATTCATTAAGAAAACTTATATGGCTTCCCAACTCACCCATGGTGACACCAGGTGGCCAATAGAAATAACACCCCAAATATTCAATTCAATTCAGTTTATTACAGTCATAGACCAGAGACTAGAGCAAATAAAAACACTCAGTAAATATACAATTAAAAGTTATAAAATAAAATAATAAATATCAGATAAAATCCATGGTAAAATCCATTCTGTCAATTACACATGTTCTACACTACTAAAATTACAGTCCATAAGCTGTGAGGCCTATAGTCAGTTTAATACTAAAAGCAAAGTGACCAGATTTTTTTATTTTTAAGCGGGACGGGGGGGGGCCCGCCTGGGCGCCGCCATTTGTTTTGCCCTCTGCGCATGCGCAGAATGCTGCGCATGCGCAGAGGGCAAAACAGCAAATGTCGGCGTCCAGGTGAGGTGGGGGGGCAGAGGGGGGGAGGCGGGAGGGCGCTTGGATGCCTGCAGCTCGCGACAGGTAAGCTGCCGGCTGCCTCGTTTCCCCGTCTCCCGCCTCCCGTTCGTTGCTTGCCAGCCCGGCCGAAGGGAAGGCGGGAGGCCTTTCCTCGCCTCCCGCCTTCCCTTCGGCTGGGCTGGCAAGCAATGAACGGGAGGCGGGAGGCGGGGAAACGAGGCAGCCGGCAGCTTACCTGCTCCAAGCATCCAAGCCCCGCGGTCTCCCGGTCGCCCACCCGGCCCCAGGGCAACGGCGGCAGCGAGGCGACGGGGGGAAGAAAGGGGAGGGGGATGAGGAAGGGCTGTTTGCGCCGCTCGTAAACTCAAAGCGGCGACGGCTCCTCGTCCCTCACCCCTCCCAACAGCAGCGGCGCCTCCGAGGGCGGGGCTAGGGATGGGGCAGGGGAAGGAGAGGAGGAGCAGCCTCCCTTCCCCCTCCCCCCAGCTTCCAGCCGCCGCCGGAGGAGTCAACAACGCGGGACGCCTGCCCGCCGCCAACGCCGCCCACGGCCGGCCCGAGCTGAGAGGCCTGCTGCCTTTCAGGCCGATTTTTTGAAAGAATGCCCTAGTCGTGCATTCTTTAAAAAAATCGGGACTTTTTAGAGGACGGGCAGGACGCGGGACAAATGATGAAAAAGCGGGTTTGTCCCGCCAAAATCGGGACGTCTGGTCACCTTAACTAATAGGGAAGGGAATAAGCAGGGTTTGCCACATTTGTCGTATACATTAGCTATGGTGGATTAGACACTTAAAGGTTAGCCACAGTTTGTATATATATTGCTATGGTGAGGAAGACACATATTTGCGATGAATCCCAACTACTGCTACGCAGAATCTGGCCACCTGTGCTGTAGTTATGACCCGTTCATCCTTAAGCAGCCACTGGAGATAGGTAGTATCGGAACGGCCAGGATACCTTGCAATTCGAAGAGCCGAGGTGGTGCAGTGGTTAGAGTGCAGCACTGCAGGCTACTTCAGCTGACTGCTCAAGCTGCAGTTCAGCTGTTCAAATCTCACCGGCTCAAGGTTGACTCAGCCTTCCATCCTTCTGAGGTCGGTAAAATGAGGGCCCAGATTGTTGGGGGCAATATGCTGAACTCTGTAAACCGCTTAGAGAGGGCTGTAAAGCACTATGAAGCGGTATATAAGTCTAAGTGCTATTGCTAATTATTGGCAGAATATCTTTTTTCCCAATCTGTATAAAAGAAGCATCTAAGGAGCAAATATAAAACCCAATAAACCCTAACTTCCCTGTTGAGAGCAATCAAGCAAACCACTTGCTGGGCTCCATATTATCAGAACCACTGGCAAAACTATGTCTTCAGGGCCTTTCAAAAGAGTTTTCAAGGTGGGAACCAAACATCTCCATGGGGATGATGTTCCATAAGGACCGAGCTACCATGGAGAAGGTCCTTCTTCTTGGTCTCATTAGATGGACCTCTTTAAGGAGGGAGAGTGTCTCCACACTGATGGGTTGGGTAGATATGACTTGGAAAAGATGGGCCTTCAAATAACCTGGACCCAGTTTTAAGTGTGGTACACATAGACAGCAGGTGAAGCATCAATCACAGTGATTGCCCTCTTGATTTCTCTGACTACATCCTGTGATTACATCTGCCAGATGGCTTTTTACTCTCAGTTATCATCGCAGACGAGTAACATCAAAGTATAATGCCTAGTAACAGAACTCTACAGAATGTGCAAAAACAGGCTTTCAAATGCATAATTGTTCACTGCAAAGCTAGCATTTTCAACGTATAACGAAGCAAGAAGAGTGTTCGTTTTTACAAAGCATTAAGCAAAGATGATTAGGGGACTGGAGGCTAAAACATATAAAGAACGGTTGCTGGAATTGGGCATGTCTAGTCTAGTGAAAAGAAGGATTAGGGGTGATATGATAGCAGTGTTCCAGTATCTCAGGGGCTGCCACAAAGAAGAGGGAGTCAAACTATTCTCCAAAGCACCTGAGGGTAGGACAAGAAGCAATGGGTGGAAACTAAACAAGGAGAGAAGTAACTTAGAACTAAGGAGAAATTTCCTGACAGTGAGAACAATTAACCAGTGGAACAACTTGCCTCCAGAATTTGTGAATGCTCCAACACTGGAAGTTTTTAAGAAGATGTTGGATAACCATTTGTCTGAAATGGTATAGGATTTCCTGCCTAAGCAGGGGGCTGGACTAGAAGACCTCCAAGGTCCCTTCCAACTCTGTTATTCTATTCTATTCTATTCTATTCTATTCTATTCTATTCTATTCTATTCTATTCTATTCTATTCTGTCAGCATTAAAACCCTCCCCCCACAAAAAAGCATATCATTGCTGATTGTCAACCACTCATTTCTCTTTTTGAAGAGTAGTCAGGGAGATTGGTGTTCTAATGCTCACATTTTGCCTTTTATGAGAAACAAGAACATCATGCTTTGTAGGTACGTAAAAAAATTACAAAATATTACAAAATAATGCTAAAAATGTAGGGGGGGAAAAATCTCCATTCCAGGATGCTTGAGATTTTAAATGAAGTTTATATCGTCCATCCTTTCTGTTTCTATAGTCTGTTTTTAGTCTATACTTTTCTTGCTAATTATTTAAAATAAATCATGGTTTAAATATTGCTGATAGAAGAATCATAAGTCTGGGTTTCCTTACAGATGAGTCTCTCCCATTCTTTTTGATGAGAAGAGAACTTTGTAAGAGTTTGTAACTTTGTAAAAGAACTCAAAGGCAATATCTTTATAATTTAGGGCGTGTCGAATTTTTCAACTTTCAATTTCCAAACCTTAGGGGTGAAGTTGTGCACCCATAAAAGTTGTGACATGCCTTGGGGATTGTAAAGATATCTTGGTTACTTTAATATAATTTAGAATAACAGAGTTGGAAGGGACCTTGGAGGTCTTCTAGTCCAACCCCCTGCTTGGGCAGGAAACCCTACACCACTTCAGTCAAATGGTTATCCAACATCTCCTTAAAAACTTCCAGTGTTGGAGCATTTACAACTTCTGGAGGCAAGTTGTTCCACTGATTAATTGTTCTAACTATCAGGAAATTTCTCCTTAGTTCTAAGTTGCTTCTCGCCTTGATTCATTTCCACCCATTGCTTCTTGTTCTACCCGCAGGTGCTTTGGAGAATAGTTTGACTCCCTCTTCTTTGTGGCAGCCCCTGAGATATTGGGCTATCATGTCACCCCTGGTCCTTCTTTTCATTAAACTAGACATACCCAATTCCAGCAACTGTTCTTTATATGTTTTAGCCTCCAGTCCCCTAATCATCTTTGTTGCTCTTCTCTGCACTTTTTCTAGATGTGCTTAGTAAGTAACTACATAAATATCATAACTTTTAAACATTTTTTTTGTTTCATATGATACAAACCTAAGCTTAAACCTTCTCCCATTTCGTTTCTAGCACTTGATCAATCACTTGCTTCTCAATGTTTGATTGTGCTAGTAATCAAGTTTCAAATAATACTCCAAACGTTGGTTGAAATTAACAGGATGCAAGTTAAAACATTACAACTCTCTTAGCTTCTTGCTTGCTTGCTTGCTTGCTTGCTTGCTTGCTTGCTTGCTTGCTTGCTTGCTTGCTTGCTTGCTTGCTTGCTTGCTTGCTTGCTTGCTTGCTTGCTTGCTTGCTTGCTTGCTTGCTTGCTTGCTTGCTTGCTTGCTTGCTTGCTTGCTTCATTCATTCATTCATTCATTCATTCATTCATTCATTCATTCAGTTAGTTAGTTATTTTCTTGAATTTATATAGCTGCCCCTCTCACGCATGAGAATCTGGGCTCTGTACACAATGAAAACACAAAGCTAAATAATCAACCTCATTCAAACACAACCATTAAAAATGAGTTAAAAGTAGTTTAACTCAGCCTTTCGGCCCAGACCAAGTGTGCAGTTGTACAGTTGTGTATGTTGTACTTTCAGAGACAGCCATGTGGATTTCTTACCCATTTTCAGCCTCTCTGGAATGGAATGTAAATTTTCTCATGTGTTTTTGATTCTTATGTTCATGCTGTTTAGCGTATCTGGTGTGCTTCACAAGAAGCCATTCCATTTGGATCTGTCAAAAAGTAATAATTGCTTATTTATAACATTTCCTAGACACCAACTGTTAGGGCGGCTAATATGTATGTACAATAAAAGCAAAACAAATTCTCCAGTAAGATAATAAAACAACTAATCAAATCAAGTGTTACAACAACACCACTCTCTAAATAGATCGCAGAAATGCAATTAATTTAAAACCAGACAGTGGCTTTTAGCCTATTGAAGAAATACTGATGCTCATTATTCTAATTTGTTGCTTAAGTGCAGATAGGTGATTCTACATTTTATCACTGAACGTTGACTAAAAATGACACCTGTGAACTAAGCATGCTTCAAAGAAAAGCTGGATTAGCTAGCTTGCTGCACTATAGGCTGAAAATATTAAAATAGGGTGAGCAGAAATGAGTATACAAGCTCAGCATGGACTCTGCTTTTTTGGGGGAGAAAAAAGTTACTGTATGTATTTTGAATAGAATAGAATAACAGAGTTGGAAGGGACCTTGGAGGTCTTCTAGTCCAACCCCCTGCTTAGGCAGGACACCCTACACCACTTCAGACAAATGGTTATCCAACATATATATTCAATACATTTGTGAGGTGATGCAAAGAAGGGCTTGGTTTAAGTTGAACTTCTCCACTCGGAGAAAGATACACAGTTGAAAATGTTAGCTTGGTCTTTGTACTGTTGTATAAATCTGTCACTTGGACACTGGTGGAAGCCATGCAGAGATCAAAGCAGTGTTTCCCAACCTTGGCAACTCTTAAGATATGTGGACTTGAATTCCCAGAATTCCCCAGCCAGCCATGTCCACAAATCTTAAAGCTATCAAGGTTGAGGAACACCGGATCAAAGCCCTGGACTGATGAAGCTTTCCAGAAACTGGGCTAGAGTTAAGTCCAAACCAATTCTCCTCTTCAAACTTTTCATTGGCCCAGTGGTGAGACATCATTGCTTTTACATCTAAAACAAGTCCATACCTTTACGCGTGATGCCCAATCATAACTGACTTTATCTATAATGTATTCTTCAAACCAAGCATAAAGTTGTAACATCAATGAATCATGAATTGATGTACGGTAACTAGGAAAGGAGAGGAAAGATAGCACTAGAACTTTGTTGTGTCATTATGCAGCTTGTGGGTATTCCAGTGGGCTTGCATGGGGCCATTTTAATTGTTTCATTTAATAATTAATTTAAGAGTTCATTGATAGTCGTGTTGGGTATCAGTCTACTAAAATTTAGACTATAGAAAGGAACCTATCACCTTTCAGATCTTGTTGATCTCAGGGGGGTGCCTGCAGCAAGCAGATATTTGGTCAAAACGATGACATTACCGGTAGACCCCTCCTGCGCGAGCTGCACTGGCTTCCGGTGGTCTACCGGGTGCGCTTCAAGGTGCTTGTTACTACCTTTAAAGCGCTCCATGGCATTGGACCTAGGTATCTCCGAGACCGCCTGCTGCCACAAACTGCCTCCCATCGACCAGTGCGCTCCCACAGAGAGGGCCTCCTCGGGGTGCCATCAGCCAAGCAGTGTAGGCTGGTGACGCCCAGGGGGAGGGCCTTCTCTGTGGGAGCACCCACCCTCTGGAATCAGCTCCCTCCAGACTTAAGAACCATTCACGACCTGTCCACCTTCCGCCGTGCCCTCAAGACGTATTATTTTTATCAAGCCGGGCTGGCGTGAAAAAGTTTTTGGGTTTTTTTTAAATTTTAAGATTTTACTAAATTTTAATTGTATTAAATTAGGGCCACATAGAATATTTTCTTTTAAATGTATTTTAATGTTTATATTGTATTTTTTTACTTGGCTGTTCACCGCCCTGAGTCCCCTGGAGAAGGGCGATATATAAATTTAATTAAACTAAACTAAACTAAACTAAACCGCATGTTGCAAGCTCGGCCTCTTATGTCCTGCATGCAACATTGCAATGCAAGTAAGAAAAGGCTGGAGTTTCTACCAGGAGACATGACTGGATAAGAGATTAAGAAGAGATCATGAAGCGATCATGACCTTCCATCACCGCTTCTCATTGGGGGGTAGGGTTGAGGAAAGTAGACTTTTCATGACAGCTGGAGGGCCATCGTTGACTCATCTCTAGGTCACATTACTTCCCCTAAAGAACTTACATGCTAATCTTCACTTTCTCTGACTGATGTTTGCTCAGAACTTCTTTGCTTGGTATGTCTTTGTGATGCTGTTTTAGACTTCGGCTTAAGCAAAGAATCGGTCGATCAAGAGAAGAAAGCATATTCTTTCTGCGGTACTGTAGAATACATGGCCCCTGAAGTTGTGAACAGGCGGGGCCACAACCAAAGTGCTGATTGGTGGTCGTTTGGCGTTCTCATGGTACTGTGCATTAAAGACCCAGTTTTGTGCTGCATGTCATAAGCATTTGAGACTCACGATGCATGAATGATAGAAGGGAATATTTGCATTTCGCAGGGTTGAACTGTGGAGCCTTTGGTGCTCTCTGAGCTTGGTTGTTTTCTTGCAGACATTTCACTACCCTACTAGGTAACATCATCAATAACTGCACGGACTTATGATGTTGTCTAGTTTGGTGATGAAACATCTCCAAGAAAGCCACTAAACTCGGAGAGCACCAAGGACCACACAAGTTGATGTATGATTATTATTGTAATAATATTGTGGTTGGGTTTGATGTTTTTGGAGTTGTGGGTTAAATATATTTATTTGTTTGGGGTGTTATTGCCATGAATGCTTTGTTTATTTTATTTTTATTTTATACTCTTTTTTGTTATGTTTTTGTTTTTGTTATATTTTTATAAGATGCCAGGAGTCAGAATTATTCGGTGAGATACAAATTTAATGAGATGTAATAAATTATAATTTATAATTATATTTCTGCTGCTAAGTTTACATCATGACAGAAAGTGTGTTATTTCAGTTGAACTGAATGCACTTTTTTGAGCCAAATAGCTGAGGAAGGAACAACATTGGATGTTGAAAAATATATTACATAATGCTATAGTAAACGTGGTTGTAATGAAGTGTTTATAGTTGTCATTAACTCTTTAAACACAGTTATAAATGTATTTTCAGCCACCACAGTTTTGTCTGACTATTTAAATATCTTAAATTGATCACATCTGTATTAGTGCAAAGTGTTTAGAAGGCATTTAATGTTATCAAAATTGTTTAATATAGATTTATTATTTAGCATAATAAATCTATTATCTATTATGAATCTAACAATTCTGTTAGTGTTTTAGTGCAAGTTAGTCTGACTTAATACGTTATAATAAGCAGACTTTTCTTAAATCTCAATTCTAGAAGCTTAAGTCTTGTTTGTAAGTTTGTTTTCTAAATGTTTGGTCTTTGTTTCTTTCTCAGTTTGAAATGCTCACTGGTACTTTACCTTTCCAAGGTAAAGACCGAAATGAAACTATGAATATGATACTCAAGTAAGTATTTTTCTGTTCTGTTCCATTGCTAAGTATTTGCAAGTTAACAAAAATGGCATGCAGTACATGTTATTGATATGGTAAAATTATTATCAGGTGGGATAGTTACCCCTACCCAAAATTCTTCATTATCCAAGCTGTTTGAAAATTTCACTATGGACAAAAGTGCGTGGTTTTGAGATACGATATTTTTTTTTCAGGTTTTCAGGTTTTAATTAGCTTCAAAGTATTTATCAAATCAAAATAAAACTTCTGTTATAGCCTTCTGGTCAGGGAACCCTACCATAAAAATAACGTAAAAGTATTTATCAATTTTTAAAACAGAGGAAAAAACATAAGCATTTGGCTTAATCCGTAGGACAGCGCTCCCCAAACTTTGCGACCGGGCAGCCTGGCTGGCGGAGGGGGGGGACCAGGCTTTGCGAGGGGTGGGCTGTTGCACATGTGCGTGTCTGCTGGCCCACCGCTCGTACGAGTGGAACTGTACACCACCCTGCTGCTTGTGCGAGTTGAGCTGCGTGCAATGTGTGCGACAGCGGTGGGTTGCTCCTGGTTCGGGCCGGTTCTGTGAACTGGTAGCGGTGGTGGGAGGCTCCGCCCACCCGCCCGGCACACGCGCACAAACCGGTAGCAACGGGTTTTACAACCCAGTACTGGTGTGCAGGCTGGCCCTCCTCTCACACGTCCCAGTTCTGAATAGGCCACAGCCTGGTAGTAGGCTTCGGCCTGGGCTTTGGGGACCCCTGCCTTAGGATAACACTGTCAAATGAACGATTAGTAATAAAGTTTTCCTGCTCATGTTGCAGGAAATTGATTGAGGAATGACTGGTGTCCTTTGTGCAAAATAGCCAGTAAAACTCCAGACAATAAACAACAATAAATGCTATAAATTGATATTAACATCAGTGCCAATTTGGTCACCAGAGTCAAGATTGACTTGAAGACAACACGAGGTGACTTGATGTAGTGATTCAAGGCACCAGGCTAGAAATGGGAGTCTGTGAATTCTAGTTTTCCTTAGGCATGAAGTGACATGAGTGACATCCGGCCAGTCAACCAATCTTAGCCCTAGAAAGAAGGCAGTGGTAAAGCATTTCTGAAATCTTGCCAAACAACTTTCAGGGGCGCTAGCCCAGGCAGTCAATGATTTGAAGACACACACACACACACACACACACACACACACACACACACACACACACACACACACACACACACACACACAGAGTTTGTGTTGCTTTTATGCAATTTATAAAACTTAATGAAATTTAAAAAAAGATTTTGAAAACCGATTTTTAGGACATGCGTTTTAGCTCTCCAAGCATTTGAAATGAACCCTATATCAGTTTCATGTTTTCTGGACCGTGATAATAAAAGAATGGAGGATTGTTTTCAAGGCGGTGCATACACAACCTCGACTTTCCAGCTGTGTGAGGCTTTTGAGGCCTTGGTTCTGCAAAGGGACACTTGATCTTGTGGGAGATATTAAAGTGATTGGCAGGGAAATGGAATCTCTGGCTTCCCAGATGTTGATTATGGGAGGTGAGGCGACTCTGGTAATCATGATCAACAACCTGATGGTTGAGTTATCATCTGGTGACATGCGAAGGTTTCCCAGAAAGAAATAGTCTGCGTATAATCTAAGTTGACCAGACGTCCCGCTTTTGGCGGGACAGTCCCGCTTTTTAATAATTTGTCCCGCGTCGTTTCAAAAATAAGGTGACCAGACGTCCCGCTTTTGGCGGGACAGTCCCGCTTTTGAATAATTTGTCCCGCGTCCCGTGGCGTTTCAAAAAAGTCCCGCCAAGCAAGTGCGGCGCAGAAGCCGCTGGTGGGCGGGTGGGCAGCAGCCCCCCAGGCGGGTATAGGGCCAGGCCTGCGCTTGGAAGAGGCTGCCACTCTCGCTGCCCGCTTTCTTCCTTCTCCCGCCACGAAACAAAAGTGAACTGCAGCAGCGCTGCTTCGGGAAGGCAGGCGGAGTCTGCAGCCAGGCAGGGAGCGAGAGCGGCGGTAAGGGCTGCGATGAAGGGGGGGTGTTTGGGGGGTGCACAAAGCTGCAGCAAAGCAATCCTGGATTTGTGTCTCCACCTTTATTCACGTGGATGGGCTGCGGGATAAGAGAGATGGACCCCTCCCGTCTTGCTCCCCTAGAAACCCCCCCCCCCGTGAATGGTGTCCCACTTTACAAATATTAAAATCTGGTCACCTTAGTATAATCCCATCAAAAAAGCAGACCGCTAAAGCTCATTTCTGAGCTGAAAGCATCAATGGAATGCTTGTTGTAGTCAGAAAAGTGAAAACTAAGAAAGATATTGTATGTATTGCAGGATTGAAGCTGGCGCCAAGAGTGTCATTTTGTTATAAGCTGCTAAATATGCACCTTTTTAGAATACTTAAGTTAGAACAATCATTTCTTGTCTCTTTGAACTCTTTGTGCAATGGAAAACACGTGTTCAAAGGCCCATTTGAGTAAATTGTTTGCATTTGATTTTTTTAAATTAGAAAGCACTTCTTGAATCCGAATTTTCTCTTTTCCCAGAGCAAAACTTGGAATGCCACAATTCCTTAGCACTGAAGCTCAGAGTCTTCTGAGGATGTTGTTTAAAAGGAATCCTTCAAACAGGCTAGGTAAGTTAATCCTGCCTACATCAGTCTTTCTTGAGGTGGACATTTCCAGATGTTCTGGACCTTCACCTCAAAATACCACGGTCAAAGGATAAAGGAGAGAAATGCCTTAGGTCTGCAACATTGCAAAATCTCCAAGCTGATGGACTCTGTTGTAGCATTTCATAACCTCCCTGATATAATCTATTATGGATAGTGTTTCTTGATTATCAAGCTAATTTAGGAAGATGGTATATCTAGAACAGGGATCGGCAACCTGTGGCTCCGGAGCCGCATGAGGCTTTTTGGGCCCCCTGCTGTGGCTCCCTGTCCCATCACAGGCTGGCCTCGCCCTCCCCTCCCTCACCTGGCCTGAGAAGGTAAGGGTGACGGCGTGAATGAAGAAGTGGCCCTGGCTGATTCTCTGGTGCTGGTTGAGGAACATAGTCACCCCCGTGGCCGAGGCTTCCCTTCTGGCGACTCTCCTCCCCTTCTCGCGACTCCCTGGCTGGCTGTGGTGGGGCCAGGAGTATGTGCATGCACGGGGAGACCTTCAAGAGAGCACCAAGCGCAGCAAAGGCGCCCTCGGAGGGCAAGCGGGGGGTGGCTGCTTGCTTAAGGAGGGTCTTTGGACGCGGCTTCTCTCCTGCCCTAAAGATCTGGCCATTGCCTTGCCTTGCTGTGTCCCGTCCCATCCCCGTTGCTCTTCGGCTGAGCGGGGTAGGCTCCAGCCCAAAGTGGCAGGAAGTGAAGGCTGCCTTCGCTCCGGCAACCCTCTTTCCCCTCCTTCTCCTCTCATGCGGGGTGGGGGGGCATGGCAAGGCGATGACCAGATCCTTAAGGCAGGAGAGAAGCGGCCCTTTAGTTGTCTTCATGCCACACTTGCGCGTAAGGCAGCCTTTGCTTCCTGCCGCTTCAGGCTGGAGGTCACACCCTCCCCGCTCGTCCGAAGAGCTGCGGGACGGGACACCGCAAGGCAATGGCCGGATCCTTAGGGCAGGAGAGAAGCTGCATCCAAAGACCCTCATTAAGCGAGCAGCCACCCGCCACCCACCCTCCGCGTGCGTCTTTGCACCTTGAGGAGGGTCCCCCCACATGTGCCACAGCCAGCCAGGGAGTCGCAAGAAGGGGAGGAGGGTCGCCCGAAGAGAAGCTGGGGGTGGCGATCATTCCTCAGCACACACAGAGAGATGAGGGAGGGAAAGGGAGAGAGAGATGGGTGGAGAGGAAGGGAGAGAGATAGAGAGAGATGGGGAGAGGTAAAGAGAGAAAGATAAGAGGGAGAAAAAGAGATGGAGAGAGCGAACGAGAGAGAAAAGAGAGAGAGATGTCTTTTTCTCATAGAAAACAGACCCACAAAAACTGGGTAGGTGTAGCTGGGGGATCATGTGATTCAGTGGGAGTGATGTCGAGTTGGCCACGCCCATCCAGGTTTTGTGGCTCCGGGTGTCTTGTTCTCTGTCATTGAAAGTCTACAGAGATTCTCAGTCATCCAGGTCATGCTTGTCCCAAAGGTGCTTTTTCAAAAAGCAACTGGACTTTTTCTTTCTTTCTTTCTTTCTTTCTTTCTTTCTTTCTTTCTTTCTTTCTTTCTTTCTTTCTTTCTTTCTTTCTTTCTTCCTTCCTTCCTTCCTTCCTTCCTTCCTTCCTTCCTTCCTTCCTTCCTTCCTTCCTTCCTTCCTTCCTTCCTTCCTTCCTTTCTTTCTTTCTTTCTTTCTTTCTTTCTTTCTTTCTTTCTTTCTCATCCATGAAGCTTCTTCAGAACTGGAGAAGCTTCTTGGATGAGAAGCAAAACATCTTCAAGGAGAAACAAAAAAGTCCAGTTGCTTTTTGAAAAAGCACCTTTGGGTCTGTCATTGAAAACAGCAGTCACTTTCAGTGCTTAAGCACTTGGAGACCTTCTGTGGTTTATATTTCATTTGCAGTAGCATGATTGTGTAGACTGCAATCTTTTGAAATTGACTTGCAATGCAGTTTAGAAAATGGGAAGCTGATGCTTGGGAATCAGAAAGCATTTCTTTTCAGTATTTGAAGATTCATTTTATTTATGAATTTATGGTCAAGGCTACTCAAAGCCAGGTGCAAACCTGCAGCTAATGCCATCGTAACAGCAACCTAAAATCCCAGGAGTACAATATATAATTAACGTAAGGTTTATCATGCATATTTCTGGCACAGGAGCTCTGCAACACTCAAGTTCCAAACTCCTTCAAGAAGACTAATAGTTTAACAAGATAGAAGATCAAGAAAGTCAGAGTTACGCATGCTACAGAAGAGCAAATTCTTCTAGTCTAGTGGAAGGGGACTCGCATCAAGTAGACTTAACTTTAGGACCCTTCCGATTGCATCGCTCAATCGATGGGGACCTTCATCAGCATATATAATTGTTGTTTGATTGGTAATCATTTTGTGTCTTGCCTTCCTTGAAATTATAGGGGCTGGTCCTGATGGGGTTGAAGAAATAAAGAGGCATGCCTTCTTTTCAACCATTGACTGGAATGTGAGTCTATGGAATAAATCTGTACTCAAGATACCATTCTCGTAAGGACTCATTTTTTTAATGTTGGGAAATACCTTAAGCAGGTAAAGCGAAAATAGCCAACATTATTTCTACCAAAGGGAGGAAAAAAGAAAGGGTTAGTGATGCTGCAATAAACATCAACTTCTTCTACTTCTTCTTCTTCTTCTTCTTCTTCTTCTTCTTCTTCTTCTTCTTCTTCTTCTTCTTCTTCTTCTTCTTCTTCTTCTTCTTCTTCTTCTTCTTCTTCTTCTTCTTCTTCTTCTTCTTCTTCTTCTTCTTCTCCTCCTCCTCCTCCTCCTCCTCCTCCTCCTCCTCCTCCTTCTTTCCATTCTTCTTTCCATTCTTCTTCCCATCCTTCTTCTCCTTCTCCTTCTCCTTCTCCTTCTCCTTCTCCTTCTCCTTCTCCTCCTCCTCCTCCTCCTCCTCCTCCTCCTCCTCCTCCTCCTCCTCCTCCTCCTCCTCCTCCTCCTCCTCCTCCTCCTCCTCCTCCTCCTCCTCCTCCTCCTCCTTCTTCTTCTTCTTCTTCTTCTTCTTCTTCTTCTTCTTCTTCTTCTTCTTCTTCTTCTTCTTCTTCTCCTCCTCCTCCTCCTCCTCCTTCTCCTTCTCCTCCTTCTTCCCATCCTTCTTCCCATCCTTCTTCTTCTTCTCCTCCTCCTTCTCCTCCTTCTTTCCATTCTTCTTCCCATCCTTCTTCTCCTTCTCCTTCTTCTTCTTCTTCTCCTCCTCCTCCTCCTCCTCCCCCTCCCCCTTTTCTTTTGCACCTTAGATGTATCTAATACTACATATTTTTATTTCTTTTCATAGCATTTAGAAACTTTTCAAAAACATTTATAGAAACGGGAGAATGCAGGTTCAAGGAAAGCCTGATACCTTTGGATTCTCTTAGTGACTGCCTAGTGCTTAGAGAATTTTTATACTTGCATCCAGTAGTTTTCCTTCCCTCGATAAGTCCCTTTGAAGAAGCAAACTCTTCCGTAATAGAAGGAGAGGAGACGTTGAGTTTTACTCATTCCTCTTTCTGTGTCTCCAGATGGCTTTGGTTGCAGTCACAAGTGTGGGAAGAGGCACAGGCACAGAAAGGAAATGTTTCTAAAATTGAACCTGCTGAAGCAAAGAATTTCCCGTTAGAAAAGCAATATAAATCCATGGTAATCTATGGTGAAATAATATTTTGTGATTCTGATTCCAGAAACTTTACAGGAGGGAGATCCAGCCTCCATTTAAACCTGCTTCTGGAAGACCGGAAGACACATTTTGCTTTGACCCAGAATTCACAGCAAAAACTCCCAAAGGTAATGGCAATAGCAATAGCACTCATATACTGCTTCACAGTGCTTTTACAGCCTCCTCTAAGTGGTTTACAGAGTCAGCCTCTTGCCCCCAACAATCTGGGTCCTCGTTTTACCCACCTCGGAAAGATGGAAGGCTGAGTCAACCTTGAGCTGGTCAGGATCGAACTGCTGGTAGTGGGCAGAAATAGCCTGCAACACTGCATTCTAACCACTGGGAAGGGAGGGAGGGAGGGAGGGCAGTAGCAATAGCACTTAGACTTATATACCACTTTACAGTGCTTTACAGCCCTCTCTAAGTGGTTTACAGAAGTCAGCATCTTGCCCCAACAATCTGGACCCTCATTTTACCCACCTCGGAAGGATGGAAGGCTGAGTCAACCTTGAGCTGGTCAGGATCGAAATGCTGGCAGTGGACAGAATTAACTTGCAATACTGCACTCTAACCACTGGGAGGGAGGGACGGAAGGAAGGAAGGAAGGAAGGAAGGAAGGAAGGAAGGAAGGAAGGAAGGAAGGAAGGAAGGAAGGAAGGAAGGAAAGGCAATAGCAATGGAAATAGCACTCAGACTTCTATACTGCTTCACAGTGCTTTTACAGCCCTCTCTAAGTGGTTTACAGAGTCAGCCACTTGCCCCCAACAATCTGGGTCCTCATTTTACCCACCTCAGAAGGATGGAAGACTGAGTCAACCTTGAGCCTGGTGGGATTTGAACTGGCAGATTGCCGGCAGTCAGCAGAGGTAGCCTGCAGTACTGCATTCTAACCACTGCACCACCGCGGCTCTTATTACACTTATTACTTATTAGTAATATCCTAATCCTGAAAGGATTATAATGTATTACAGGCAGCCCCTGACTTCCAGCAGTTCATTTGGCAGCTGACTCATATTTATGACGGTTGCAGCGTTTCAGGGTCACGTGATCTGCTTTTGCCACCTTCTGACAAGCAAAGTCAATGGGGAAGCCAGATTCACTTAACAACCATGCTACTCACTTAACAACTGCAGTGATCGACAACTGTGGCAAGAAAAGTTATAAAATGGGGCAAAACACACTTAACAAATGTCTCAGCAGCAGAAATTTTGGGCTCAATTGTGGTCGTAAATCAAGGATTACCTGTAATATACTGTATCTTCCCTCCACACATTCCTCTTTGATAATAGAACTTTCCATTTAAAAGTTCAACATAATAATTGGAATAGGCATAAACTGTTAGTAAGAGTAAATAAATATAGGGCACCAAAACATTATAAAGATGCTATTAATTTTTAGTTGTTTTTTAAAAATATGGCTTTTATTTAACAACACTGAATTGAAATTGACGAATTGAATTAGTTTTCCATGCTAATTATTTGGTTGTTTTTTTTAAAACCAAGCCTTCATTTTCCTTTGTTTACTTCTTTGTTACAACACTCAAAAGGTGGTTAGATTCGCCATCTTTTCGAAAGAGGATTCTTTGATACATTGGCATTATGATGTATTTATTTATTTATTTGTGAGATTTATATACCGCCTCACAGTGCAAGCACTCTCTAAGCGGTTTACACCAGTAAGCAATGTATATTTACATTGCCCCCAACAATCTGGGTCCTCATTTTTACCTACCTCGGAAGGATGGAAGGCTGAGTCAACCTTGAGCCGGTGAGATTTGAACCGCTGACCTGCGGATCAGTGTCAGCTAAAGTGGCCTGTAGTACTGCCTCTAACCGCTGCGCCACCTCGGCTCTTTTGTAGAATATTTGTAGAATATTATGTAGAATATTTTTCATTATATTTTGGGCAAGCTAACATGTCATACTCTTCAATTAATTAAGATTCTCCTGGAGTTCCGCCAAGCGCCAATGCTCATCAGCTCTTCAAAGGTTTCAGTTTTGTGGCAACGAACGCCATAGAAGACCACAAAATCACCCCTCTCAACAACATTTTGCCAATAGTACAGGTAAAAAAAAGTGTGTGTGTGCGCATGTGTGTTTGTGTGTGGAGTTTCTAGTCTGTGCATGCAGAAATATCGAAACAATCATTCCGGACCAATTTATGTAGTATTAAAACTTGCGAGAAATGCTTTGCTAACTATGGTAGCATTGCTGGCGTATGAGCCTGATTTTCTAGTTTTGCAACTATGAAAAAATAATGTAGGGATAATAAGTTTATTTTATTATTTATTTATTTATTTTATTTGGAGGTTCTTCTATGCCGCCCTACTCCCTAAGGGACTCAGGGCGGCGTACAACATTTTAGGAACAGCCAAACAAATCATTAAAAACAATTTAAAAACAATTAAGAAAAACATATAACAACATACATACATGGGGGAGACATCAGGTGTGAGGTTGTCTCTAAATCACCCCGCCTTCAGGAAGAGCCATGTCTTGATGGCTTTTCGGAAGGCCATCAAGGTGGGGATAATTCGGATCTCTGGGGGGAGTTGGTTCCAGAGAGCAGGGGCCCCTACAGAGAAGGTCCTCCCCCTAGGCCCTGCCAGTCGGCATTGTTTGGCTGACGGGACCTGGAGGAGACCGACTCTGTGGGACCTAACTGGTTGGAGGGAAGTATGAGGCAGAATGCGGTCCCGGAGATAGCCTGGTCCTAAGCCATGTAGGGCTTTAAAGATGATGATCAACACCTTGAATTGTACCCGGAGACCAATGGGCAGCCAATGCAGCTGGCGGAGTATAGGTATTACGTGGGTGTATCTTGAGACACCCACCAAGTTGTAAGAATTCACACACTTTCCTGGTTGAGAATGGTGGTTTCTCTGGTTGAAAGATGAAGTGTGTCTGTCTGTCTGTCTGTTCCTTCTTTTAAAAAGGGGCTTAAAAGGAAGGCTTCTTTGGATCACAAAGGTCATATAGTAATCCACTGGAGAATAAACTATTAAATTGTGTTATGAGTCCAAACACAGATTATTTTCTGTGAATTTCATACAGACACTTTCTCCTTATCCTATAAAAAATGTTTAAATGTATTTTTCTTAGTCATGATTTGTTACTACGTATAGATGATAAAATGTGGTTAAGTATAGTTATTATAATTGTATAACTCTACAGAATCAATATGGTTGGAAACTGGATTCTTTGGGATTAATCATAGCTAATTTAAAACAAAAACCTGGTTCCCATCTAATATTAACTTCTTTTTTTAAAATTTAAAATTTTCATTTTTTTCAATTTACATATCAATAAATAAACATTTTTAATAGTACTGTGTCATATGTTTCATGCAGTTATTTACATTTATTTCTATACATCTTTATTTCTCTGTTCTAACCAATTATACCACTTATCCCACACCTCATAAAATTCTGTTTCTTCCTTGCCTTTCGTTTCTAATGTGAGCTTATACATCTCTGCACATTCCAGTATCTTGTGTATAATCCTTTCATTGCTTGGTGTATTTTCAAGTCGACATATTAAATCCAAATCAGGGGCGGGTTCCTAATTTTTTTACTACCACTCTGTGGGCGTGGCTTATTTTGTGGGTGTGGCTTGCCAGCCATGTGTCTGGGTGGGCGTGGCTTCTCGGACTGCTGAAGGGAGGGGAACTGAGATAGGTCCTGCTGTCCATTCCCCCTCCCCTCAGCAGCTCGAGAAGCCTCGAACGTGCAAAAATGCCTGGGATCATCACTTCGCGTTCGTGGCTTCTCGGACTGCTGAAGGGAGGGGAATGGAGATAGCTCCTGCTGCCCGTTCTTTCAGCATCTCACGCGCTCCATCAGCCATCCTCCCCTGCTTGGACTCATTGTGGGGTAGGAAGGCAGCACATGCACAGTGCCGGAAGCTTGGCTTCTGGGCATGCGCAGAAGAAAATTAAAATTAAAACTAATTTTTTTTTAAAAAAAAAATGGCGGCACCCAGGCACCGGCAACCAATTGCACCGGTACTGTGACGTCACCAGCGGGCCGCTACCGGTGCTATAGAGTGGACCGCACTGGTAGGAACCCACCACTGATCCAAATTCAACCAAAGTCTGATATAATGTTAATTGTGAAGCAAGTGGGATGTATCAACAACTGCGGTACATCCACTAAGCCTAAACCTTAAAAAGGACAAAATGGCCCAAATGTTGCTCATTTTAGGTCTGCCTCTGCCCTTACTATTACATTTCTTTTCACAAATCCAAATTGTATAGAGCTGATAAGAAGTGTAGGGTGCCTGCAGAAATGTTATGAAAAAGTTTATGAAATAATTGCAAGCTTTTAAAAGTTGTTTTATTGTGTTCTTTAGCAACTTCATGGGAGCAGTGCACTCTTCACAAATGCCTATGAACTTAAAGAAGACATTGGTGTGGGCTCCTACTCGGTGTGTAAGCGCTGCATTCATATAGTTTCCAATATGGAATTTGCTGTGAAGGTATGTAGGGGCACTATTTTTTCCCCATATCACTGTCAACTCTGAAACTGGCCTGACCGAGGCCATCTTGGAGGCTTCAGTGTTGCCACAATGGTGCTGAGGGGTAGGTAGAGATAGTTGGAGTTCTGTAGCCAAAACAAAATAGTTTCCCCTGAGAACCAAGGGCATTCCTACAGGTGGCTGAAGAGAGGAGGAATGAAGTTTTCAAGCAACCGGACAGCACCTTGATTGGACCATGTGACTGATTGTTTGGGGAAAGGGGGAAAAACATTTACTTTTAATTAGGTGAAAACCGTAGGAACCTTTAGAGTCGGTTTTCACCTGTTTGTGCCAATATGATATATCCAATAAACGTGTTCTTTGAGGAACCTATTTGCCTCGGAGTTCTGTTTGCTATGGGTGTATTACTGACAATCACTTTTAAATATCTAAACATATATAACAACCTACATAAATTAGCCCACATTTAATAAATGTCTCATAGCTCTTAACCATTTTAAATTAAATTAAATTAATTAAATTCATCTTATTTAGAATGAATATATAAAGGAACAGGACTCTTTTTTTTCTCGACATCTCCTAAGCTGCAAATTTGGCAGTGTGTGATACCAATAGAGGAGAATATTTGTAGCTCAAGGTTAAACTGTGGGGTCCTTGGTGCTCTCTGAGCTTGGTTGTTTTCTTGTAGATGTTTTATACCCAACCATGTAATATCATCACTGCTACCAAAGAGAGGGGTTTGCATTCTTTTATATAAAATGGGAGCAAACCCCACTCCCTACTAAGCACTGATGATGTTACCTAGTTTGGGTATTGAAACGTTGGTAATATATGGTTCTTTCTTGGGAGCTGACATGTTATTATCTTCAGTTATTTGTGGATATGCTATTTAAAACTTTAACATTAAGAAGATAATTGCCCAGAGGATCTTTTACTACTGCTGGTATTTCATTCATTCATTCATTCATTCATTCATTCATTCATTCATTCATTCATTCATTCATTCATTCATTCATTCATTCGCTGCCCATCTTAAAACAGGGTAATTCTGGGAGGCTTACAATTATAAAGGATTAAAAAAATGTACCGTATTTTTCGGAGTATAAGGCGCACCTTTTTCCTCCCTAAAAGTGGCTGAAAATTTGGGTGCGTCTTATACTTCGAATGTAGCTTTTTTCCAGCCCTAACTAGGTGCTAACAGATCTTCCCAGCTCTTACCTTACAGGCTTTTTCATTGTTACTCTCTCCAAAGATTGTTTTTCCAGCCCTAAGTCTTTGCAGATTTTTTTTTCATTGCTCTACTTGCTCCGAATAAGTTTTTTTCTAGCCCTAACCAGGTGCTAACGATCTTACCAGCTCTTACCGGCTTGCACGCTCTTTCATTGTTACTCTCTCGGAAGAAGGTTTTTTTAAGTCCTAACCAGGGGATAAAATAATGTGCTGAAGCTGACCAGACTAAGGATGCTAGCCAGATGAATACCTGCTAGGCAGATTGTTTTCCCCTATTTTCCTCCCCAAAAACTAAGGTGCGTCGTATACTCCGGTGCGTCTTATACTCTGAAAAATACAGTATGTACTAAAACAAAGTTAATACAAAACCAAACCAAACACTATAGTCTAGATAAAGATGGGGAGAACGGGAGCAGAATGAGTGGGGGAAAGGTGGGATCTGTTGTAAATCTGTCAATCACCTCCATTGTGATGCTGCCCCATTGGAGCCCCAAGCTAATTGGCAGAACCAGGTCTTTAGGTTCTAGCCAACCTTATTCTGAGGGCAAGATGTTCCAGAGAGCAGGTGCAACGGCAGGAAAGACCCTTCTCCTGGATCCCACCAGTCAGAAGACTTGGACTAACGGCACCAGTGGAGCAGGCCAATCCCACTCCTCTCTATTTCCATCTCATTTGCCTAGTGTAGAACTTTAGTAGATCTACACTATTGGTCCAATCTTTCTTAAATAGAAATGTGCTTCATTGTGCTGAATTTAATCTCCTGTCACGCTTCCTTGTGGTCATTGTCTCTCCCCCTCCAGATAATTGACAAAAGTAAGAGAGACCCTTCCGAAGAAATAGAAATCTTGATGCGGTACGGACAGCACCCTAACATTATTACTTTAAAAGATGTAAGTATTCTGTTTGGTTTCTAGAGAGCGTACAAAGTGTAGCTGTTGATGGGATGAAGGTCTTTCCTCTGGTCCAGGTTCTGCAATGCGGAAGAGAAGCTCTCGATATTTGTCGGTGAAATATGATTCTGTTTGATTAAAAATAGGCTTTGTTGTGGTACGTCTGCAAAGGTCTGTGGGTTTATTGTTCCCAACTGGGTGGAAATGTAATTTCATCTGTATTAACTTTATAGAAGGGATGGTCCATCCTTTGCAACTTGTAGACCTCAACTCCCAGAATTCCTCAGCAGCATGGGGAATTCTAGGATTGAAGTCAACAAGTCTTAAAGTTGCCAAGATCTGACACCTCTGCTTTATGGCGAGGGAAAGAACCAGTGGCGAAATCCAATTTTTTTTTACTACCGGTTCTGTGGGCATGGCTTGGTGGCCGTGGCAGGGGAAGGATACTGCAAAATCTCCATTCCCACCCCACTCTGGGGCCAGCCAGAGATGGTATTTGCCGATTCTCCATACTACTTAAAATTTCCACTACTGGTTCTCCGAACTACTCAAAATTTCCGCTACTGGTTCTCTGAACTACTCAAAATTTCCGCTACTGGTTCTCCGAACTACTCAAAATTTCCGCTACCAATTCTCCAAACTACTCAAAATTTCCACTACCGGTTCTCCAAACTACTCAAAATTTCTGCTACTGGTTCTCCGAACTACTCAAAATTTCTGCTACTGGTTCTCTGAACTACTCAAAATTTCCGCTATCGGTTCTCCAAACTACTCAAAATTTCCGCTATTGGTTCTCTGAACTACTCAAAATTTCCGCTACTGGTTCTCCGAACTACTCAAAATTTCCACTACTGGTTCTCTGAACTACTCAAAATTTCCGCTACTGGTTCTCCGAACTTCTCAAAATTTCCGCTACCGGTTCTCCAGAACCTGTCAGAACCTGCTGGATTTCACCTCTGGAAAGATCCCCAAAGCTCATGATCTTGTTTTTTTCCTCAATCCCTCAATGTTCTCTCATCTGCCAGGCTGAAGCGGCAGAAGGTTATTCAGTAGATTTGGAACCTTTGCCACCTTAAAAAAAAAGAATTATTTGTGGGAAATCAGCCTCTTCTGTTGTGTGCGCCTCTAGGCAGACCCTGTGTTTCATGCCCCATTCCTGGAGTATGTGTTACTCAACTATATTAAACTTCTACAGGTGTACGATGATGGTAAATATATCTACCTTGTCACAGAATTGATGAAGGGAGGGGAGCTCCTGGATCGTATTCTCAGACAGAAGTATTTCTCAGAACGCGAAGCGAGTGCCGTCTTGTATACAATCGCTAAAACTGTGGACTACCTGCACTGTCAAGGAGTAAGCTGGGCACATTTTGATAATTTAATGAAGTTTGGATTTATGTTTTTAGGGTTTGTTTGGATCTTGGCTTTATGCTTGCTAGCAAGCTGCCCAGAGTTGTTCTTTACGATGAGCAGCTGTATGAATCTTTTAAATGTCTGTGGAGATTCTCAGTCATCCAGGTCAAGGTTGTCCCAAAGATGCTTTTTCAAAAGGCAACTGGACTTTCTTTCTTTCTTCCTTCCTTCCTTCCTTCCTTCCTTCCTTCCTTCCTTCCTTCCTTCCTTCCTTCCTTCCTTCCTTCCTTCCTTCCTTCCTTCCTTCCCTCCTTCTCAATAGTTAGAATGTAGCACTGAATATAGCACTCGTCACTGGAATAATGTTTGCCTCTCAAACCCTCTTTCATGGGGCCGAAGAGATGATAGTCTGAAGGCGCTAAATCTGGTGAGTATGGAGGATTATTATTCCAGTGATGAGGAAGTGAAAACTGCAGTGAAGAAGTGGCTCAAAGAACAGTCAACACAATCTTACGAGGCAGGGATACATGCTCTCATTCGAAGGTGGAACATTGCTATTGAGAGAAACGGTGACTATGTTGAGAAGTAGGGATGTGATCCACAGAGGACCAGCTTCATTTTGATGTATGCTACATGTTCCTGTGTTGGTAATTATACCTGTCCTAAAGAAAATGGCATTACGTTTTGACTCACCCTCCTATTTTCTTATATGTATATTATTTCAGTAAATGAGTTGGTATGAGAACAAGTGCTAACCAGAGACTGGTCTGTATAATAAAGCTAGGTGGGATATTACATTTTAGAATTTAGCTGGCAATTGCTGGAGACAAAATTAGAGGGAGGAAGAGGGAGTTGTTTGCTTTTAAGATTGTTTTCCACCCAAAGTCAGTTGTTGTGTTGGGCGGCCACAGGGGTGGGTTCCACTTACCTTCCCTACCAGTTCGCATCGCGACGGAAGTGCGCGTTTTGCGCACTTCATTTGCGTCCCCATCACATCGCGCAAATGACCCTCTGCGCATGCACAGAGGGTTCTTTGCCGACCGCGGCGACCGGAGAACCGGTTCGGGGGCATGGACAGCCGGCCATTGCTGCCGGTTCGGCGAGCGGGTGGAAATTTCCGCCACTGGTAAGTGAGAACCGGTCTGAACCGGCAGCAAACCCACCAATGGGCGGCCATACAAATTGAATGAATCAATCAATCCATGAACAAGTAAACAAACAAACCTGATTTTGAAGCAGGTGTTTGTAAGCAAAAGAGAAAATCAGATTTAATGATTAACTTTTAAATTACAGCTGGATAAATAGATTATCTGGTCTGTGCCTAATTTTGAAATCCCATTTTTTTTTTTAGAAATTGGATTTAAACATTCATTCATTCTATTCTCCTTTGTTTGTGTTAATCCTGAGTTGATAGAATTACTTAATATTTTAAAATGGTTTTTTGCCCCTGATTTCAGCCTGAATAGTTGGGTTTTATATGCTTTTTTTTTTAAGGTTGTGCATCGGGATCTTAAACCAAGTAATATTTTGTATATGGATGATTCCAATAATGCTGATTCCATCAGGATTTGTGATTTCGGCTTTGCAAAGCAACTGCGGGGAGAGAATGGGCTGCTCTTAACACCATGCTACACAGCTAATTTTGTGGCACCAGAGGTATGCATTTTCCCGTTTGGTTTTACAAATCGTCTTTTTAAATCTCCAGGAAAGTATTTGTATTTTACGAGTGTCACGATGTGAATATTGTCAGTTGTATGTCTATGCAGGATGATGCACCCCTATCTAATATTATGGTACATTCCAATACAAGCAGACATGTGATATGATGTCTACACATGTGTGCATTCCTAAGCCACCATTAATTTTTCTTCTGCCTTAGCTCTTGACCTGAACGGTCGTGTTTCTTAGCAAAGATGTAATTATTCAGGATTTATTGTTTTTGTACTGAAATAAATATTTTCTATTAGACTTTTAATCTCGGCTTTATTTCTAACTGTCTGAATTCCAAGTAAAGATCCAAATCGCCTCTATGAGATCTTATTCTCATCCTTAACAACGAGTTTGGTGAGGCGCTGGGGGTAGGTTGCTTTGCTCTGTTGTTCCTTGCAATGTAATAATTGATTTACTCTCTCACACAAAAGCATGCATAAATGGGCTTCTTAATGTATAGAAACAAACATGGAAACCCCCAATTCAGTTGATTGTGGATTATTGTTCTGTATACTATTGCAGCATTTGAGTGGTACGGTGGCTTAGAGGTGGAGCTCTTGCCTCACAATCAGGAGGCTGCGAGTTCGATCCTAGGTAGAGGCAGATATTTCTCTCTCTGGGCACAATGAGAATATATCTGTTGAACAAAACTCCGCATTGGCGACAGGAAGGGCATCTGGCCAGTAAACACTCAGCTCCATTCAGTTGCCCAGACTCCACCCCACAAGGGATTATGGGGTCATTAAAAGAAGATGATACTACTGCAGCATTTCAGGAGAAGGTAACTATTTTATTTAAGCAGCACTGTGGTCATTAGTTTAAATCAGTGTTTTTCAACCTTGGCTACCTCAGGATGCATGGACTTCAATTCCCAGAATTCCCCAGCCAGCACACTGGTTGAGGAATTCTGGGAATTGAAGTCCACACATCCTAAAGTAGCCAAGGTTGAAAAACACTGATTTAAATTTACTTCTAAATCTGAGTGTGGTGAAGGCTCGTCTTTCTAACAGTAACATAGAGTTTTTGTTCATCTTCTAGGTCCTCATGAGGCAAGGCTATGATGCTGCTTGTGATATTTGGAGCTTGGGTGTTCTTCTTTATACAATGCTGGCAGGGTAAGATGCGCCTTTCGCATGTTGACATAGCTATGAATTTGCAGATGTTCACAGCCATGACTCTTCTGCTTATTTTAAAGGATCAACCCAGAGTATGAAATCTGTCCAAAATCAGCAAGTTCCATCTATGCTTCTGAACTAACATCCTTTCTTAAAAATATTTTTAGGTACACACCTTTTGCGAACGGGCCCAATGATACCCCTGAAGAGATCTTGTTACGGATAGGCAGTGGAAAATTTTCCTTAAGTGGAGGCAATTGGGACACTGTGTCGGATGCTGCAAAGGTATCAACATATTTTTATTTTATGCTTTATAAGATACAGACAGCTGTGTAAATGCAATTGCAGGTGAACCGTTGGTTAAAATTTGATATACTGGTTAATATGTCAGGTTCCAAAAATCAAGAAATACTGTTCTGACCTAGGCGTTCCCAAACCACGAAGCAGACTCCTTGTCCCGTCAAAAATCCCTTTTTATTAAGTTACTGTGAATTCTTCTCATTCACATCCAACAAAGTCTTTCAAGAGAGCATTTACAGTCACAGACCTTATCTGGCTTGGAGAGCTGCCAGGCCGATATCTTCAAAACTTGGCAAGGAGTCTCTGAGAGTCACGAACCAATTACGGAAACTAATTGTCTCCTGCAAACTCCCCTCCCCTTTCGCTCCTCTTTTATTCCCTGTGGGAGGGGCCATTCATCGTCCACCTGTGGCCTTACTCCCAAGTCGACCCTTGTTCCTCAGCTGTTCCCTTCGTCTGGCAACTCTGCGCATGCACACATCGGGAACAGGCTCCAGCTGTTCTTCAGCCCCACTTATCTCTGACTCCGAAGGTAGCTGATAACTGTCCGAGGGCCCTGGCCCCATCTCTGCCTCCTCCACAGAGCACTCATCAGAGCCTTCCCCAGACTCCAGGACTGGCCCATGTTCCTCCCCACTGTCCGAATCTGCTGCCAGCTCTGCTGGCTGCTGGCAGGCCATAACAAAAACACTTTATGATTTTTCCAAAGAGATTTCTTTATTGCTCTTCACCTATAGATAGAATCTTAGCCAAACTAATGCAGGCTATCAGCCACATCAAGCATATACCCTGGGAACTCTTAGGGATGAGCGGTCTTCACCCACTTTCTCTCACACAAACAATCCGAACTGAGTTGTCTCTTGCTCCTCTGGAATGCACTACCTCCTGTCTGGGAATCCAGGCTACGTTCCATCACATTATGTCAATGAAAACTCAATCATCCAGGCCAAAGGTATCTAAAAGGTTGAATCGTGGCAACAATACATTTTGGGGAGACACCCCTGAAGTTGGTATGGCAAGAGTTGGTACATTCCAACGACTTTCTGACTGTCTGCCTAACTAATTTTTTTTTTAAATTTTGACCTATGAAGCCTCCTGGATGGTCAAATTTTAGTCTGGTTGTCATGATTCAACTTTTAGATTCTACCACGTTAATATGCAATGGACAAAATTTAAATGCAGACATTGCTTCCAAATAGTAGGCCAGTCCTGTTGCATCCTGAGGTTTCATGCCATAGACACTAATAAAATAAATCACTTCACCTTCATAAAGATGCAATTATCATAAATTTGGATTTAATAGGCATTCATATGCAATGCCCATCCTCTTCTCCAAAATGTCAGTTAAATCAGAGTTTCACCATGAATGTATTTTTTGGTTAATGATCAATAATAAGAAACCTGCCACCACCTTTTATAAATAATTTTAAAGCATTTTCTACAAATATTTGAAAATTAACTTTATCTAAAAAGAAAGGTATTTTATATGTTACTTTTGGACCTTAAATCTTCTGTAAGATTTACTTAGCATGTCTGTGCTTAGCATCCATGTGCTAAAATTATTCAGTTTATTTTTTAAAAAAAAATATAAGGCAGAATTTTTCCATACCTGAATGTCAGGCTGAATAAATTTCGTTTCATTTATATTATGTAGATATTCCAATATATTATGTAAATTCTAACCATATCTGTACAGTGTGTCATTTTAGAATAGAATAGAATAGAATTCTTTATTGGCCAAGTGTGATTGGACACACAAGGAATTTGTCTTTGGTGCATATGCTCTCAGTGTACATAAAAGAAAAGATACATTTGTCAAGAATCATGAGGTACAACACTTAATGATTGTCATAGGGTACAAGTAAGCAATCAGGAAACAATCAATATTAATATAAATCGTAAGGATACAAGCAACAAGTTACAGTCATACAGTCATAAGTGGGAAGAGATGGGTGAGAGGAACGATGACAAGACTAATAGGAATGCAGTGTTAGTGAGTAGTTTGACAGTGGTGAGGGAATTATTTGTTTAGCAGAGTGATGGCGTTCAGGAAAAAACTGTTCTTGTGTCTTGTAGCTTTAACTTTGCCTCTTCAGTCCAAGTCCTCACTGATTTAATTGTTGGTTTCGTGGCTTTAAATCTTTGTCTGTAAGCAGGTACAAGGTGAATCATGCAATGATCAGAGTGGCCCGCAGCTGCCCTTGGTAAAGACCAATAAGCATCTTTTAGTATTGTGTAGCAATGGTCTAAAGCAGGGATGGCCAAACTATGGTTCTTTGAGGACCTGTGGACTTCAACTCCCAGAATTCCTGAGCCAGCCATGCATGCATGGCTAGCTCAGGAATTCTGGGAGTTGAAGTCCACAGGTCCTCAAAGAATCATAGTTTGGCCACCACTGGTCTAAAATATTCTTTTCCCATGCAACTTGATATAGGATGCTTTTCCTGTTCTACCTCTTCTAAAAACTGAAATTCAGGTCTGCTTCATGATTTTGTATGAGTAATAGGATTATTCAAACTGTTGTAATAGAAACATCCAATGAGATAATACGCTATTCAGGTTGCATATTAATTCTACTTTGAGCTTTCCATTCATTTTTTTAAAAAAGTCTGTAGTATGCAAATTACGTGACTTTCCATTTAAAGTGGCAAAAGGGAGAGTTACGATGAAGGCCTGTTGAGGATGAACTGTTTCTGGTCCAGAAGCATCCCATTTTCAGAAAGTTTAACGGCTGTTTCCCAGTTAAGCTTCCTTGTCTTTTGAGGTCATCCATACCTCTACGCCACATCTTGGTTCCCTCTGAAATCAGGAAGGGACCCTGAAATTCACTGAGAAAGATATTCCTTGCTGCTACCATTAGAATTCAGTAGCATGGAAACCTTGGGGTGGAAGGATCAGTGCTATGATCCTGATAGGAGTGACAATATCACAATAGCAATAGCACTTAGACTTACCTACCGTTTCACAGTGCTTTACAGCCTTCTCTAAGCGGTTTACAGAGTCAGCATCTTGCCCCCAACAGTCCGGGTCCTCATTTTACCAACCTCGGAAGGATGGAAGACTGAGTTCAACCTTGAGCCTGGTGGGATTTGAACTGCCAAATTGCAGTCAGCTGGCAGTCAGCAGAAGCAGCCTGCAGTACTGTACTCTAACCACTGCGCCACCGAGGCTCCTAAGGCCACGCTCAACTCTGCGCCACAAAGGGCACATTCACCTCTTTGTAACCTCCTCTTCTCTAAGTTGTACTTATAACTCTTGTTATCTGTTTGATCCAGGATTTGCTATCTCATATGCTACATGTAGATCCACATCAAAGATACACCGCAGAGCAAGTTCTCAAACATTCATGGATAGCCTGTAGAGATCAGCTGCCACATTACCAGTTAAATAGGCAAGACGCCCCACATCTAGTGAAGGTAAAGTTGGCGAAACTCGTCAAGGGTACGGAGATGTGTATCTTAATGATGATTGAGGATGGCGGGTTGATTTGTAATTTAATGTCGTCATGTTCCAGGGAGCCATGGCTGCTACATATTCTGCACTGAACAACAAGACATTTCAGCCTGTTTTGGAACCTGTTGCAGCTTCAAGCTTGGCTCAGCGGAGAAGCATGAAAAAGCTAACATCCACAGACTTATAGGTCAGCTGGAACATTTAGCCTACGTGGAACAGAGGAAAACAAAAACAAAAAACCAAGAAACCGCTCCTGTATTTGCCTGCCCTGTGAATTAAAAGGCATATACCAGTTCCTCCTACACTACTTGAATTCAGTTGAAGAAAGGAAGAAAACAAAACAAAAATAAAAAAGTCTACCAATTTAGAGGATTTATTACTGTTCGTGGGTTGGTTTCAGTAGCATCAGGGTATTTCGCAACTGTGGTGAGGAATTTCGGTACACATTTCATTTCAGAGATCGATCGCATTATGTTAATACTTTTAAATACTGTATAGTTTTCATCCGGTTTTTAAAGATATGTATTAGTTGACCAGAGACGCTGCTCGAGTTGTAAATTTCATTTCAGAAGAAAAGTTCAGTGTTTTAATATTTTTGCTACCTTGGCCCTGTTGTAAAGACAAAGAAAACATTAAACACGATGTGCTCTGGCTTTGTAAATCGATCCCCTTAACTGGCGGACTCCATGCATTTGATTCGTGGGTACGACAAGCCCATTGAAATGGATATCCTTGTGCAAAATGCATGACGGAAGCCCTTACCTTCTGTTGGTGTCAGGCAATTATGTGTAAACAAAATCATGTACAGCTATAATAATCCATGAACATACACCGAGATGATAGTGTGTAAAGCCTTCATTAGAAGCTGTAGATTTGGTCAACCTAGCTGTGTCTTTCTTAAGGCTTTTGAAGAGTGGTGGTTGTTAGGATAATAAATAATCTGTTGTACTTAAACTTTATGTATGACTTCACCATCATTGGACCTTTTCCAGAAGGGGTAAGTAGATCTCTGCTTGATATAGTTTAGCTCAGGGATGTCCAACCTTGGTAACTTTGAGGATCGTGGACTTCAACTCCCAGAATTCTCCAGCCACCCACGGGAATTCTGGGAGTTGAAATCCACAAGTCTTAAAGTTGCCACAGTTGGGCACCCCTGCTTAGATACAGAATAATGTGTGTAGAGCTTTATACCACACTTGTGGACTTCAACTCCCGGAATTCTCATGGCTGGCTGCAGAATTCTGGGAGTTGAAGTCCACAGGTCTTAAAGTTGCCATGGTTGGAGACCCCTGCTTAGATGCAGAATATTCTTAGATACAGAATAAGGTGTGTAGAGCTTATACCCTATATCTAAAAGGCTACGAGTTGTTGTCAACTCCTCCAGTATTGGCTTAGATTTGTTTCATCTGTGAACTTTGGTGTCACACAGTCTGTGCCCATTTCATTTAACCGTAGGAGGACTGACATTGTATTTGCACTGGCATTCTGGATTGAACGCTGCCACTTGGTTGGTATTGAGACAGGACAAATTAAAGCTACCTTGATATTGACACAAGACAAATTAAGCTACCTTGCTAATTAAGCTAGCGCAGTCTGCTGTCTTCAGTTGTTCTTTCCTTCTTGGTCTTCGGTTCTCATTGTGCCTGAATGTTCTCATCTTGGGGCAGCATTTTATTCATCCTAAGTTGTAAGATAGTGATGTTTTTAATCACAGACCATATTTCACAACATATTTTATTTATTTACACATTGAAAGGTTCTCTGAATTCCTTGTTTCCTCTGATATTTTATAAACAGTTTTGAAGATAAATGCTTATATTAATGTTTCTCCTCCGCCCCTTTCTTTTCCTTTTAAATATCGACTTTTGTATCCCCTGGAAAAGTGCAAGCTTTGAAACATTTCTTGATCTTTTCTGATCAAGCTTTAGAATGTCTCAGTAGAGGGAAATTTCTCATAAATCCACAAATTCAATGGGAAGAATGAAACCAATGAGGATAAGAAGGATTACGCAGAAAAAATACGAAATTGGTCAGGTTAACCCATATTGGATCTAGATTAGTTTCAAACTGGCATGTTTTCTTAGAAAATGCACCCTAGAAGACTCCCTCCCCCCCCCGAAAGAAAGATATTCCAATATGGATTACTGAGGTATTTTATTGTAAAATGAGATTAATGCAATTGATCAATATCCTAACAATATAGAACCAGCTTTTTGGATGACCTTCCTTGAATAACCATTAATGAATTAGAAAGCTTATCACAAGAGTTCGAGAGTGTTCTGAATATTACGCTAAATAATATTTTATTCTTTTGTTTGATGACTTCATTTGGGATCAAATAAAACCGCTAAGACTAAAATCTGAAAACAGAATGCATTTTTTAAAAAATTCATTAAACATTGTCACAGAGCTATAGGAAACTGGAAATGCCGGTCGTAAATTACATGAGGAAAAAGACTACCTTTTCCCATCCATTTCAGTAGCAAAAATAAATATATGGATTTATTTTGTTTAAACAAATCCTTCCTTTAAGGAGCGGATATATATTATTTCAGCCGTACGTTTCTTATTATACCTACAAAAAATCAGACTTATCTCATATCAGAATAAATGCACTTCTAGACCAATATTTCCTACTCTGACTGGCAGGAAATTAACAAATCTCAGGGACTTTTCAACAGCCAAATCTCATGTTTTGGGTATTTTATGAGCATACTTGAGGCCCAGTGACTTTTCTGAAGGGTGTGTTGCAATAATTATAATTTCCTGGACAGTCAGTGATAAGTTTATAAGTTTCTGGGGACAAGTATCCAAGAGTCAGTCAGTTTGCTTGCAGATAAGCACAGTAGAAAGTCCTAGAAGATTCTGGATATCTGGTCACTAAGAGTGATTCTTTCTTTAATCTGCTAAGTGAAAGCAGTTTTGAAGAGAGGGAAGATACCCTCCCTTCAGGATGCACGGAAATGACTGCCAATGACTTTGACGTGGATGGAACGAACCAAAAGGGGCAAAACTATTACTTTTTCTCTTTATAGCACTTGCTGGATCACTTTTTCAAAAGCAGATCTTCACATGTATCTTGAAGTTACCCAAGAAATAGAGGCTTCTTTTTTTAAAAAAAAAATGCTCCTAAGGTTAATTATTTACCTCATGGATTGCTCTCAAACAACCCAATTTTATCCATACAAATCCCTTCGTTAGAACGTGGTAGATGTACTTCTACAGAAATGTACATGGTCTGTTCTAGGCTGTAAGTTCCTGTTCTGGTTTGGATACTAATGGAAGCAACCTCAAATAGAGGTTTGTCAGCTATGGTTTTCTAGAAAACTCACTTCTACCCGTTGAAATGTTCAGCAGTGGTTAAGAAACCCTGGGATCAGTATTGTGAGAGTTTAGAAATTACAATATAATGGGCAGTGGTGGGATTCAATTTTTTTACTACCGGTTCTGTGGGCGTGGCTTGGTGGGCGTGGCGTGGCTTGGTGGGTGTGGCTTGGTGGGCGTGGCAGGGTAAGGATACTGCAAAATCTCCATTCCCTCCCCACTCCAGGGGAAGGTTACTGCAAAATCTCCATTCCTTCCCCACTCCAGGGGAAGGATACTGTAAAATCCCCATTCCCACCCCACTCCAGGGGAAGGATACTGTAAAATCTCCATTCCCTCCCCACTCCAGGGGAAGGATACTGTAAAATCTCCATTCCCTCCCCATTCCAGGGGAAGGATACTGCAAAATCTCCATTCCCTCCCCACTCCAGGGGAAGGTTACTGCAAAATCCCCATTTCCTCCCGATCAGCTGGGACTCGGGAGGCAGAGAATAGATGGGGGCGGGCCAGTCAGAGGTGGTATTTACCAGTTCTCCGAACTCAAAATTTGCGCTACCGGTTCTCCAGAACTGGTCAGAACCTGCTGAATCCCACCTCTGATAACGGGGGAATATTGGGCCCGTGGTTAAAGCTGAGCTTGTCAGCTGGAAAACTTCCAGTCCTGGTTCAAGACCCAGGCATTGTTCAGTGGGGTGAGCTCTGTAACCATCATTTGAAATTGCTTTCAGACTGGGGTTTCGTTCATCTTACGCCTTGTTAGGATGTAACGGAAAGCTAGGATCAGGAGGTTTTCAACAGTTGCATGGCAAGGAGGAAAGGAATAGCGTGTGCTAGACCATGTTTTTCCCATGGCTTTGCGTGTTGAAATATGTTGCATCTGAACCTGGCTGCTAACTGGCTTATCAAACTCTTCTGACCAACAGAACAGCTCCTGCCCACCTAGCAGTTCGAAAGCACGTAAATGCGAGTAGATAAATAAGTACCACTTCAGTGGGAAGATAACAGTGTTCCATACCCCTTGGTGTATAGTCATGCTGGCCAGATGATCACGGACAACGCTGTCTCTCTTCACCAAGAAATGGAGATGAGTACCACTCACTAGAGTCAGAAACAACTGAAGAGGGGAAACCTTTACCTTTACCTAGAAGTTATAATAAAACTAGCTAGTAATTTATGTTAGCTGACATTAGGGTTTTTTAAAAAACGAGAGGTTAGTTGAATGGTGGATAATAAAACTCAATTTAGGTGAGACGTTATCTTATTTGGTTCCAATGGGTCATTTTAAGTCAATTTCAGATTAAGTTCTAAATAGTTCTAAGTTCTAAATTCATGGGAATTTTCTGGATGGAAATCTTGATATTATGGTCTGGGACTGTTTGGAGTGGGGGGGGGGGAATGGTTTATATGCATCCCTCCAGTTTCCCAACTACTATTTCTTTTTGTACTGAATAAGCGGATTTGAATTTCAGTTTGAAAAGCTAGGTTGTAATGACCTTTGATTTCACCATGGTCTACCATCCCTTCCTCTTTTCTTTCTATTGCTTCACATGAAGAGTAACTGAATCAGCCAGAATTCATCATTAGAACCAAAGCTGGATAGATAACAAACTGGAGTAATCCGGCATCTACAGTATAACCATCATTTGAAATTGCTTCACAGTCGGGGGTTTCGTCCAGCTTATGCCTTGTTAGGATGTAACGGAAAGCTACGATCAGGAAGTTTTCAACTGTTGCATGGTAAGGAGGAATAGAATAGCGTGTGCTAGACCTAGTTTTCCCATGGCTTTGCATGTTGAAATATGTTCCATCTGAACCCGGCTGCTAACTGGCTTATCAAACTGTAGCTGATCTTCAGCTGCAGAGCCATAGAAACACTACAGGATAGCCAATTATTCAAGTTTTATTTACATGATATTTGGGCGCAGTACTTCCTAAAGGTTTAAAATCGCACAAAACGTTCTCATCGGACCACACTGTTGTCAGTATTGTAACCCTCATGTCTCAGACAGACTGTGGATTTGTATTTATTGTATTTATTCCATTCATAATTTTTTCTCCCCTTCAATTTTTTATTTCGGACTCTGTATATATTGACATTAAAGTTTGCCTTGTACTACATGTTTTACAGGTGTATCCAGTATTGTATTGAAAAAAACCTTGTTTACATCCTGCTGCTAAAATTTGTGCAGTGTGTCCTTTCCCTTCTCTCTCTCTCTCTCTCTCTCTCTCTCTCTCTCTCTCTCTCTCTCTCTCTCTCTCTCTCTCTCTCTCTCTCTCTCTCTCTCTCTCTCTCTCCCTTTCTCTCTCTCTCTCTCTCTCCTTCCTTTCTTCCTTCCTTCCTTCCTTCTCATCTTCCTCCCTTCCTCCCTGCCTCCCTGCCTCCCTTCCTTAACCAAAGACAACATAAGTATGTGGAATAGGATGTATGAAGTGTGAATGTTTGTGAGGTATGCCTTTAAATGAAAAGATCCATGTGTACTACAATAAAAACAAAAAAAATGAATTCATAAAGTTTCACGTTGACAACATTTTGATTGTTTTAAGATACCTAAAGCAAAGGGTTTTTCCCCCTTTCTAATAATTTATTTTTATTTATAAGCTGCTTCCTAAGGAATCATTCTTATCATCTCACAATAATAAACACAAAAATAAGATTTAATAAAACTAAACCCAACAAAGCAGTACAGTACCATTATAAAACCTAAGTTTTGCAACAATGGGAAAGTGGCATCTTAAAATAATGCTAAACTGGTCTTGTTAACTTAGAAACTGGTAGATGAAAGCAGTTGATGGTTTTCAAAATCAGTTTTTTAAAAAAGTAGTATAGGAAATATATAGGTAGTCCTTGATTTATGACCACAATTGAACCCAAAATTTATATTGCTAAGCGAGAAATTTGTTAAATGAGTTTTGTCCCATTTTATCACTTTTCTTCCCACATTTGTTAAGTGAATCACTGCAGTTGTTTAATTAGTAACACGGTTGTTAAATGAATCTGGCTTCCCCATGGACTTTGCTTGTCAGAAGGGGACCAGGAACTTGATTGTACATGTGATAATGGCAGCGAGGATAGTGTTTGCGCAAAGATGGAAAGCAGAGAAAACCCCTATGGAGGAAGAAAGAAGAAAATATTAGATTTTTTTTGTGAGATTTATATACCGCCTCACAGTGCAAGCACTCTCTAAGCGGTTTACACCAGTAAGCAATGTATCTTTACATTGCCCCCAATAATCTGGGTCCTCATTTTACCTACCTCGGAAGGATGGAAGGCTGAGTCAACCTTGAGCCGGTGAGATTTGAACCGCTGACCTGCGGATCACAGTCAGCTAAAGTGATCTGCAGTGCTGCCTCTAACCGCTGCACCACCTCGGCTCTTATTGTGCAGAAATGAATAGATTGACCTTGATACTTAAAGAAAGAGAGGAGTCAGAATATTTATAGCTATGAGGTCAATTTTATGCTTGGTTGGAGAAGAGATATGTATAGAATAATAATGTAAAGAAAGAGGGGTGAAATGTTATAACAAATGAAATGATAAATATGAGAATATGAGAAATAACGGGGGAATAGGGAGAGGGCACAGAAGAAGCACGCAGGTGATGCACTGATGGATTAATTATGTATTGTATGTTTGTCTATAAAAATAAAAAAAAACTTTTTAAAGGTATATGTGTATTGAAATATAAATGGAATTGTGTAGAAAATAATTTTTTTAAAAAAAACAAAAAACAAAAAACTTTATTTAAAAAACAAAACAAAAAACAAAAGGGGATCACGTGACCCCGGGGCATTGCAACCGTCATAAATGTGGGTCAGTTGTCAAGCATCCGAACGTATATCATGTGACCATGGGGATGCTGCAATGGTCATAAGTGTGAAAAAATGGTCATAAGTCACTTTTTTCAGTGCCGTTGTAAACTTCTGTCACTAAGCGAACTGTTGTTAAGTCAAGGACTACTTGTACTCAAGTGGGAAGGGAATTTACAGTTGATGAGATTTTCAATCAATCAATCAATCAAAGCTGGAAGGGACCTTGGAGGTCTTCTAGTCCAGCCCCGTGCTCAAATCACTCTCATGCTTATCAAAAACAAACACTGTTGACTTACAGACAGAGTTTCTTCTGAAGCAGAAGATAGTTGGGCTTAGTTCAGCCGTCGGTGCCTTCACCAATGTTGGTCTCCAACCCCAATGCTGTTCATCATATGTTACCTGAAGGGTTGGCCACATTTTGTATAAGGGCTGTATCAGGTGCTCCATTTTCCTAGTCACCATCAATATCCAAGTGGCTGTATTCTGCACAAGCTGAAGTTTTACGGTCTTTCTGTGGAAGTCTTTGTACAGAACACATTTTAGAAGGCTGAGGTAGAGTAGAAGTGAAATATGGGTAGCCAAGGTGAAGAACATGTGAATAGCATTAGGTCACTGATGTCATCTCTACTTCCCTAGATGAAGAATTTTCAGAGGAACTACTAGACCAGTAGGGTGGTTGCCTTCAGAAATTGTGAAAGCTCCATCACTGGAGGTTTTTAAGAAGAGACTGGATAGTCACTTGTCTGAAATGGTATAGGTTCTCCTGCTTGAGCAGGGGGCTGGACTAGAAGACCTCCAAGGTCCCTTCCAGCTATATTCTATTCAAACCACGGCCAAAAAAACTTTGCCAAAAAACTGCATGGACTGGTTCAGGCAGTCACCAGGAGTTTTGGGTTGGTTAATTCAAGATATTTTCCTATATGCATAAACCAATTAATCAGTGGAACTGCTTGCCTTCAGAGGTTGTGGGTGCTTCATCACTGGAGGTTTTTAAGAAGAGACTGGACAGCCACTTGTCTATTGTTTTGAGGATAAATAAAGGCCAACCAGACTTACGCTTGACATGACAAATCTAATACTGGCAAGACTGAATCACTAATCAATCAATCAATCAACGCTGGAAGGGACCTTGGAGGTCTTCTAGACCAGCTCCCTGCTGAAGCAATAGCACTTACAATAGCAATAGCACTTAGACTTATATACCGCTTCATAGTGCTTTACAGCCCTCTCTAAGCGGTTTACAGAGTTCAGCATATTGCCCCCAACAATCTGGGTCCTCATTTTACCGACCTCAGAAGGAGGGAAGACTGAGTCAACCTTGAGCCTGGTGAGATTTGAACAGCTGAACTGCTGAACTAGCAGTCAGCTGAAGTAGCCTGCAGTGCTGCACTTTAACCACTGCGCCACCTCGGCTCAGCAGGAGACCCTGGTTGCATGCCATGCATGGCTGGCTCAGGGATTCTGGGAGTTGAAGTCCACAGGTCCCCAAAGAGCTGTAGTTTGCCTACTCCTGCCCTATACCATTTCAGACAAGTGACTGTCCAATGTAGTCTTATTTTTGAAGCAACTTCACAACTTCTGGAGGCAAGCTGTTCCACTGGTTAATTGTTCTCACTCTCAGGAAGTTCTAGATTGGTTCTCTCCTTGATTAGTTTCTATCCGTTGCTTCTTGCCTGCCTTCAGGTGCTTTGGACAGTTGTATCTAACAAACATTTATGCCTTTTAATAAAATTTTGTTAGTTATAAAAATATGATCTTAGACTCTTTCTGATTTGTGGTTACCATAGTCTAACATGGCTCTGCTACACTTCCTTCAACGTGGTATTTTATTTATTTTTCATTGGATTTATTTTTAATTTATTTCCTTTTTTGGTCAGGAGATGGCGGCATTGTTCAATTCATGTCATCTCAGGACCATCAAATTGGGTTACAGTATTGCCTCTAATCTGTAAATGCAAACTGGTCATTGGGAGGAGGGGAGGGAGGGAGGGAGGGAGGAGGAGGAGGAGGATTAGGACTGTGGAGTCCGTGGAGTTCTCTGAGTTTGGTTATTCCCTTGCATGGATTTCATTACCCAGCTAGGAAACATCATCAGTGGTACTGTAGAAGGCAGGAAAGTTGTAAGTGGGAGGAGGAGGAGGAGGAGGAGGAGGAGGAGGACTGTGGGGTTCTTGGTGTTCTCTAAGCTTGGTTGTTTTTTGGCAGACATTTCATTACCTAGCTAGGGAACATCATCAGTGCTAGAAGGCAGGGGAATGGTAAGTGGGATGAGGAGGATGAGGAGGAGTACAAGGAGGTGGACAAGGAGGAGAAGTAGGAGGAACAGGGGAAGGAGGATCAAGAGAAGGATAAGAGTAATATTGTAAATTAAGATATGAGACAAGACTGGAGATTCACAACTTCAAATCTACCTTCAGCCATAGAACCCTAACAGGTGATGGGATCATTGATTGAAATCTGGGTTGGACCTCTTCGGAAGACACCTTGCTAGATTTATTACAACATGCTATTACATCATGGCCAAGGTGTTGATCATCATCTTTAAAGCCCTACATGGCTTAGGACCAGGTTACCTCCGGGACCTCATTCTACCTCATACTTCCCTTCGACTGGTCAGGTCCCACAGAGTGGGTCTCCTCCAGGTCCTGTCAGCCAAACAATGCCGACTGGCGGGGCCTAGGGGGAGGGCCTTCTCTGTAGGGGCCCCTGCTCTCTGGAACCAACTTCCCCCCAGAGATCCGAATCATCCCCACCTTGCTGGCCTTCTGAAAAGCCGTTAAGACATAGGTCTTCCTGCAGGCGGGGTTCTGAGACAATTTTACATTTGAGGTCTTCCCCATGTATGCATGGTGTTGTATGTCTTTTTAAAACTTTTTTAAAATTGTTTTTAATGATTTTATTGTTTGGTGTTCTTTAAAATGCTGTACAGCCCCTGAGTCCTTAGGGAGTAGGGCGGCATAGAAGAATTCCCAAATAAATAAATAAATAAATATCCTCACTCAGATATGAATCCTCAGTTCTGGCAATCCTAACCCAAGTAGATCAATCTATAAAGTCCTATACAGAAGTGTGATCATTATGTTTATTATTAAAATATAAGGTAAAATCTATAAATCACTGGATGCTGTTGGAAAAGTTTTATTTTTTTGGCTTTTCATAAAAAGTGGTGCCACCGTATCAGTTGATCGCTTGTGGAACTTCTGGAGAAGGCTGGCCCAATCCTTAAAAAAGAAATTTATGAACCCATTTTGCTCCAGGCTGGGGAGAAAAAGACAAGGCAAAGATAGAATTCATTAAACACAAGCAGAAAATGTCAAGAAGGTAACAAACAAGATAATTTTGCAGGAAGTCAATCCAGATTTTTCTGCCTCATGAAGTGGCAAAATGATTACACATATAACAAGTCCTGGATGGATCGGATTTTACTTCATGAGAATTCCAAAACAAAAATACAAGTTTATTATTAGATTTGTATCTTGCTTTTCCATCCAAAAAGTGCATTCGAGGCAGCTACAAAAAGAAAAAGTAAAATGCAAAAACAGGTTATTTTTTTTCCAAATAATTCCTCAAAGGGGAATTAAAATACTGAAGCCCAGAGCAATCTTGAAAAGAAAAAAACAAGGAAAAAACGAGTCAGAAAGACAAAACATTAACACTGATCATTGGCCCCACCGGATGACAGAACCTTCCTCTCCCAACATATGGGGATCCAAATTTGTTTCTCTTTTGACATTTAGGGACGGGATGCCAGCTCTAAATGAGGAGGGTTAAAAAACAACTGGAAAAAAAATCTCCACACCACCAGTGTTTATACCAGTGTCCCAAAGGTGATTTTTTTCAAGAAGCAACTGGACTTTCTGGTTTTCCTTTGAAGACATTTCGCTTCTCATCCAAGAAGCTTCTTCAGCTCTGACTGCATGGTGGGGAATGAGCCGCGGTGGCGCAGCGGTTAGAGGGCAGTACCGCAGGCTACTTTAGCTGACTGTGATCAGCAGTTCAGCGGTTCAAATCTCACTGGCTCAAGGTTGACTCAGCCTTCCAGCCTTCCGAGGTAGGTAAAATGAGGACCCAGATTGTTGGGGGCAATGTAAATATATACATTGCTTAATGGTGCAAACCGCTTAGAGAGTGCTTGCACTGTGAGGCGGTATATAAATCTCACAAATAAATAGATAGATAGATAGATAGATAGATAGATAGATAGATAGATAGATAGATAGATAGATAGATAGATAGATAGATAGATAGATAGATAGATAGATAGATAGATAGATAGATAGATAGATAGATAAATAAATAAATAAATAAATAAATAAATAAAATGGAAGGATTGATACTCCTTGCAGACTGCTGGTCATTTGCATTCTTTTAGAAAGTCGTTAAGGTCATCTGGAGGTTTATCTGTGTCTTCAGGGTCACCTGAGTGGTGCAAATTGGTGTGGAGCCTTCTTGGAACTGTTGAAAGGACTGTGTTGTAGATTGGAGATAGATGATGTCGTATCCCTCCCCCACTGTTGAGAGAGAGCTGTTCAATTTTGACTCAATCTCCAATCTACAACACAGTCCTGTCAACAGTTCCAAGAAGGCTCCACACCAATTTGCATCACTCAGGTGACCCCCGAAAGACACAGACAAACCTCCAGGTGACCTTAACGACTTTCTAAAAGAATGCAAATGACTTGCTGTCTGCAAGGAGTATCAATCCTTCCATTCCCCACCATCCAGTCAGTGCTGAAGAAGCTTCTTGGATGAGAAGCAAACATCTTCAAAGAAAAACCAGAAAGTCCAGTTGCCTCTTGAAAAAAAAGCACCTTTGGGACAACCATGACCTGGATGACTGAGAATCTCCATAGACATTGAGCTCACCAGTGGTGCGCCTCTGGCTCCTGGTTTGGGGGGTTTGCTCACAGCTCCTTTGGCAGGTTCTGTTTCATCTTCAGCTTTGGTTGATGCAGGCGGATGTCGTCCATGTTTCGGTGGTGGAGTGTACGAAGGCGCCATCTCCAGTTGGAAGTGTGCTGCAGGTAAACGGCACGCCATCTTCTCCGTAGGTCGCGGTGTGGTGGAGGTTTGTGAGGGAGACTGAGGTAGGGAAAATGGGAGTAAGGGGGAACCGGCCTTATCGGCCTCGACTGGTGGGACCGTCTGAGTCGCGCAATCTTTCGTGTTAGCTTTCCGTTTTGGAGGAACGTGCGTTCTGGCAAACAAGTGTGACTTTTTCTGTGATTTGAGAGAAATGGGAGGAGGTGACTCCGACTCCTCTGACTCCTCTGATAACTTCTCCTCCTTTTCTTTGGCCTGGTCAGGAGGTGATGAGGTGGGTTTTCTTTTCTGAGGAAGCGATTGAACGGAGCTCTCGCTGGTCACCTGAGATACCTCTTGACTTTTGAAGTGGGTCTTTGAAGACTTCACAAGCCTTTCCGGGGTTGTTTCGGCCTCGTCCATTTCTGATGGCAAGATGATGGAAACGGATTTGCTGGTCTGCACTCTTTCTTCTGAGGTTTTCAAAATCCCTTTGGGTAACTGAGTGGGTTCCTGGATGTAAACCTCGGCTGGTTCTTTGACAGGATCGAAGATAGAGAAAACTGTCCTGGGCACCGAGACATGGGCTGAAGAAGCTTTCCTTTTGTCCCTTTTCTTCCTGCTTGGCGGTTTCTTTTTAGGCTCCTCAGGCAAGGGTGGCGAAGGCACCGTTGAGATGCAGCGTGTGTCACCAACCATGAAAGATACTTTCTCAAATTGTCCTTTAGGGGGAGGGGCAACTGCCACCAAATGTTTCTCCAAAGGTTCTTTTGGTGGGGGTTTCTCTTTCTTTAGACAGGGGAATATCTTTTCCCATATGCTCGGTTCTGGTTCGGGGACTTTTGCTTTAGCTGGCGGTTTTGGCTGAGAGGGCGCAGTAGGCCCGCTTCCTGCAGGTACAGCAGGAGTGGCAGGCTGTGGCTTCTGAGGGGCTGGCTGTGGCTGTGGGGCTGGCTGTGGCTGTGGGGCCGGCTGTGGCTTCTGTGGGGCTGGCTGTGGCTGTGGGACTGGCTGTGGCTTCTCAGGGGGTGGCTCTGGTGTCTCCGGGGCTGGCTCTGCCTTCTTAGAGGATGGCCCCTCAGCTGGTGGCTGTGCATTTAATAATAAAACAGCATGTTATTATTTAAGGTTTGGAGAGAAAGGGATGGAGAAAAGAGCCAAATAGGTTGAGAGTGCTTGTTAAATCGTAAGGAAAACTAATATGGATTCTTGCTGACATTGCCTTCCAGTGTTTTGATGCTACGCATTCATTGATTACTCCGTACTCACCTTGTCTATTATTCCTTGTTTCTCCTCTGTCTTGTATTTAATTTCTTCTCTAGCATCTCAAGCTGTTTTATGGGCATTGTATATTTTTTTAATGTCTCAATTTAAATCTGTCCTGCCAAATGTTGGTCAACAGGCCCCATCATTCAGGCACCAGTATGGGATAGGCAGTACCTGGCTCAACAGTAGTGTCTGTGAGCGGGATCTAGGTGGACCATTGCTTAAGTGTGAGCCAGCAGTGTGCTGTAGCTGCCAAAAAAAGTCTAGACTACATCAACATAGGGATAGCATCAAGACCACAGAAAGTGACAATACCGCTCTACACTTGGGGCCCAGAGGTGGGTTCCTGCCGGTTCGGACCGATTCAATAGAACCGGTAGTGGGAATTTCCCCCTGCTCGCTGAACCGGCAGCAATGGCTGGCTGGCCACGCCCCCAAACCGGCTCTCTCAGCAGCGCCGTAGGTGCTGCCATCTTGTTTTTAGCTTCTGTGCATGCGTAGAAACTGGTTTGTTAGCACTGCGCATGCATGTGCATGTGTGCAAAGCGTGCGCACACCCATGCGGCGCGGGAGGAAGCAAACCAGCATCGAGGTAAGTTAGAACCCACTCCTGTTGGGGCCACACTTGGAATACTGCTTCCAATTCTGGTCATTACAATACACGAAAGATGCTAAGGCTCTAGAAAATGCTCAGAGAAGAGCAACAAAGTTTATAAGGGGCCTGGAGGCTAAACCATAAGACGAATGGTTAAGGGAACTAGGTACGTTTAGCCTAATGAAGAGAAGGCTTAGTGTGACATGGTAGCTGTCTTCCAATAGCAATAGCACTTAGCAATAGCACTTAGACTTATATACTGCTTTTCAGTGCTTTGCAGCCCTCTCTAAGCGGTTTACAGAGTCAGCCTCTTGCCCCCAACAATCTGGGTCCTCATTTTACCCACCTTGGAAGGATGGAAGGCTAAGTCAACCTTGAGCCTGGTGAGATTCGATCTGCCAAATTGCCGGCAGCCGGCAGTCTGCAGAAGTAGCCTGCAGTACTGCACTCTAACCACTGCGCCACCGTGGCTCCAATACTTGATGGGCTGTCATAGGAAACAGGGCATCAATTTATTCTCCAAAACACCGGAGGGCAGGAGAAGAAACAATGGATGGAAGCTCATCAGAGAGAGAACCAACCTGGAAATAAATAATTTCTTGACAGTAAGAATGATTGATCAATGGAACAGCTTGCCTCCAGAAGTTGTGGGTGCTCCATCGCTGGAGGTTTTCAAGTAAAGATTGGACAACCATTTGCCCAGGGTGGTATAAAGACTCCTGCCTTGGTCAGGAGGTTGGACTTCCTCCAACCTCCAAAGTCACTTCCAGTCCTTTGATTCTATGAGTCATTCCTCATCATGGCCCATGTGGCTTTGAGTAATAAGAGGGGTAATGGCCAGTATGTGGTGGGACACCCAGCTCTCTGTTGAGGAGCATGGAATTGCAATGCTGTCGCCTGACTGTGGATGAATGGGAGCAGGGGAGGGTTCCTAATTTTTTTACTACCACTCTGTGGGCATGGCTTATTTTGTGGGTGTGGCTTGCCAGCCATGTGACTGGGTGGGCGTGGCTTGCCAGCCATGTGACTGGGTGGGCGTGGCTTCTTGGACTGCTGAAGGGAGGGGAACTGAGATAGGTCCTGCCGCCCGTTCCCTCTCCCCTCAGCAGCTCGAGAACCCTCAAACATGTGAAAATGCCTAGGATCGTCACTGCACGTTTGTGGCTTCTTGGACTGAGGGGAATGGAGATAGCTCCTGCCGCCCATTCTTTCAGCGTCTCACGCGCTCCCTCAGCCATCCTCCCCTGCTTGGACTCACTGTGGGATAGGAAGGCAGTGCATGCGCAGTGCTGGAAGCTCGGCTTCTGGGCAAGCGCAGAAGAAAATTTTTTAAAAAATGTAAAAAACTATTTTTTAAAAAAAATGGTGGCACCCAGGCACCAGCAACTGACCGCACCGGTACTGTGACGTCACCAGCGGGCCGCTACCGGTGCTATAGAGTGGACCGCACTGGTAGGAACCCACCACTGAATGTGAGACTAGACATCCATATTGAGATTTAAGCTCTGCAGATAGTGGGTGGACATCGGAGGTTAAAATATTAAGGGCAGCATACTCATGCTTAAGATTAATACAAAATAAATACAATTCCAGCATGCCATTCATTAGCATTTTGTAACCCAGATTTGATTTATTTTTTAAAAAAACTTCTGCCAAGGCGACAGTGGGACACATACAATGTATTACCATGTTGTAAGGAATATCCTTCTGGGTTCGGTTCCAAGTGGGGGAAAAGGCACTGGAAGCATGGTGACTTTCTGTTTGCTAGATGGGTCTGCCTGAAGAGGGTAGATCTTTGTTATGTAGAGTAGACTGGTCCAGGCTATTAACAAAAGTGGGGGAAACGAGTGATCTGGGCCCATTCCTTGATGGCATATTGACAAAGGTGGGGGCTACTAACAGTGAGTCTTTTTCTGCCTAAAACATGTTTCTCTACTTCTCAGGTTTCAAAATTTTTCTTAAAAGCTGTAACTATTAGAGGAGAACGTTGTAATTCCCTTTGGCCAAGGCTTCTGGTGTTAATGGTTTGTGATTGTATTTTTTTTCTTTTGTTTTTTGTTGCACTTGTATTTTGGTCTGTGACTGTAAATAAAATTATATATATGTTTCTCCATTTTCTAATCCAGGGAAATATAAGATTCTGCCTTTTTTAATATTTCCTAAAATATTTCATTCCTCTAGGAGTGGGGTAGGTGCTAACTTCCTACAACCAAACATAAACTTCAGCAGGTACCACTATATAGGTAGATCAATATTGAAAACAATAAGGCAACAGGTGCCACATTTAGAGTCAAATTAAACCATGATTCTATATGAAACATACGGTAATAGAATAGCAGAATTACAGAGTTGGAAGGGACCTTGGAGGTCTTCTAGTCCAACCCTCTGCTTAGGCAAGAAACCCTGTAGCATTTCAGACAAATGGTTGTCCAATCTCTTCTTAAATACTTGCAGTGTTGGAGGATTCACAATTTCTGGAGGCAAGTTGTTCCACTGATCAATTGTCCTCACTGTCAGGAAATTTCTCCTCATTTCTAGGTTGCTTCTCTCCTTGATTAGATTCCATCCATTGCTTCTTGTCCTGCCTTCAGGGGCTCTGGAGAATAGGTTGATCCCCTCTTCTTTGTGGTAGCCTCCTAGATATTAGAGCACTGCTAACATGTCACCCCTAGTCCTTCTTTTCACTAGACTAGATATACCCAACTCCTGCAACCAATCTTCATGTGTTTTAGCCTCCAGTCCCCTAATCATTTTGTTGCTCTTCTCTTCACTCTTTCTAGTGTCTCAACATTTTTTAAACTGGATGCAATATTCCAAGCGTGTTCTTACCAAGGCCACACTTGGAATATTGTCAGGTGCAAAATATCAAGATTATATATGAAGTTACAATTGAACTAGTTTATTAGGTAAAGCCAAGGTGGTGCAGTGGTTAAAGTGCAGCACTGCAGTTCAGCAGTTCAGCTGTTCAAATCTCACCAGGCTCAAGGTTGACTCAGCCTTCCATCCTTCTGAGGTCAGTAAAATGAGGACCCAGATTGTTGGGGGCAATATGCTGAACTCTGTAAACCGCTTAGAGAGGGCGGTATATGAAGCGGTATATAAGTCTAAGTGCTATTGCTATTGCTATTACTCTTATGTCTATGCACAAAAATATATTCAAGTAACAGCACTATTTTGGCACTAGTTAAGGCTCAAAGGAACTCAAAAGAGGTTGAATGTGGTCCATTTGTGACTATGTAGAGATTCTAGGCTGATTCCTCTTTTGACTCTGCTTCCTCCAGGTTCTGCCATTCCTTCTTCTACATATGTTGATCCTATGTTGACATTGGTTTTCATGAAAAGAGGTTCCATCTATTTCACACCCAAAAACCTAATAGCTAGCGCTGCTTTTTACAAGTTTAGCCTTTTCAAACAACCATAAGAAAACCGCTTGCCTTTAAAACAGAAGGTCTGGATCTCACTTTGTGACCAGGCCGAGATGGTTTTGGGAAGTCTTGTTGAAAAATTATTTTGGGCAGTGGTTTTGGTAACGAGGTACGGCTTTCAGCTCCTGAAATATAGAAAGGAACAAGATTGGATTTTGAACTTGAAAAAATGAGAGAATAAGGAACATATGCACAACTAAATGAGCATATACACAGCTAATTTACGGATGGATCTAAACTCATAAACATGTGACTGTGTAAACTCTTGGATAGCATTTAAATCCAGCTACTTCCGAAATCTGTAACCCAAATGTGATTTTTAATGGAACTACAGGAGCCAATATATTAAATACATCATAACCAATTGTAACCATAAGTGTTTATTTTGCTTTGCTATACAAGTACAGGTAGTTTTCGACTTAGGACCACAATTATGCCCAAAATTTATGTTGCTAAGTGAGACTTCTGTTAAGTGAGTTTCTGACAGTGAGAGCAATCAACCAATGGAACAGAAGTTGCCTTCAGAAGTTGTGGGAGCTTCATCACTGGAAGCTTTCAAGAAGAGATTGGACTACATTCTGTCAAAAATGGTGTAGGGACTGCTTGGGTGGGGGGAGTTGGACTAGATGACCTACAAGATCCCTTCCAACTCTGTTAATCTATATCTGTATACGTTTCAGAACAGAATGGCAATGTTGGAAATAAATAACAATGAATAGGATAGCAATACATGTGTTATCCTTGATCAAAACCGTCTTTCTAACAATTACCTAACTTCATACCTGGGCTTCGTGTTTCACTCTGTCCACGTCTTCCATGTTTACTGCAATACAAATGGAAAGATTTTATTTTCTTTTTTAAAAAAAATCATATTTGGATTAGTCTAGCAGTATTTCAGGAATCTGATGTATAATCGGACATCAAAGCTAGGCAAAGCTGCACAAACCGGCTTAGAAGGAAGAATGTCATACAACTTAACTGCAACATAATCAGCTGCAGATTACAGACTAACATTAATTCACTTTTTCAATGGCAAGCAGATAACGTTTGTTCTCTGTGCGTATATTTTAGTGCAGAGGTGTCAAACTCAATTTCATTGAGGGCCGCATCAGGGTTGTGTTTGACCTCGGGGGGCTGGGGGCTGGGGGGTGTGGCCAGAGTGGGTGTGGCCAGCTTGACTTCACTTGTGTCGCGGGCGCCTGTAGTGACCCGAGTCGTCTGCCAGTGAAAATGGGCTCCCAAGCACTTTTTCTGGCTGCGACAGCCTCCCGCAATCCTTTGCCAGTAAAAATGGAGCTTGTGAGGGCCCCACACAGCCTTCCTGACCGTCGGAAACCCTCTGTCAGCAAAAACAGAGCTTGGGAGGGCCGCACATGGCCAGTGGTGGGATTCAAAAAAATTTATTACCGGTTCTGTGGGCGTGGCTTGGTGGGCATGGTGTGGCTTGGTGGGTGTGGCAGGGGAAGGATACTGTAAAATCTCCATTCCCTCCCGATCAGCTGGGACTCGGGAGGCAGAGAATAAATGGGGACGGGGCCAGTCAGAGGTTGTATTTACCGGTTCTCCGAACTACTCAAAATTTCCGCTACTGATTCTCCAGAACTGGTCAGAACCTGCTGAATCCCACCTCTGCACATGCCCTTCCGACCTCCGTTTTTGCTAGCAGAGGCACCGCGGGCCGGTCCCTCGCTGTTTCCAGAATGGCTCCGCGGGCCAGATCTAAGCACCCCAAGGGCCGGATCTGGCCCACGGGCCTTGAGTTTGACACCCCTGTTTTAATGCAAGGTTTTCCCCAAACACAAATGAAAAGAATTGTAGTTGTTTTTAAATGGGATTAGCCTTAAAATACAGCTTTTCCACGAGTATCTCTTTATGGGATACATCATGTTCCCAAATGCTATGAATGAATACCGTATTTTTCAGAGTATAAGATGCACCTTTTTACCCTCCAAAATAGGGTGAAAACTTGGGTGCGTCTTATACACTGAATGCAGCCCCACCCACCTAGCCACTCCCACCCTTTGGCCTCTGTCTTCCAGCAATTTACCTGTTTTGCAGCAAAGAGGGAAGGGCCTGTAAAGCCAAACAAGTGAGTAGCAGTTTCCCGACCTACAGCTGATTAGGTTTGCTACGTGGGAAAATGGAAGTGAAACTAGCTGCAAAGAGGCAAATAGCTGGGAGAGACACACAGATTTTTATTTTTTGCTGGATACAAGGGAGTAAGTGAATAACTATAAATGTCTGTAGAATGTTCAAATTATTAGACTTATTTTTTAAAGACTGCTTTATTATTGTTCTAGCCAGGTGTCTCCAACCTTGGCAATTTTAAGACTTGTGGACTTCAACTCCCAGAATTCCACAGCCAGCTTTGTTAGCTTTGCTGGCTGTGGAATTCTGGGAGTTGAAGTCCACAAGTCTTAAAGTTGCCAAGGTTGGAGACCTCTAGACAACTTAACAAAATAAAGAAGCTTTTTAAAATAAATGCTTACTCTGAAGAGGTCCAGTGCTATTGTATCTTCTTTTAAATAATAGAGAATAATGTATATTTCCAGAAATTTTAATTAATTTTAACAGCTCTGTACAAGTATAGTATGAAATGTAACAGTGTCCTGTTTAGTATTAGAGTTTAGTTACCTTGGAGTAGATCTATTTAAATAATTGGGAGGAGTTAGTATGACTATATTTAAGAAAACTTTCTGGCATAATGTACATTTCTCCAATTCTTTGCTATTTCTATGGGTCAAGCACACATGCACAGAAATACACAGCAAACAGTGTATATCATCTGTGCTGTTTGCTGTTTGCTGTTTGGCAAATTGCTTGGAGGTAGAGGCCTTTTTTCCTTGTTTTCCTTCCCCAAAACTAAGGTGTGTCTTATACTCCGAAAAATATGGTACATGTATTGAATTTTTAAAAAACTGTTCAATGAGCAAAGCTTTCTGGCTGGTTTAAAATAAAACATTTGCTAAATATTGGTAGTCCTTGACTTACAACCAGAATGGACCCCAAAATTCATGTTGCGAAGCGAGACGGTTGCTAATGGATTCTACCACACCTTACAAACTTTCTTGCCACCTTTGTTAAAGTGAATCCCTGCAGTTGTTAAGTTAGTAACACGGTTTGTTAAGTGAATCTGGCTTCCCCATTGACTTTCAGTTCATTTAATGGCCGTTCAAAGTTACAACAGCCCTGAAAAAATGACTTATTTTTATTTCTTATTTCAGGTGAATTTTTTGATAAAAATACCTGAATTTTTCCCCAGTTATAAATGATTATATCATTTACGTTCTGAAATATTTTGTTTCTTGCTTTTCAGGTTTGTAGACTCGCAAGGAAAATTCAAAATGGCTGCCCCTTAGAGTTGCCTCAAAAACAAAGAGCAATGATTGAATTCCTTGTTGCTGAGGGGGAAACTCCTGTGAACATCCACAGACGATTACAAAATGTGTTTGAGGACAATACTTTAGATTATAGCAATGTATGCAGGTGGGTTGGTCGTCTGAATGATGAAAAGGTGAGGAAGTGAAAACTGCAGTGAAGAAGTGGCTCAAAGAACAGTCGACAGAATTTTACGAGGCAGGGATACATGCTCTCATTCGAAGGCGGAACATTGCTATTGAGAGAAACGGTGACTATGTTGAGAAGTAGGGATGTGATCCACAGAGGACCAGCTTCATAATGTTGGTAATTATACCTGTCCTAAAGAAAATGGCATTATGTTTTGACTCACCCTCGTCTCTCTCTCTCTCTCTCTCTCTCTCTCTCTCTCTCTCTCTCTCTCTCTCTCTCTCTCTCTCTCTCTCTCTCTCTCTCTCTCTCTCTCCCTCCCTCCCTCCCTCCCTCCCTCCCTCCCTCCCTCTCTCTCTCTCTCTCTCTCTCTCTCTCTCTCTCTCTCACAGCTAGGGCAATTAACCAGTGGAACAGCTTGCCTCCAGAAATTGTGAATGCTGCACACTAGACATTTTTAAGAAGATGTTGGATAACCATCTGTCTGAAGTAGTGTAGGGTATCCTGCATAAGCAGGGGGTTGGACTAGAAGACTTCCAAGGTCCCTTCCAACTCTGTTGTTGTTATTATTATTATTATTATTATTATTATTATTATTATTATTATTATTATTATTATTATTATTATTATTATTATTATTATTATTATTATCTATCCATCATCTATCCATCATCTATCTATCTATCTATCTATCTATCTATCTATCTATCTATCTATCTATCTATCTATCTATCTATCTATCTATCTATCATCTATCTATCTATCTATCTATCTATCTATCTATCTATCTATCTATCTCTCTATCTATCCATCATCTATCCATCATCTATCTATCTATCTATCTATCTATCTATCTATCTATCTATCTATCTATCTATCTATCTATCTATCTATCTATCTATCTATCATCTATCATCTATCTATCTATCTATCTATCTATCTATCTATCTATCTATCTATCTATCATCTATCTGTCTATCTATCTATCTATCTATCTATCATCTATCTGTCTATCTATCTATCATCTATCTGTCTATCTATCTATCTATCTATCATCTATCTGTCTATCTATCTATCTATCTATCTATCTATCTATCTATCTATCTATCTATCTATCTATCTATCTTCTATCATCTATCATCTATATATCTATCTATCATCTCAACTGTGGTCATCGAGGGCTATTTGAATTTCACTGCCGATAATTTAAATGCATTTCCATTTCATTACCTCAAAAGTTGGCACTTCTTTTTTTTAATCTCTATATTTCGGAGACAGGTAAAGAGAGGTTCTGTTTCCAAAGCAAGAGAAAAATAAATATAAAAAGAAATGAAAAATTGTTTTGGCCCTATTCCCTAGCGTCTTCATAAAAAAAAACATGTTGAAATTATTTTCCTCAACAGCTTTTTAAGTGTTGAAAAGCCTTGTTTTGTTTCTTCCCTTGTTAATTAAATCATTCATCCAAAACTTGTGGGGAAAAGAGAGATCTAATTTATAGCCCTGGCCTAGTGAAAGAAATGAAATGAAGAAAAAGCTGAACTGTTCAAAAGATTTATTAAGACTGTAGTGAAAGCTTTTTAAATAAACTTCAATGGGAGGCTACAGGGAAATGTGGCAACATACACAAAAGCAAAGATAATGAAGGGGAGCTTAGAGGAACAGGTAGAAAAGATTATTTCTATTACAAAGCCTCATTTGGAAGACAGATAACTGTAGTTGATGTTGTTGTCGTGATGTCCCCAAATAAAGGATGTTCCTGAATGGTGCCTTGCTTCGCACCTTTTATAGTTCAGATTCATTCTAGAGTGGATGCATAACACATTTTAGTGGGTCACAGAAAAAAAATGTATAGAGCAGAGTACTGAATAAAGACTATGCTTTAGTTGCTACGGGACTAGGATTTCATTTTGTAAATGGTCCTTGTTTCCTTGGTAGGCCTCCATAGCTGCGGAGAGAACAAACGTTGACCCCTGGTCCTTGCACCTTGGTCTGTGTGTGTGTTCCCCACGGCATCTCACTACTGGAGACTCACGTGAGAGGAACATTATTCATGGGTCATTCAGCTAGCTAGATAGCTAGCAATAATAGCTGGCCAGCTGGCTGGATTGCTAGCTACATAGTTAGATAGTCAGATAGCCACTAGATAGCTGCATTGGATGGATGGATGGATGGATGGATGGATGGATGGATGGATGGATGGATGGATGGATGGATGGATGGATGGATGGAAGGATGGATGGATGGATGATAGTTGACAGATTAGATAGCTGATTAGATAGATAGATAGATAGATAGATAGATAGATAGATAGATAGATAGATAGATAGATAGAGATAGATGGGAGATATATGATAGATATAGATAGATATGATGGATGGATGGATGGAGATGCATGGATGGACAGATATAGATAGATAGATAGATAGATAGATAGATAGATAGATAGATAGATAGATAGATAGATAGATAGATAGATAAAGAGATAGAGATAGATAGTAGATATATAAATGATATAGATATCAAAAGAAAGATATAGATAGATAAGAGATATAGAGATAATAGAGATAGATAGATAGATGATAGATAGATAGATAGATAGGTAGGTAGGTAGGTAGATAGATAGATAAAGAGATAGTAGATAAATGATATAGATATAAAAAGAAAGAAAGAGATAGTAGATAGATAGATAGATAGATAGATAGATAGATAGATAGATAGATAGATAGATAGATAGATAGATAGATAGATAAAGAGATAGAGATAGATAGTAGATAGATAAATGATATAGATATAAAAAGAAAAAGATAGAGATAGATAGATAGATATAGAAAGAAAGAAAGAAAGATAGAGATAAGAGATATAAGATAATAGAGATAGAAAGAAAGAAAGAAAGAAAGAAAGAAAGAAAGAAAGAAAGAAAGAAAGAAAGAAAGAAAGAAAGAAAGAAAGAAAGAAAGACACAGAGACAGCCATCCATCTATCCATCCAGCCAGCCAGCCATCCATCCAGCCAGTCAGTAAAACTGCTGAGGCCTGAATCATATAGGTAGTAGCTTGCATTATATACATGTCCAGGAACCTAATTTTAGCAACTCATGGCAAATGTTGTTTTTCAACCATCTCAAGAATCTTTTCTATGTAATCAAGTGACTTTTAATTGATTCATTGCTTGAATCTTGAATGATTGGGATGAATGCTTTGGAAACGGGGAAGAGGGTTTTTTTTGTGTGTGTTCAGGATATATTTTTTTTATAGGTCAGCCTTTAGATAAAGTAAGGTTATAGGTTTTATTCAATGAATTGTTTAGAGTCAATGAATTGTTTAGATAAATAAATGATTTTGAAATGATTTTGAAAACTGAAAATTAATTAGGGATGCCTTTCAAATGTAAGTTTTAAATATTTGCATTTGATCAATTCCCAACCAAATATTTGGAGTTACAAGTACAATGGTACCTTGGTACTCAACTGCTTTGAAACTCATTGGATTTGGTACTCAACACATTTTGATGTGAACATTTTGTCCCAGTACTCATTGTTTGTTTGGTACTCAATGTGCAAGCTCGAACTTGCTGGTGTCGGCTGCCTTGTGACTCACTACATTATTTCTTATGGGGAAAATATTTTTGGTACTCATTGTTTTTGGTACTCATCACACCTCCCCGAACCAATTAACAATGAGTACTGAGATACCACTATATACCTCTGGGATGTTTTGTCTTTTTTTAAAAAAGGACAATGTAGCCTTATGAAGATGATCACTTGCATGATAACACACACCTCAAATCTCTAAACCACATCTGGATTTTAGCATTTGGGATGATTTCCCATTTCAGTCAATATAGAAGGTTGGAATAAAAGGACTTTCTTGATCACAAAGCTCATGAGGAATTTTGTTTTTGAAACCCTAAGGAACAAAGAATGTCAATAAGAAGAATGGAAGGAATTGTTGATTTTCCCCCCATGGAGTCACTGTTTGGTTTCACCCAACACTAATAAAGAAAATAGGTCCCACAATTTTTTCCTCCCTGGATTTAAAACCTAACCCTGGTAACCATAAGATTTTGGAATCAACACCTTTCCTTTAATTGTATTCCTCCAAGATATCAATGGAATTAAGCTTGGGAAGTATGAAAAATAGCCCAGATAATGAATGGAATGCATTTTAATGAGATCGTGCTAACCCATTCACTTTTTAAAAGACGCTCTTTTTCAAACAATGGGAAACTTGTCTACAGTGGTACAGAGCAGGGGCGGGTTCCTAATTTTTTCACTACCACTCCGTGGGCGTGGCTTATTTTGTGGGTGTGGCTTGCCAGCCATGTCACCGGGTGGGCGTGGCTTCTTGGACTGCTGAAGGGAGGGGAACTAAGATAGGTCCTGCTGTCCATTCCCCTCCCCCCAGCAGCTCGAGAAGCCTCGAACGTGCAAAAATACCTAGGTTCATCACCGCACGTTCATGGCTTCTCGGACTGCTGAAGGGAGGGGAATGGAGATAGCTCCTGCCGCCCGTTCTTTCAGCGTCTCACACGCTCCCTAAGCCATCCTCCCCTGCTTGGACTCGCTGTGGGGTAGGAAGGCAGTGCATGAGCAGTGCCGTAAACTCGGCTTCTGGGCATGCGCAGAAGAATTTTTTAAAAAAAAATAAGTTTTTTTTTAAAAATGGCGGCGCCCAGGCACCGGCAACCGACCGCACCGGTACTGTGACATCACCAGCGGGCCGCTACCGGTGCTATAGAGTGGACCGCACTGGTAGGAACCCACCACTGGTACAGAGGAGACTATCAAGTCTGGAGTACAAAAATCAGAGAACTTTCTTTGTTCCATTTGGTGGTCAGTTCAGATGACAGCTCAGATACGGCTGACCTCACCCCAGACTTCTATCACAATATTTTTTCCATGGGTTTGAATGGGGGCAGCATATTTACTGGGTGTTCTCAGAAGATCCTAAGGACTATTGCAGAAAACCCAGCACTGTTTTTAAAGGGTGTTAAGAAGAAAAGCAGACGTATTCCCTATCTTCTAGCTTAGAGCTACATTCTTTAGCAACTAACAATAGAGAAAGCCTCCGCAGAACTGGAATTCATGCCAAGAACTAAATGGAACTGAATTAAAAATAAAAGAGATTGTTGGAATGTTTGGGTTGGATTTACCCGGTAAATATGGCTACCAGATGCCCTTATTTAGGCTAGCTCTGCAGCCAGTCTCTTCCTGAAATGACACAAAACAGTCATAGCGTGGATGAGCAGATTCCAGATTGTTTCCTGTCTACAATCTCTATCTTAAAATGAAATTCAAGAATTCCGTGCACAGGGATTTCCTCTCCCCACTTTTGTTTTTGATAGTTTGGATGAAAATCTATCAAAGACAAGAAAAGAATGTAAGATTTGTGAGAAATGCTCAGAAAGGCCAAGTCACTTTTCCCCTTTGAGAACCTGAAGTCTAAGAATTAGGAGGTGGCGTTAGACCAGTGTCTAGAGTGGTGCGGTGGCCTAGAGGTGGAGCTCTTGCCTCACAATCAGGAGTCTGTGAGCTCGATCCTAGGTAGAGGCAGATATTTCTCTCTCTGGGCACAATGAGGATTTATCTGCTGAATAAAATTCCGCATTGGCGACAGGAAGGGCATCTGGCCAGTAAACACTCTGCTCCATTCAGTTGCCCAGACTCCACCCCGCAAGGGATTATGGGGTCGTAACAAGGAGATGATGATGATGATGATGTTAGGCCAGTGTCTCTAAAAATGGGAATCATGGCTCAAAACGTCTACAGAGCCCCATGACTGCTTTTTTCTTAATAAAAAAGAGCCGAGGTGGCGCAGCAGTTAGAGTGCAGTACTGCAGGCTACTTTAGCTGACTGTGATCAGCAATTCAGCTGTTCAAATCTCACCGGCTTAAGGTTGACTCAGCCTTCCATCCTTCCGAGGTAGGTAAAATGAGGACCCAGATTGTTGGGGGCAATGTAAATATATACATTGCTTAATGGTGTAAACCGCTTAGAGAGTGCTTGCACTATGAGGCGGTTTATTATTTATTTATTTATTTGTCTGTCTGTCTGTCTGTCTGTCTGTCTGTCTGTCTGTCTGTCTGTCTGTCCGTCCGTCCGTCCGTCCGTCCGTCCGTCCGTCCGTCCGTCCGTCCGTCCGTCCGTCCGTCCGTCCGTCCGTCCGTCCATCCATCCATCCATCCATCCATCCATCCATCCATCCATCCATCCATCCATCCATCCATCCATCCATCCATCCATCCATCCATCCATCCATCTATCTATCTATCTATCTATCTATCTATCTATCTATCTATCTATCTATCTATTTAGCAATTCTTATATGCCGCCCTACTCCCAGGGGACTCAGGGCGGCGTACAACATGTATAAGAACAGCTACATTACAATATAAAAACAAACAATGACAGTTAAAAAAAAATTAAAAAGCCACACAAGCAACCGTCGCAATCACCCCGCCTGCAGGAAGAGCCATGTCTTAATGGATTTCCGGAAGGCCAGCAAGGTGGGGATGGTTCGTATCTCCGGGGGTAGTTGGTTCCAGAGAGCCGGAGCTCCCACAGAGAAGACTCTCCCCCTAGGACCCGCCAACTGACATTGTTTGGTTGAAGGGACCTGGAGGAGGCCGACTCTGTGGGATAAGTCTCACTGATAAATAAATAAATAAATAAATAAATAAATAAATAAATAAATAAATAAATAAATAAATAAATAAATGAATGAATGAATGAATGAATGAATGAATGAATGAATGAATGAATGAATGAATGAATAAATAAATAAATAAATAAATAAATAAATATAGGTTAGTTTTAGTATAGTGCAGTTTCAGTGTATCGCGGCTGATGTCGAAAGACATTGATTCAGCTCTCAAAACGCTGTTGATCCTGTGTGCTCACACACAAATCCAGAGAGCTGCTTTCAAACTGATGAAGAATTATCCTGTTGCAAGGAAAAGCTAAATACAGGTATATATTTTGTCATGTCTGCAATGACCATCAGTTTTACTGATTCCTACTGGGGGAAGAAAAAGACAAAATTGGACATCTATCCAGGTAAAGGTATACTCTGAACAAGTGGACAGCTTGTGTCACCCTAGATAGAACTCCACTTATGATGTAGGTCAGATGATATGATATTTCTAGGTTCAGCTCTTGGTTGGAAAAAGGCAGATATAGTTGGTCTCCATTAGACCGGCCACCGTCTTAAATATCTGAATGGGTCCCCGTACACAAATCCCCAAAGAGATCCCAATTTGAACCCTCCCTTTGCTTCAATCTCAGAAGTCACTCTGCGGAGAAGAGCACCCACCAACCCAAAAGATACATGTAAGTGAAAAAAATCAGTCACCTCTCCTGCTTCTTCATTCTTCATGGGGAAAAGTGTTTTCTTCCAGAAGCCATTTCTTTTCTCTTCCTGTTGAGAATTTATACTGTGATGTCATGGAATAGATCCTTGGAGTGAGAACAATGATGTCATAAAAGAAGAAAGAAGGGGAAATGAAGAGAAAGACAGGTGGAGTTTTGTGACCTTTTCCCCCTAATTCTCAGCTGAAATCTGTCTTCCAGTTTCTGAAATGTCTTCTTGCCTGAAAAAGAAGCTTCTGTTTTGTTGTGTGGTTCCCGGGATTCTTTGCAAAGTCCTTTGTTGGTGGTTTTGAACTTGCCATGTTCTGACTCAGCTCCCCAAACATGACAAACCCTCTGAAGTTAACTCAAAGATTCCTTTATTAGGAGCGCCAGTAACCCCAGGAAAAAGTTTCCGTCTCACCGCAGGCTAACAAGTCCATATGGCAGGGAGATAAATAGCTGTCTGCCACATCTATCCGTCTCTGCCCCCTGCCTTTTATCCCCAGAGCTAGGGTGGGGCTTCAGTAGCAGTGGTGGCTCTTCCAACCCAAGGACCGGCCCATAGATTTCCACTGCTCGCTTCTCCTCTGCCTTCTGCACATCTGCGCGTCAGGCACAGGACCCAGCCGTTCCTCCTCTTCCTCATCAGCCATCTCCAGACCTGGGGGCTGTTGACTCTCCACCTGAGGGCTGACAGATAGCCCAGGCTCCGCCTCTGTCTGTCTCTCTGCCAGCTCCATTCCCTCTTCCCCATCAGAGCTCTCACGTTGCCTTGATGCTGACCTTGATTCCCACACCTCCTCCTCCTCCTCCTCTGATTTGGCTGCTGGAGGGGCTGGCAGCCGACAGGCCACAACATTACCTAGTTTTCTTGAGTCGGTGGATAGTGTCACCCTTTTCTCTCCTTTTCTCTTACACCCATCTCTGTCTCCTTCTGCAGTCTCCTGGTCAGTTTTTTTTCCTTTTGTGATCTGGAAATGTTTGTGGAAACATCAACATGAAACATGATGTCTTTCTGTGGGATGTTGTGGAAGCTTGAGAAGCCATGTGGAGAATGCATGTTATGACAGTAAGATGACGGTACAAAGAATCACCTAGCCATCTTGTCATTAAAGGGATGGGTTCACATAAGATATTCACCCATCACTCAAGATTAAAAACCAAACTGCTGGATTCCCACAACATTTTTATCCCTCCCCTCCCAAAACTGTACAAGAGCACAAGGGAACAGCTTGGATCATGTAATCAACTCCGCTCAACGGTTGACTATCCAGATTTTGTAAGTTGTAGAGCAGGGGTGTCAAACTCGATTTCATTGAGGCTGCATCAGGGTTGTGTTTGACCTCATTGGGGGAAACGTTGTTGAGGATACGGCACATATAATATTTGAATGTAGGATGTATGAGGAAGTAAGAAAACAATACCTGTCCCCAATTATAAATAAATTTTCCCACTGGAATGCAAGGCATAAATTAACATTTCTATTGAAGGCAGACTCTCCTCCCCTGGTAAGGGCTATCACTCGCTACCTTAATAGGATTACAGCAATACGAGCCAGCTACATTGAAAAGAATTTCATTGATTGTAAGAAAGATGAGCTGAGTTAGAGATGAGATATTTTATTTGGGTTATCTAGTTTTAGAAATTTAGTTATTGAATTTTAATATCGTTGAATTTTGATGTCATGTACCATATATATTTTTGTACGGTTGTTTCTGTACCTGTTTGTTCTGTTTTTCTTTTTTTTGAAAAGGCCTTCGGGCTATTCAATAAATGTATTATAACACCTCATTGGGGGGGGGGGGCAAGGTGGATGTGACCAGGGTGGGCATGGCCAGCATGACATCACTTATGTCGGGGGTTTGTGTGTGCCTGTGATGATCCGAGCACTCTGTCAGTGAAAACAGGCTCCCAAGCTCTGTTTTCGACTGGGACAGCCTCCTGCAACCCTCTGCCAGTGAAAACGGAGCTCGGGAGAGCCGCTTGCGGCCCTCACAAGCTCCATTTTCACTGGCAGAGGCACTGGGGGCCGGTCCTTCACCGTTTTCAGGGCGGCCCTGCAGGGCAGATCTAAGCGCCCCGCAGGCTGAATCCAGCCCCCAGGCCTTGAGTTTGACACCCTTGTTGTCGATGATGAGTTAACAGATTAACAGAGTTGGAAGGGACCTTGCAGGTCATCTAGTCCAACCCCCTGCCCAAGCAGGAGACCCTGCATCTGCCTCTACCTAGGATTGAACTCACAACCTCCTGATTGTGAGGCAAGAGCTCCGCTGAGAGCTTTAGACTGCATAGATGGATTGTTTTGGTAGCTTAGTACCAACGGTATCTCTGAAGGCTATGAGGGGTTCTATCTCTGGCTGGGTGACAGTCCTAAGGATGCTAAATGCTGTTGATGGATCACTTCAAAGCATCCTCTGGCGTATGTCAGGGCCAAGCTGATGCCTCTGGGAAGCTAAGCATGAAAGAAATTGCCCTCCAGCAGCTGCTGCTATGTGGCATCCTGCCTTTGATGTTGAAGGATCCATATAGTCGTTAGCTGATCTGCCGGCCTTGTCTTCCATAAATCTGCTAATCCTCTTTTCGAGGTAGGCATCGTGCAGCATTACTCAAAAGTGAGTTTCATACAGTCAAAATATGAAGAAGGAGACCCATATTAAAAAGTATTCAGTTTCTTCCTTTTCCTTGATTTTAAGTGTTAATCTATCTATTTCTGCACATTCGTTTTATTGATGGCTAGCCAATAAAAACAGAAGTTAGAATTATGGAAACATAAGAAAAGGATTAATTTTATAAGGAAGGTTTATTAAAATGGATAAGCTATCATTATTATTGTTGTTGTTGTTGTTGTTGTTGTTGTTATTATTATTATACAATTGTATCACAGCGGCCAGTTGTTTCGCCGGATTTGGCATTGATTACTAGTCGAGCCCCACCCAGGGGCCTAGGACGTCGTAATGTATTTTCGAAGTATATGTGCGGAACCAAGCAGTGCGGCTTTCTGCATTTGACTGATGGTGATTTTGTCAATTTTGAACTGTTTTAAATGTAATTCCAGTGCTTTTGGGATAGCACCCAGTGTTCCAATCACCATTGGAATACCACTGCTGGTTTGTGCCATAATCGTTGAATTTCGATTTTTAAGTCCTGGTATTTTGCGATTTTTTCGTGTTCCTTTTCATCGACCTTGCTATCACCTGGTATTGCAATGTCAATGATAGTCACCTTGTTTTTCTCGACCAGCGTGATGTCTGGTGTATTATGCGCCAGTACCTTGTCTGTTTGTATACGAAAATCCCACAAGATCTTGACCATCTGATTTTCAGTGACTTTTTCAGGCTTGTGTTCCCACCAGTTTGTAGCAGTATGGATGTTATAATTTTTGCATAAATTCCAGTGGCTCATTTGTGCAACAGAGTTGTGCCGTAATTTGTAATCAGTCTGCGCGATTTTCTTGCAGCAGCTGAGCACATGGCCTACAGTTTCATCAGCTTCCTTGCATAATCTGCATTTAGTTATTATTATTATTATTATTATTATTATTATTATTATTATTATTATTATTATTATTATTATTATTATTATTATTATTATTATTATTATTATTATTATTATTATTATTATTATTATTATTATTATTATTATTATTAGACCAATACCAAGGTGATGAATTCTATTGTAAATGTTATTGTAAAAGTGGCAGCGGGAGGCTCCGCCCACCTGCCCAGACACCGCCATTTTCATTTTTTAACCCTCTGCGCATGCACAAAGCCTTCTGCAACTGTGGCACGCGCGCAAATCGTGCGGCTTCCGAACTGGTAGGGAAGGTAAGTAGATTTCACCGCTGATTGGAAGGGATAATATCGCTCTGTGCTGCACTAGTCAGACCACACCTGGAAAGCCACATCCAGTTCGGTCACCATGATATAAACAAGCAAAAAAGCGCTGAAGACCAGAAAGAGTGTGGAGAAGAGGAACAAAGAAAACCAGGAGTCTGGAGGATAAACGTTACGATGAATGATTGAATGATTAGGTAGGTTTAGCCTAATGAAGAGAAGGCATAGGGGTGATATAATAGCAGTCTTCCAATTCTGTAATAGGAAAGAGGGTATTGATTTAAGGGACGTGGTGGCTCAGCGGCTAAGACTCTGAGCTTGTCGATCGAAAGGTCGGCAGTTTGATGGTTCGAATCCCTAGTGCTGCATAACAGAGTGAGCTCCCGTTACTTGCCCTAGCTTCTGCCAACCTAGCAGTTCGAAAGCACGTAAAAAATGCAAGTAGAAAAATAGGGACCACCTTTGGTGGGAAGGTAACAGCATTCCGTGCACTTTTGGCATTTAGTCATGCCGGCCACATGACCACGGAGACGTCTTCGGACAGCTCTGGCTCTTCGGCTTTGAAACAGAGATGAGCACCGCCCCCTAGAGTTGGGAACGACTAGCACATATGTACTAGTCGTTTTACCTTTTACCTTTTAGCCTAAGGCATAGGGGTGAAATTATAGCAGTCTTCCAATTCTGTAACAGGGAAGAAGGTATTGATTTACTCTCCATAGCACCTGAGGGCAGAACAAGAAGCAATGGAGAGAATAGCACTTAGCAGATAGACTTATCTACCGCTTCACAGTGCTTTACAGACCTCTCTAAGCAGTTTACAGAGTCAGCCTATTGCCCCCAACAATCTGGGTCCTCATTTTACCCACCTCGGAAGGATGGAAGACTGAGTTCAACCTTGAGCCCAGTGAGATTTGAACTGCCAAATTGCAGGCAGCCAGCAGTCAGCAGAAGTAGCCTGCAGTACTGCACTCTAACCACTGCGTCACTGTGGCTGTCAAAGAAAGATCCAACCTAGAATTAAGGAGAAATTTCCTGACAGAAACAATTAATCAATGGAACAGCTTGCCTTCTGGAGGTGTGGATGCTCCGTCACTGGAGGTTTTCAAGAAAAAAAATGGACAAAATTCGTCAGGGATGGTATAAGGACTCTTTCCTTGGTAAAGGGGTTGCACTAGAAGACCTCTAAGGTCCTTTCCAGTCTTACAATTTTATGACACATGATTTTTGTAGCAGGAAACCAGGATTTCCCATGAAGCACAAGGTTAGCTGGACTCTTTCTGCTTTTCCTTTATATTCTGTGTGCAATTTAACATTTTACGCAAATCCTTAAGTAACTGCCATGCTCCTTTATAAAGGCCAACGTTTTGTAACTTTATTATCCAAAATGTAAACGTGCCTTTGAATTTACCAGCTCCTTGCTCTTCTGGAGGTCTCAGATATTTTCTTTTACTTTTCCTCATCTGTGAAAAGTCGACTCTTTACAGGGACCGGCATGACCAACATGCCTCCAACACGAAGAAAATTTTTCTCCAAGAATTCTTGCTTTTTGTCCTTTTCCAGGGCATCTGTGATAGGTTCCTGACTCCGTTCTTCCATATCTACACAAGTCTTAAAATAACAATTACAGCAAGTGTAAGGCATTTTCCCATGAAGCCTTTAAAGAAAAATCTAATTTACTAACTACATGTAGTCCTTGACTTAGTGGTGCGGTGGCCTAGGGGTGGAGCACTCGCCTCACAATCAGGAGGCTCTGAGCTCGATCCTAGGTAGAGGCAGATATTTCTCTCTCTGGGCACAATGAGAATATATCTGTTAAACAAAACTCCGCATTGGCAACAGGAAGGGCATCCGGCCAGTAAACATTCTGCTAGCTCCATTCGGTTGCCCAGACTCCACCCCGCAAGGGATTATGGGTCATTAAAAGAAGATGATGATGATATAGTCCTTGACTTACAACAGTTCATTTAGTGATTGTTCGAAGTTACAGCAGAATCTGTGGAATGAATCTGTGCTGCATGAAAAAGTGACTTATGACCGTTTTTCACACTTACAACCATTGCAGCATCTCCATGATCATGTGATCAAAATTCAGATGCTTGGCAACTGTCTCATATTTATGACGGTTGCAGCGTCCCATGGTCAGGTGATCCCCTTCTGACAAGCAAGCCAATGGGGAAGCCACTTAGCAACCATGTTACTAACTGAACAACTGCAGTGATTCACTTAACAACTGTGTCAAGAAAAGTCATAAAATAGGACGAAACTCACAAAAAATGGTCTCACTTAGCAATGGAAATTTTGCCCTCAATTGTGGTTGTGAGTTGTGAGGCCTATCTGCACTTGCTGGCTTAGATCAGTTCCTAGATTCTTCATTCATCTAGCCCCCATGTTTTTATGATAAGGAAGCCCCCTAAAACATAAAAGTTATCTAGATAGAGTCTGACCAAAGTCCATCTCACGTCCAGGTAATATTCTTGCCCAGGTAATGCCTACTGCCACTTATTTTATTTACAACAATTTTGACCATTTGAATTCTGATCAAGAGTGCAAAGAGGTTAAAGTTACCTGTGGATATTGGCAGCTGGATGGCACAGAAATCTGAAAAATAAAAATAAAGTAAAGTAAAAATATTAAGCATCTCTAAACAAATAAGCATTGCTGAACCAATGCAATAAAACTGATATGCACTAGATAAGCTTATATAATAATTAGAGCCATCTCAGTCATCTCTTGAAGGTCTGTAAGAATGCAATAATAATAATAATAATAATAATAATAATAATAATAATAATAATAATAATAATAATAATAATAATAATAATAATAATAATAATAATAATAATAATAATAATAATAATAATATCATCATAATCATCATAATAATAATCATAATAATAATCATAATAATAATCATAATAATAATCATACTAATAATCATAATAATAATCATAACAACAACAACAACAACAACAACAGAGTTGGAAGGGACCTTGGAGGTCTTCTAGTCCAACCCCCTGCTTAGGCAGGAAACCCTACACCACTTCAGACAAATGGTTATCTAACATCTTCTTAAAAACGTCCAGTGTTGGAGCATTCACAACTTCTGGAGGCAGGCTGTTCCGTGGATTAATTGTTCTCACTGTCAGGAAATTTCTCCTTAGTTCTAAGTTGCTTCTCTCCTTGATTAGTTTCCACCCATTGCTTCTTGTCCTGCCTTCAGGTGCTTTGGAGAATAGCTTGACTCCCTCTTCTTTGTGGCAACCTCTGAGATATTGGAGCAGAGATACTGCTCCCCTAGTCCTTCTTTTCATTAAACTAGACATACCCTAGTTTAACTAGACCTGACTGGACATATTTTGAACCTGTGATACCAAAGCTGAAAAGATATGCTTCTCAGATTGTCTGCGGTTGCTGGGAGCTATCCATCTCTCTACTGAAAATGAGTTATTCAAATACAAGTGGAAACATCTCAATAAAATATCTTCCAAGCATTTCCTCCCACCCAAAATGATCATCTGATGAGCTTTCTGGACCACAAATACCCCATGAGAGTTTTCTGTTTTAGTTGAGTCATATCTGACCATTAAGGTCTTCCTAGGTTATGGTGTCTTTTCCCCATCCTCTCTGTTCTTGGGATAAACAGATCACTTTATGAAGACCATGTTATGGAAATGGTGGAAAATCTGGAAATAGGTCAGTCCATGTATCCTTTCTTGAATTCCAAATCCAGGAATCTGCCATGCAGCTATTAAAGTAGAGCACAGGCCACTTACTTTAGTGAAAAATAAAGGTTTCTTTGTTTTCAGTCTTTGTAGAGGTAGGGGTGGCTTTGGAAACAGAAGTTGGATCTTGATCAATGATTTTGGAGGCAGCTCACCAAAAATGGAATCTAGAACTAAGAAGTTGAAGTAGAGCAGTTAAGAATATGAGCTTTGAAAAAGCTGTAAAAGTGATCAGCTATTGTTGTGTTTGTTTTGGTTTATGCATTTTTTTGTATCCTTTGTATTTTTGTCTGTCTGTCCTGTTTCTTTGTTTTTAATAAAAAAAAATTAATAAAGATTATTTTTTTAAAAAGAATATGAGTACTGTGAAAGAATGAACTTTCCGGTCAACTCCATAGAGTGTGTTGGAATTTTTCTGATGAATGAATGGAGAAAAAAAAAATTCTGAAAAGAATTTCAAAGTCAAGTTGTATACCAGAGCATCTTCCAGAATATTGCTCCTGCTACCTCTGCCAACCTCTGAATGTACTTCTTCCCTTGATCCAGCCATAGGAACATTAAGATAATGGAGAAGACCTACAATGTGATGAAAGCTGGAGGAATGTGCTCTCTGAGCTTGGTTGTTTTCTTGCAGACGTTTCATGACCCAACTAGGTAACATCATCAGTGCTAGAAGGGAATGGGAGAGGAAGAGGAGGAGGACTGTGGGGTCCTTGGTGCTCTCTGAGCTTGGTTGTTTCCTTGCAGACATTTCACTATCCAAACTAGGTAACATCATCACTGTTCGACTATCACTGATGATGTTACCTAGTTAGGGTAATGAAACGTCTGCAAGAAAACAACCAAGCTCAGAGAACACCAAGGACCCCTCATTTCAACCCTGAGCTACAAATATTCTCCTTTATTGAAACTCGGGGAAGGTTCTCTCCAACATTTTTATTTATTTTATTTTATTTTATTTAAGCGTTCTTATAGGCCGCCCAACTCCCGCGGGACTCAGGGCGGTGTACAACACAGGGAAAGAACAACTTATAAAGAACAATAATAACAGTTAAAATGAGTACAAAAATTAAAACAAACCACCATTCGTATATGGGGGATTGATCTCTATTTCACCCCGTCTGCAGGAAGAGCCATGTTTTAACGGCTTTACGGAAGGCCAGCAGGGTGGGGATAATCTGGATCTCCAGAGGAAGTTGGTTCCAGAGAGATGGAGCTCCCACAGAGAAAGCTGTCCCCCGTGGTCCCACCAACCGGCATTGCTTGGTTGATGGGACCTGGAGGAGACCAACTCTGTGGGACCTAACCGGTCGTAGGGAGGTGTGAGGTAGGATATACATGTAACCTGGCATGATAAAGCAACAAAGAAGAGAGAGGGAAAAATATACTTAATTTTTTCCTCTCTTCAGTTATCTCTACACTCCTCATTTCATCTGATGCAGGAGTAGTGGAAATTCAATGAATCTTGAATTGCTTTATTTCTAGAAGACTGTTGGCACTAGCCTTTGTACCTGCAGTGTCCAGTGGAGGTCTACTCCTTGTCTTTGGGTGAAATTCTAGAGAACAGCTTTCCCAAGACAGGTGAGGCCCACGCAAGAAACATCTGAGTCCAGGATCAATGTTCAATTGAATCTAATGCTTAATTTAAATTTAATTAGCATTGAATTAACTGCAGCCAATGTGATTACCTCCTGGCTGCATTTATGCTGTAGATACCACATCCTTAACCTAATTGCTCATTTCCTGAGGATGCCCAATACATTGAATCATAAACCTGCCCAACAGACCAGATTCACAAACATGCTAAGCCAAGAACAATAACAACAAACTACAGTTAATGTTAACGAAGTTTTGCATACTACGCAATAGTCTTGACCTTGGCTGGCTAAGCATGTTGTGTGGACAGAGTCCTTAGGTATCTTATGTATTTGTTTATTTGTTTATTTACTATTTCCCTCTTCTATCATATTAAACATTGCAATTGGAAGACAATTTTTTGAAGGTGGGGGTCTCATGACCTTACTTAAGGTTTTGCAAAATTGGGGGGTACCTTGGATGTTATCCTACAGCTTTTGGTTACAAAAGTTTGAGTCTACTCTTAGACAAGCTTCTACTCAGCTTTATAGTTGATCTCATCATAGTCTACCATTCAGTCTCTATGAGTTTATAGCCATGCATTTGAAAAGATACCAGTGAAAAGATACCACCTTCAACCTTATGCTAGCTGAATGTCTATGGAGATTCTCAGTCATCCAGGTCATGGTTGTCCCAAAGATGCTTTTTTAAAAAGGCAACTGGACTGTTTTCCATAAACAAAGTCCAGTTGCCTTTTGAAAAGGCATCTTTGGGACTGTTGGAAGAAATATTCATCTGGTTCAGTTCCAAGCCGGGAGAAAGACCCTGGAAACATGGAGGATGATTGAAAAGAGGGTTTAATAGTGAACAGAACCACCAAGCATGTGTGATTCTGGGTAGCTGACCACATGGAGTTGAGAGTGAGTGGCATTTTTGCCTTCTATTGGGCTTTGAACTTGAGCTTCCTGTTCCTGTTCAAGAACATGAATTCTATTGGCTGTTGTAGGGGTTATAATTGGCTCTGTAGGTTGTCTGAGCCAAGGTTGGTTGAAGCTTGGTCTGCTGATGCAATGAAGGGGCTTGTTGGGCAATTCCTATGGTGGCTGAGGGCTAATCCTACCTTTGTTCAGACCTTGCTGCAGGGAATTTGCTTAGGAATAGAGCTACCTCGATCTCAATAAGGTCTTTATCTCTTAAGTGCTGGCATCTGCTGAGGGCCATCAAGAAAGGTGAGGGCTGCTTTCTGTCCCCAAGAGTATGTTTCTTGATTTCTCATCCAGGGAAATATAATATCCTGCCTTTTTAATATTTCTCAAAATATTTCAATCTTCTAGGAGAGAGGGGTGGGTGCTAACTTTCTACAGGATTTAACACTAGCTACAAATTTTGAAAGTTGCAGTCTCAAAGCCTGTGGAGAACACTGGGCTGGCGAAGATAGCAACTCGTTTAGATTTCAGTCAAAACACTCTAGAGTCTAGACTCAACAGTCAGCTGCAACATTACCGATGCAATGCAAGACAATAATTAGGAAAACAAATGCCTCTGTTCCCTCATTTCCCAGTTTGAGATTCAATGAAAACTTGCACAAAAGTTTGCTTGTGTTTCAGCTTCTGCACATTATGTTTTCCCTAACACTATTGTGTACCTTCCTTTCCATAATCAGGGCCTACTATTGGGAAATAGTAGGGTATAATTCAGATTTTGAAAGACCACAAAGCTTTGGTTGTGCATTGGACCAAAAGAGAGGAAAAATAATGAAGTTGCATTAAAACAGAAAGCAAATCTCTTTCTCTAGTGCCAGGTAGTTGAGGAGAAGACCAGTTCAATCAGGGGTGGGATGCTGGGGGTTCGCAGGGGTTCAGGAAAACCTCTGGCTAAGATTCTGTGCAGTTCAGAGAACCCCCAAATCCCACTCCAGGCTGGCCCTGCCCACCCACCCGCACCCCTCCCAGGAGTCTCCATGCAGCCTGTTTTTGATGCCAGGTACTGTAAGTGCAGGGCGCGCGGGGAGGCTCGGGGAGGGCAAAAAACAGGACTACCAGAAGTTCAGGAAGCCTCCGGAGCTTGGGGAGGCCCTTTTCGCCCTCCTAGAGGCTCAAGGAAAGCCTTCGGAGCCCAGGGAGCAGTGATGGGTTCCTACCAGTGCAGTCCACTCTATAGCACCGGTAGCGGCCTGCTGGTGACATCACAGTACCGGTGCGGTCAGTTGCCGGTGCCTGGGTGCTGCCATTTTTTAAAAATTTCTTTTATTTTTTTTTTTAAATTATCTTCTGCGCATGCCCAGAAGCCGAGTTTCCGGCACTGCTCATGCGCTGCCTTCCTACCCCACAGTGAGTCCAAACAGGGGAGGATGGCTGAGGGAGTGCGTGAGACGCTGAAAGAACGGGCGGCAGGAGCTATCTCAGTTCCCCTCCCTTCAGCAGTCCGAGAAGCCACGAACATACAGTGATGATCCTAGGCATTTTCACACATTTGAGGCTTCTCGAGGTGCTGAGGGGAGAGGGAATGGGCAGCAGGACCTATCTCAGTTCCCCTCCCTTCAGCAGTCCGAGAAGCCATGCCCACCCGGTCACATGGCTGGCAAGCCACGCCCACAAAATAAGCCACACCCACAGAGTGGTAGTAAAAAAATTAGGAACCCGCCCCTGCCGGGGAGGGCAACCCCCCCCAGCCATTGTGCAGGAGGCTGACTAGACCATGCCCACCATGGCCACACCCACCCAGAAACTCGGCAGAGATACCCTTGCTAAAATGTTTGAAGCCCATCCCTGAGTTCAATGTTTCTTTTCTAACTTCAGAGTCAGCAACATTGTGTGTTGGACAGGAGGGATTTTCTAATCATTCCTTTCCACCATATCTATCTGATTTCTCCCATTTTTCTCAACCTCTTCTTCCCTATTGTTAGACAAGGCAGAAACGAAGCTCACGTCTTTTCTCAGGCTCTTCTGATGGACCAGCAGCTTCATCGGAGCAGAACAATTCCCTGGTGGGCAGTTCAGGATCACTCCCATTGGAGATGTCTGCGCTGGAGTCCATTTCATCGTCATTGTACTCTTCTTTTACAGCCTCTTGACTGAGATCATATTTTGCAGCAGCTTGCAAAAATTCTTCCACTTCAGTTTCATACAGTTCATCAACACTGCTGAAACAGGGAGGAAGAAAAATCCAAAATAAGTCTAATACAGAATAACTTGTATTGTATCTTGGAGAACTCTTAGTTCAACCCCCTGTTTAAGCAGGAAACTGTATAACAGTGTTTCCCAACCTTGGCAACTTGAAGATATCTGGACTTCAACTCCCAGAATTCCCCAGCCAGCATTCGCTGGCTGGGGAATTCTGGGAGTTGAAGTCCAGACATCTTCAAGTTGTCAAGGTTGGGAAACATTGCTGTATAGCATTCTGGACAAATGGCTGTCCAATCTCTTAAAAACTTCCAGTGATGGAGCACCCACAACTTTTGGATGCAACTTCTGTTCCACTGATTAATTAATTAAACTGTCAGGAAAATTCTAGCTTGGATCTCTCCTTAATAATTTTCCATCCGTTACTTCTTGTCCTGCCCTTAAGTGCTTTGGGGAGTAGGTTGACCCTCTCTTCTCTGTGACAGCTCCTCAAATATTAGAAGACTACTGTCATGTCATCTCTAGCCCTTCTCTTCATTACACTAGACATACCCAGTTCCTGCAACTGTTCTTCAGGTTTTAGCTTTCCAGTCCCCTAATCATCTTCGTCACTCTTCTCCCCACTCTTTCTCAACATCTTTTATGTATCAAAACTGGATCCAGCATTCCAACTGTGGTCTAACTAAAGGAGTATAAAGTAGTACTAACTCTTCATATTATCCTGATACTATTCCTCTGTTGATGCAACTTAGGACTGCCTTGGCTTTTTTTGGCAGCTGTAGCACACTGCTGGCTCATACTTAGGTAGTTGTCCATTGGGGGATCCTAGATGCCTCTCACAGTTACTGTCTGTTGAGCCATGTACCATCTGTTCTGTACCTGGGAATTTAGTTTTTCTTTACTATGTGTGGAACTTTACCTTTCTCACAAGCCCTCTGTTAATTAGTACACTGGAATGGATTTTTGCTCCCACTCACATAGGGAAATGCTAAACTTTGTCATGCTAATGATAAAAGGCAAAAGATAGAGGCCAGGATTAACACACACACACACACACACACACACACACACACACACACACACACACACACACACACACACACACACACACACACACACGACGTGTGATGGAGAGAAATTGATGTATTGTACACCTGAAATCCCCTTGTATTTTGCCTTCAGGTGGATATGCATAAGACCTCATAGCCTTGAAGACATTTTGTCCCTTTACTTTTGAAATATTTTTTTCCTTAGAAAGTCTGTAGTTTATTAGGATAGTTTGACAGTTGATAACTAGTCGGTCAGTACCACTTTCCTTGGTCTATACTTGCCAATCTAGGTGCTCCATTGTTTTCCCACTTCAACTTTCTTTGCTGGATGTTTGGTCAGGAAGCTGAGTTTGCACCTTACAAATTAGTAGACATGGGGTATGAAACAGTTGCATCATTGGAAAAGACATTATGATGCAATGATTTCAATTTTTTTCCCCAGCCTGTCATAGCTTTCTGTCACGGTGTGAATATTGTCAGTTGTATGACTATGCAGGGTGATGCACCCCTATATAAATATAAATTCAGGTTCCCAACTACCTATTAATTTGTTTAATTCTTTGGGTCCGTTATTTTGTTGACTTGTTTGTTGATGGCATGCCAACCCAAATCACAATTATTCAAGTTTGCGTCCATATCAGCTTCTTAAATAAATAATAAAATAAGTTGTTATTACTGCTTTCTTTACACTTCGGATTTCGAAAGCAGGTTGACTTAAAAGGCTGAGTAACAGAAAGAGGAAGGATTAAGGCAGAAACTTAATTTCTGGATGAGCTGCACTCTTCTTTAAAAGTACGCTTGTTGAAAAGTGTATTTTCCAGGAATTAAATAGAGCATCTTTTCCAGCCACTATTGAGGTTATGTTTAACTGTAGATGCATCAAAGGAGTCTTAAATAAATGTTCTTGTTTCCTAATGAAAGGAAAATCAAAGAGAAGAAAAGAGATAGTTGGCAAATATACAAATAACCTCCCATATTTTAAAAATCAGCAGTAAACATTCTGGAATTGAATTTCCTAGGTTATTTACATAATCTTCTTTTTAAAAACCCCTAACAAATGTTGGCCATCATAAAGAAGAAAAATAGCACGATGCTTAAACACTGAATAATTCCTAAAAAAAGGATGCTGCAGAGTTTAACAATGTGCTCTATGTAGATTTACATTTTTAAAATAAGTTAACCCACAGACCTCTGTTCTTTGCATGGATTCCATATGCAAATTCTATATGCAAATCCTGATTTTATATGCAGTATACACTTGGGAGGGTGAATGGGGCACATTTGTGGAGCAGCAACTGCAGCCTTGTTTGGCAGCTCATCAAAGTTACCAGGTTTTTCCTCACTGAAATCCAGACAACTTGGGTCATGGGATTGGGAAAAGATCGTAAATATCTATGTTTGTCTCTAAATGCTTGCATGAAACTGATGGCTTTGGGAACCAAAATTAGATGACCAAAATTACAGCTTCTAGACCCGTGATGGCGAACCTATGGCACGCGTGCCACAGATGGCACGGGTAGCCATATCTGCCAGCACGCAAGCAGTTGCCCTAGCTCAGCTCCAGCGTGCATGTGCATGCAGGTCAGCTGATTTTTGGCTTGCGCAGAGGCTCTGGGAAGGCGTTTTCAGCCTCCAGAGGGGCGGGAGAGGGCATTTTCGCCCTCTCCAGGCTCCAAGAAAGCCTCTGGATTCTGGGGAGGGCAAAAAATGGGCTTACCGGGCCTACCAGAAGTCAGGAAATGGGGCAGCGGGGGCTCATGTGTGGGGAACAGGGCAGCACGGGGCGGTGACATGCGTATGCACAGGGGGGCAGGGCACTTGGGGGGCATTGAATTATGGGTGTGGGCACGCGGGTGCGTGCGATAGCACGTGCGTACACGCTTTCGGCACCCGAGGAAAAAAAGGTTCGCCATCACTGTTCTAGACCAAGGGTGTCAAACTCAAGGCCCATGGGCCAGATCCGGCCTGCAGGATGATTAGATCTGGCCAACAGGGCCGTCCTGGAAACAGTGAAGGAACGGCTCAGGGCGCCTCTGCCAGGGAAAATGGAGCTTGCGAGGGCTGCATGTGGGTCCTCCCAAGCTCCTTTTTCCCTGGCAGAGGTTTGCAGGAGGCCGTTGCAGCTGAAAACGGAACTCGGGAGCCAGTTTTCACTGGCAGAGCACTCGGGCCTCACAGGCACCATTTCTGACAAATGGCAGTCCAGTCTCTTCTTGAAAACTACCAATGATGAAGCTCCCACAACTTCAGAAGGCAACTTCTGTTCCATGGGTTGATTGTTCTCACCGTCAGAAAATTCCTCCTTATTTCCAGGTTGAATATCTCCTTGTTCAGTTTCCTTGTCTGGCCTTTGGGTGCTTTGCAAAATAACTTGACCCCCTCCTCTCTGTGGCAGCCCCTCAAATATTGGAAGACTGCTATCATGCCTCCCTGGTCCTTCCCTTCCCTAGACTAGATTTTCTCAACCTCCTTCCACTGTAGGAATTTCATTGTGGCCCAAAGCACTGAATTCTCTTCATCCTGATATCTTTAGAAGCCCGTTGTCCCGTTTCCAGCAGGAAACTGCTGCTGCTTCTATCCCCAACACTGTTTTTTTCAATGAGGTTGTTCAGTAGTTGTTGTGTGTGTTTTGTTGTTGTTTTTAACAGATAATAATAAAGAGGAGATGGTGACACCCTTTGCCGGGGTTTTGTTCCTAGGGAATGATCACACTTTTGGGACTTGTGGTGCAGGAGTCTGTAGAGGGAGAGACGGGTTTTTTTTTTTAATTATGCACATTGTGCCTGGAAGGAAGTCACTGAGCACACTAAAATTATCCTGTGAATTTAGCACTCACACACACACACATTCCATTTCTGGTTATTTCCTCCTCTTTCAACTTACCCACCCACTTTTTCTTTCTCCTTTCTAATCCTAAGCTTTCCTGTGAGGAGGGAAGTTTCTATTTGCTGCTCGCTTGGTCTATGACAGTGGTTCCCAACCTTTTTGTGATCGAGTACCACTTGGAGGTCCCGTACAGTCGCCGCGTACCACCTGGTTCCAGAGAAACTAAATTCGATCAGATATCACTTTATTTCCATAATTGTACCGTTCCTTTTTTGGCCCCGCGCATCCAGCAACTGGATTCTCGGGCCGCTGGGACCAGGTGGGTGGCGTGTGGCAACAGTTGCAAATCTTTGCCAGATTATCTTGTGTTAGGCAGTAAACATTTTTGTGAAGTAAAAAATAACTAACTAAAAATTGTTCATGACCCCGAAAGTGTTCGCATACCACCTGGAAGGCCCTTGCGTACCACTAGTGGTACACGTACCACAGGTTGGGAACCACTGGTCTATGAAGACCCTCCTTATATACAGAATAAGAGTTGGAAGGGACCTTGGAGGTCTTCTAGTCCAACTCTCTACTTGAGCAGGAGACCCTATACAATTCTGGACAAATGACTGTCTGATGATCTGGCTCTAAAAACCTCCAATGATGGAGCATCTACAATTTCTGAAGACAAGCTCTTCTCTTAGAACATAGAATAACGGAGTTGGAAGGGACCTTGGAGGTCATCTAGTCCAAAGCCCTGCTTGAGCAGGAGACCTTATACCATTTGAGACAAATTATCTCTTCTTGAAAGCCTCCAGTGATGGAGCACCCACAACTTCTGAAGGCAAGCTGTTCCACTGCTGGGTTGTTCTCACCGTTAGGAAATTTCTCCTTAGTTCTTGGCTGCTTCTCTCCCTGATTAGTGGCCTCTTGAAAAAAGCACCTTTGGGACAACCATCATCTGGATGACTGAGAATCTCCATAGACAAACTCATCAAAATCCAACCAAGAAGGTTCAAGCAGAGCTCTTCCCATCTCAGAACACTTGGACAACGATCTTCAACCTTCCTTCATAGGTTTTTCTCACCACATTTTAATTGCTTGCCCTGTCTATTTTTATGCAGCTGTATTTTGCTGAAGATCCAGGGTGCTGAGGGTTTGGTTCTTCTTCTTGTTGTTGTTTTTGTTGTTTTCAGGGAGGTATTTACGAAACCCAAAGCTAGAGTGATGCTTTGCTCAGGTGCTAATTTATTTACACCAATTAATTCCAGGCCCCTGATGTAAACCAATTAGTATTCAACCCTTAATGGAGTCATTATCTGTCAGATTAGCTTTTCGTAATGCTTGTCACTGTTACAGGACTAGGCAGCCGAACTTCGCTAATAAAACTAGCAGAATTAATGGAGTGAACAGCATAGATAATGACTTAATGTGGAACGTACACTTTAGAAAAAGGAGACCCAATCAACGGTATTCTCAAAATGAAGATGTCAGAAGTAGCTTCTCTATTTTTTTTATTTTTTATTTTATTTTTTTTTGAAAGAAGGAGAACAGGCAGAAGAGAAAGTACAGGTAAGCCTTCGACTTACAACAGTACATTTATTGACCGTTCAAAGTTATAATGACACTGAAAAAAGTGAACGATGACCATTTTTCACACTTACGACCGTTGCAACATCCCCGTGGTCATGTGACCAAAATCCAGACTCTTGAAAACTGATTCATATTGATGACGATGGCAGCATCTCCCGGCGTCCAGTGATTCCCCTTTTGCGACCTTCTGACAAGCAAAGTTCAATGGCCAGCCAGATTCACTTAACAACCTAATTGTTACTAATTTAACAACTGCGGTGATTCACTTAACAACTGTAGCAAGAAAGGTCGTAAAATGGGACAAAATTCACTTGGCAAATGTCTCACTTAGCAACAGAAATGTTGGGCTCAATTGTGGTCATAAGTCGAGGACTACCTGGAAATGCTTCTCATGTACATATAAGGAAGGCCTTTCAGAAGCTTTGCAAAGTCATCCAAATTTAAGCCGCGGTGGCGCAGTGGTTAGAGTGCAGTACTGCAGGCTACTTCTGCTGATCACCGGCTGCCAGCAGTTTGGCAGATCGAATCTCAGCAGGGTCAAGGTTGATTTAGCCTTCCATCCTTCTGAGGTCGGTAAAATGAGGACCCAGATTGTTGCGGGCAATACACTGACTCTGTAAACCGCTTAGAGAAGGCTGTAAAGCACTGTGAACTCTAAGTGCTATTGCTATTGCTATTAAGGACTGCATTTTCAGTTTTGGAATTTTATCTCAATCATTCATTCATGACTCCCATCTGTGCACAGAAGAGACCATTGTTAAACTCTGATCTGTTGGAATGGACCATAGCTGTTTTGAAACCCGTATTAGGTGGGCAAAAGGTCTCAACTTCAATTTCCTCCATCTCCAAGCCCAGCTTCCATAATCACATGTATGAAATCCATCTGATAACAGTTCATTGTTCGCACTGGTATTTCTTGACCTAGTACCAGTGGTGAAATCCATTTTTTTTACTACCGGTTCTATGGGCATGACTTGGTGGGCATGGCAGGGGAAAGTTACTGCAAAATCCCCATTGCCTCCCCACTCCTGGGGGAAGGATATTGCAAAATCTCCATTCCCACCCCACTCTGGGGCCAGCCAGAGGTGGTATCTGCCGGTTCTCTGAACTACTCAAAATTTTCCGCTACCTGTTCTCCAGAACCTGTCAGAACCTGCTGGATTTCACTCTTGCCTACTACCCAAAGATCATGCTGGCTGGAAATTATGAAGTCCAACACATTTGGACCACTCCAGGTTTAAGGATGAAGTCTGGAGCATAGAATATGATTGATGCTCAGAGAAATGGATCCTGGTTGGAAGACGTACCAAAAAGAAGAGGTTTAATAAATTATCACTGTGTCCGACAATGGATTATATTGCTGGATTCCCAAAAAGTCTCTTGAAGTTTCTTGAAGCAGATGTGGTCCACTTTGCCAGTTCCTATTCATGTAACTGAAGATGGGAATAAGCTGGGCATCCTGAGTTTGCCAAACTTGAAGTTTTCCATGATCAACTGTGAGAATGAGAATAACTCTCATCAGAGGCGAAAATAGATCTTTTCCTGGAACTCTGACATTAGAAAAGAAACCGCAGTTTAAAGTTCTAAGTAAAAAATATTTATTTCGGTACAAAAACAATAAATCTCATTAATCACATCTTTGCTATAAAAAACACGTCTTTCTTCTACAGAAGCTGAAACAGAAGGACTGATCAAAGAAAGGAATGTACACATGCGTACTAGGAACATATTAATCACGTGCTCAGGAATAAACCATTATATTTGATAGGGATGCAGCTCCCTGCATATACATATAACAGGCAATATAATCACTGCATGACATCAACATTTGGGAAAGGAGGAAAACTGACCACCATGATAAATGTCATTCAAGGACAAAGATAATAAAAAATAACCCAATAAACTGATTATAAGAAGCTTAGTATTCCTAAGTCACTTCTAGCTGTTGAAAACCACCGCTTAGTAATTTCGTATCTGTGATTATAGTTGAACTCAGGGCTTTCTAACCAGTGGCATTTGCTCTTTAATCCATCTTTTCAAGCCCGTTGACTTCCAGATATGCTCCATCACTGGAGGTTTTTAAGAAGAGATTGGACAGTCATTTCTACAAAATGTATAGGGCAGTGATGGCTAACCTTTTTGTCGTCGCGTGCCGAAAGTGCGGTCGTGCACGTGCATGACAGCACCCGAAGTGCAATGTGCACATGACCCTCCGTGCCTTGCCCCCCCCACATGTGCGCACAACCCGCTTGCGCACCCTGCCCCACGTGCATGTGCACGTGACCCCCCATGCTCCCCACACTCCCCCCACCCCCTACGTATGTGCATGCAACCCCTATGCTCCCCCACACATGCACACGCAACTCCCATGCTCCCCCTGCCCCTTTGTGCATGCACATGCAACCCCCCGTGCTCCCCCACCTCTGTGCATGCTCCTGTGACCCCCCACATGCACCCCGTTCCCCACGCATGCACGGCTGAGACCTGAAAATCAGCTGGCTGGTGGGAGGCACGCGTGCATGCATGGTGGAGCTGAGCTGGGGTGACGGCTCGCGTGCCCGCAGAGAGGGCTCTGCATGCCACCTGTAGCACGTGTGCCATAGGTTCGCCGTCGTGGGTATAGGGTTAGATCCCTTCCAACTCTGTTATTCTGTTATGTATAATATGTTATGTTATTATGTTATGTATATATATACAGCTTCAATAGTCAAATACTATGACCTGGGCTGATGGATATGGAACTTCTCATCCAATGTTTTTGTGGGAGCATCAGGCTGTGGATGACTTTTCTGTTTCATAGTTTTCTGATCAATATGGGATTAATTTGAACAACTTTCTCTAGTCCAGTGTTTCCCAACCTTGGCAACTTGAAGATATCTGGACTTCAACTCCCAGAATTCCCCAGCCAGCGAATGCTGGCTGGGGAATTCTGGGAGTTGAAGTCCAGATATCTTCAAGTTGCCAAGGTTGGGAAACACCAGGGGTGGGATCCTACCGGTGCGGTCCAGTGCGGAGCTCCGGTAGGGACCCGCCGATACCCCAATATGTGTGCGATTGCTCCGGTACCATCTCCACCGGGCAGTCACGCGCATCGCCATCTCTTTTTCGTGAATTCTTGGGCGATTTTGCTTCTGCGCATGCGCAGAAGGAAAATTGCGCCGAAATTTCACGAGGGGACGCGCGCGCGAGAGAGATTTCAGTGAGATTTTGCTTCTGCGCATGCGCGGAAGTAAAATCACGCCAAAATCTCGTGCGCACGCGTGTCCCCTCGCGAGATTTCGATGCGATTTTGCTTCCGCACATGCGCAGAAGCAAAATCGCGTGAGGGGGCGTGCGCGCACAAAGCATGGAGGACCGTGGAGCAGCGCACCGGTCTGGGTAAGTGAGCATTTCACCCCTGGGAAACACTGCTAGTCAGAAGCTGTTCTCCAGCCTCTGTATGGCAACTCCGATCATTTTCCTTTCATCTTTCTATTCTAATTCTTTCGGTAAGTTCTGTTATTCATCCTTCAGGGAAAACTATGGATATACTAACAGTTAAATAAAGCATGGTGGAATCTAAAACATCTTCCTTTGTAAACATCAGAGATTCACAAGGGAAATATATACTAACAGAATTGAAAATACACCTCTGATCCCCCATAAACAGTTTCGAGTTCTTTCCTGTTTTCAGGTTTCCAGAACTGAGCACTGTAATTACACCTAATAAATTAAAGAATTAAAAGAATGTTGGCTTTGTCATCACACCTATCTGGTGCTGAATCAGGAAGTCACACTTTCTGTACAGCAGACAAAAGGGGTGGGGGAGGAAAAGTAATTGGAGGTTCATTTAGCTCTTTCCTTTAGCTATTTTTTTCAACTTGTTAATATCATACTTTTTCTGCTGAATTAAAACATCCCCATTATGGAGTAAGCATGATCTATTCTCCCTGAATGACCCAATTCAGCCAACCCAAATCTGTTCAAGTTTCAAAGTCTTCCCATATTCATAAAATTTAAAAAAAGAGAGCCATTATTGCAATGTCTCCAAATTCGTTTATTCTTCTTCTTCTTCTTCATGAAATAGACAAATAAGCAAAATGAAGACGTTAAACAAACCCAGATGTCTTCAGCAAGTGCACCCAGGAGAGTAGTAGCTGTAATGAAATCGCTGGCTGTACTCAGTTCTACTGCTCAACTGTCAGAGGAAACTGGAACCATGGATGCAGGGGTGAAATCCAGCAGGTTCTGACAGGTTCTGGAGAACCGGTAGCGGAAATTTTGAGTAGTTCAGAGAACCAGTAGTGGAAATTTTGAGTAGTTCGGAGAACCGGCAAATACCACCTCTGGCTGGCCCCAGAGTGGGGAGGGAATGGGGATTTTACAGTGTCCTTCCCCTGGAGTAGGGAGGGAATGGGGATTTTGCAGTGTCCTTCCCCTGGAGTGGGGAGGGAATGGGGATTTTGCAGTATCCTTCCCCTGGAATGGGGAGGGAATGGGGATTTTGCAGTGTCCTTCCCCTGGAGTGGGGAGGGAATGGGGATTTTGCAGTATCCTTCCCCTGGAGTGGGGAGGGAATGGGGATTTTGCAGTATCCTTCCCCCAGGAGTGGGGAGGGAATGGGGATTTTGCAGTGTCCTTCCCCTGGAGTGGGGTGGGAATGGAGATTTTGTAGTATCTTTCCCCTGCCACCCCCACCAAGCCACACCACGCCCACCAAGCCACGCCCACAGAACCGGTAGTTTTAAACAATTGGATTTCACCACTGCATGGATGTGAGTTTTCTGGTTCCCATTGGTCTCTTTAAAAAAGTTGGAATGGGTTCTAGAAGTTATGCATTATTAAGATTCCAGAATAGAAGATGATAGCTCTTCTTTGGCCATATTTTCACCGTTCTTATTTCATCCTCTTCCTAGAAGATTTTGTGAATGGCTCAGCAGTTAAAGGTGCTGAGCTTGTTAGCTGGAAAGATGACAGGCTGGGCTCAAGATGCAAATGCCATACAATGGGACGAGCTCTCATTACTTGCCCCAGCTCCTGACCACCTAGAAGTTCAAAAGCATGCAAATGCGAATAGATAAATAGATACTACTTTGGTATAGTCATGATGGCCACATGACCATGGAATTGCCTTCAGACAATACTGGGTCCTTTGGCTAGGAAACTGTCAGCTGCTACCTTAATGCTTGTTTGTGCTTCGCTATTATACAGTGACAGTCTACCATGGACTCTGGAGAGAGGGGATGTGAGGAGGGATGCTTGGGGGAAAGCGAAAGCAGTAACTGCTGTATCTTCCTGAGACGCTGCTTCAAGGTCACCCTGCTGGGGAAAGAATGCAGCCTACACTTGAACTGACCATTCTGAAAACATCTTGCTTGAATCTGATTGGTCATGGGGTGGCGGTGTCAGCGACGGGAGGCAGTTAAGGAAGGGAAAAATTGAACTTAGGGATTTTGGCATGCACATCTCAGTTCTGGCTATGCACTACTGCAGTACACTTGAATTCTAATGAAACCATACCTTTTTCAACAAATGGAGTCAAAGATTGTTTCTTTTTAAGGGTTTAAGTTTGTGGCAAGTCTAAGAGAAACGGAGATGAGCACCGCTCCCTAGAGTTGAAAATGACTGGACAGGGGAAGCCTTTACATTTTTAGACAACTAGAAAGTCAGAAAATTTCTGTACTGAGGTCCAATCCATCACAAAACATCTCAAGCAAGGAAACTAGTAAATGGAGATAAAAGAAAAAAGGAACTTGCATTCTTCCTATCTCTTCCCCTGGAGTGAGTTTTCCCCTATCAAAGTCGTGTCCTCTTAAGCTTAAAGGCTACAATGGATTCCAGCTACCCTAAAAAAAACATAGCAAGATCAGAGCCATTTGCATCTTGGATCAGATACCATCACCAGATATTGGTTAGATTAGAAAGAGGGAGAAAGTTGGAACATAAAGAAAGGCTGAACGCCAAAGAATGGAGGCCTTTGAACTATGGTGCTTGAGAAGACTCCTGCGCGCCCTTGGACTGCAAGGTGATCCAACCGGTCAGTCCTAGAGGAGATCAACCCTGACTGCTCTTTAGAAGGCCAGATCCTGAAGATGAAACTCAAATACTTTGGCCACCTAATGAGAAGGAAGGACTCACTGGAGAAGAGCCTAATGCTGGGAAAGATTGAGGACAAAAGAAGAAGGGGACGACAGAGAATGTGGTGGCTGGATGGAGTTTACTGAAGCAGTAGGCATGAGCTTAAATGGACTCCAGAGGATGGTAGAGGACAGGAAGGCCTGGAGGAACGTTGTCCATGGGGTTTTGATGGGTCGGACACGACTTTGCAACCACTACCACCACCACCACCACCACCACCACCACCACCACCACCAACAACAACAACAACAACAACAACAACAACAGAAAGAGGGAAACCAAAAACTTCCTGGAACCAGACAATAGAAAATGACTTTTTAATGGATATGTCCACAATGTCATGATCAATGAAACTCAACTCAAAGGAGGTGTTAGTTTTACTTGAGTTGCATTAAGGTTGATTTTAAGACTTGCTTTACTAGGCTTTTCAATAAATTCTTACTTCGTTTCATTGGCCAGAAGGGGGTGCAATTGGAATAGCATGTCTTACTTTATTCCCCTTAAAACTCCACAGTCTGCAATATATCCAATTTTGTATCAACAATTTAATTTTGTCTCGGGGTGTGTGTGTGTTAGGGAAAAGGGGAGAGGGAAGCGGCCCTGAAAAATTGAATTCATAATGTATGCCTTCTTTGTTTTTCAAAGTTTTGAGCCTCAAAAAAAGAATCGGAACCTGGTGGAGGCCAATTGGATTTAAGCTGCTTTCTCTTTCTTTGAAAGAAAGATACTGTTTCTGTTTCACTGGCGTTTGGTTCCCTTTTTGGAGCTAGCTGGGAATTATGGGCATTTGTATCCAACACATCTGGATGGTCCTCGGTTGAGGAAGACTCTTTGGGTTGTGCCTGGGGGGACTGGGTAATGTTTGGCAGGAATTGGACCAAGCTTGGATAGTTGATTTGATGCCACAACAATGTGGAACAGTTATTATACAATATTCAGTTTCTCTACTATTTGACTTAACAACTACCCAGTTTAAACATGAGAATGCCTGGAGAATGGTCCAAGTTACCTTCTTGCAGCCTGACCATTAGTGATCCTTCTACCAAACCACCTGGTTTTGACCTGCCTCTCTCTGTCTGCACAAAATTGAACAGAATTAAGTGTGATAACTGGAAGAAGTGCTTCTGCCCTGTATCAGTGGGGATTGAAAGATTCTCCTTGTTGCTATTGCGATGTTGATAACAGAAACCATTAATAGATTAACAGAGTTGGAAGGGACCTTGCAGGTCATCTAGTCCAACCCCCACCAAGCAACATATTGTGTAAGATTTCCCAGAAAACGTGTGTTTTCTGATTCCGTAGATCTGCACAAAGCAACGTTCTACCCCAGCTATGGACCAGAAAGAACGTAGCACACACACAGTTTGTTCAAACCTATGTTTACTCAATTAACGACTACTAATAAGCTTGCTTAGCAATTGACACACACAAACACAAGTTAAGGCAATCTTTTCTTGAAAAACCAGCTGTTAATTAAACTGCATTGACAGCTACCAGAAGTCCATGAAATCAGAAAGCAAGTCTAAGTAAATAGTCCTGGATATATCAAGAAGCTTACAAGGGTTGGCAAAATGCCTAGAAGCAGTCCGCAGGAAGAATGCCAAAACAGATAAGGTGAGCAGACGTTTTCAGAACACGAAGGCACATGAACGAACAAACAAACGTTGTTTCCTGCATAGTTTTTGCTGTCATCGTCATCCTTCAAATAGGCTAAGGGAGTGGCCAATTAGCCCCAAGCCTACTCTCTGTCTGTCTTCCAAAAACAGAAGCAGAAGAAGCATTCTCCTGGAAGCTCCTTCAGAAACATTCTCCTGGAAGTATCATGATTATGAGTTTTTTATTTATTTATTTATTTATTTATTTATTTATTTATTTATTTATTTATTTATTTATTTATTTATTTATTTATTTATTTATTTATTTAGTGAGATTTATATACCACCTCACAGTGCAAGCACTCTCTAGGCGGTTTACACCAGTAAGTAATGTATATTTATATTGCCCCCAACAATCTGGGTCCTCATTTTACCTACCTCGGAAGGATGGAAGGCTGAGTCAACCTTGAGCCGGTGAGATTTGAACCGCTGACCTGCAGATCAGTGTCAGCTAAAGTGGCCTGCAGTACCTGCCTCTAACCGCTGCGCCACCTCGGCTCTTTTGATCAAGTCTTTGTCTCATCCCCTTTTAAACCCTCATAGATGTGTCCACCTTCCCATTATTTCTAGAAGAGTTCATAGATGATCTCTGTCTGTCTGTCTGTCTGTCTGTCTGTCTGTCTGTCTGTCTGTCTGTCTGTCTGTCTGTCTGTCTGTCCAGCCAACTAACCAACCAACCAACCAACCAACCAACCAACCAACCAACCAACCAACCAACCAACCAACCAACCAACCAACCAACCATCTACATGCTGAGAATTATATATCAGCAATATCCAGTGATTCCTCCTATTGTGTTGCTAAGTCCTTT